>KK121271.1:359716-404209 GCA_000611955.2 Stegodyphus mimosarum | reverse complement strand
TTTTTTTTTTTTTTTTTTTTAACAATTACAGCATGTAATTAATGTCAGCTTGCATCAAATAGTACACAATGACGTCTGTATACTGTACACTGCAAATTGTAAATACTTGTAAATAATTCTTAATATGCACCAATCTTGTAACTGTAGGGTTCCAGTGCAAAGGTATCAATATATTAATGGTACCAGTGTATAGTAACTGTACAGGTGTAATAACTGTTAATGTCAACTTAACGGTATTAGTGTCAAGGCATCAATGTATTGTAACCGTATAGCATTATAAGTGTAATCATCTACTGTATTTTGAAATAGTCACAAAGTAACTTGCATATTACACACTATTGTCAATGCATGTAATCAGTATGTATCAATATGTATCTGAACTCGCAAATCTTCACGTAAAGTCTGTATGTAACATTAGTCTGTTTATACCAGCCCTTGTAAGGCCATGTGTTTGCTCTGGATAAAGGGGGACGTGGTGCTATTACCAAATAACCTAATGGTAGAGTGCCGGTGCCCACGTCCTCCGTCGCATATCGCATATCCTACTGAGCCGGTGCCGTTCTCGTTCTGTATTCTGACTATCATTTTGAAATAAAGGTTACTTATTGCTGCTTGCTGTCTCTGTCTTTTTTCCAAATTTCATCACTTTCTGACCACTCCTTCTGGGTGTTGCATTTTCAATGTCGAGCAGTGTATTTCATTATTTCAGTTCGAGAAACTACGGTATAAATAATTATCGTGAACTGTGAAAAAATTCATTTAGTTCCAAATGTATTCCACATGCGCATGGCAAATTGCTTTAAAAACGTGAAACGAGATTTATTTAGAAAGGTAAATGTGTGCAGTTTAAGTTGTCATTCACACATCCTTGAAGAGTCGTGGTAAGAGTATTTATTCGTTTTATTAATATTCATAGAGCTTATAACTGCTCCGAAGATTGCATTTTGCACTTCTGAAGACAAAACTTAAACAACTGTTTCAAAATTCTCATTTTCTAACACCGGCTACCATGCTGATTATGATTCGAATTTAAATGGCATTTTAAAGGTTTAGATATTTGCCTTCAATTCTACACTTATGTCCATAAATTAAGGATAATGCAAAATCAGGCAAAGGAAGAATTAGAAGCCAAACAAATTTGACTTATTTGTAAAGCTTATTTATTAAACAAAAGGTAAAAAGCAAAAAAAGATGCTATATGTTTGATATTATTAAAAATATTAGCGGTTTTTTCTCCCTGGAGCAAATTACAAAAAAAAAACATATTTACAAAAAACCAATATTACATGATTAATATGATTGTTAATACATTTTATGTCTCCCAGACGATGCAATACAGTCCGTGCAACGCCTAGGCATGCTGAGTATCAAATTATCGATGGGGATATTACACCACTCAAAAAGCAATGCTCTCCGAAGTACCGGTAGGCATGTAGGAGGAGGTTTACGGGTTCCAACTCGTCGGCCAAGCATGTCCCACACGTGCTCTACTGGACTCAAGTCCGGTTAGAATGCTGGCCAGTCCATACGGGTGATATCCTCCGATTGAAGGCATTCTCTTACGATGTTTGCACGGTGAGGACGGGCGTTATCATCCATAAACACAAATTGTGCTCCCATGACTTCCAGAAATAAACGTACATGTTGTTCCAGAATGACGTCCCCATAAATTTGGCTTGTCATGGTTCCAATTTGAACATTTAGGTCAGTTCTGAAACCCAGAATAATTCCACCCCAAAACGAGCACTCCTGCACCACCGTAACGGTGTCGTTCAATGATGTTTTCTTGGTGGTAACGGGTACCTGGAGCTCTCCATATGAAGGTCCGGGGAGAATCAGACTGCAATCTAAACATGGACTCGTCGGAAAACATCACAGAAGCCCACTGTTGCGGCGTCCACAATGCATGCTCTCTATTCCAGGCTAACCGCAGGCGACAGTGAGTTGCAGTAAGTGGAACGCATCTGACAGGTCTACGAGCATATAGACCAATTTGACCTAAGCGTCTGTACACGGTCTGCCTTCAAATTGTCGTACCAGTGGCTGAACAGAGCTGACGAGACAGTTCTGAGGCTGTGCTCCGCCTGTTTCTTTTGGCAGTAACTGCCAAATACCGGTCCTCATTCGGCGTTGTAACTCTGGGGCGACCTGTGCTGTAACGTCTACTCACACTACCATCATCTTCGAATTGTTGCCAAAGCCTGGAGATGACACTCTGGGCAATTCCAAGTTCGTCTACGCCCACATTCCAGACGGCCGATAATTCTACCACGTAAAAATAATCCAAATGTGTCCTTTGTGTCATAACTATTCGGTTATTGCACTGAAATGCTTCTAAAGCGCCTGCGAACAATTTTACTTCTTTGCCTGTATTCCTTACATATCACTCTCTTACACTCTCGTCATGGTGACGTACCATCGGTGTCATCTGGTTACTTCCTGAAATTTGCATATGATTCTTGAAGATGTTTGTAGTGATTTTACAGGTGATATATTTATTTTAGAGTTCGATTTCCGCGTGACTCCGAATTATCCTTAATTTATGGACATGAGTGTATATAAAGTATTCAGCTCATTATGCCTGTAGAAAGGACCTGTCTGTCGCATAGGTGATCTTAGACACGAGGACTTCCATTTTCTGGTATAATAATTATTCATTAAGTTACTGACGGTTGATGTATTATGTTTGGTTTATTTATATTATATTAAAATTTATGCAAAACTATTTGCCTTTCCCAGTTAGGAATAAAACTGTAAATTTCCTACTATTAAGAAACTTCATTATTAGCGTTTGCTCTATGTTCTTTAAATAGACTCCCATAAAAGAAGATTTTTAATGAGGGATGGAGCATTCACATCTTTGAATTCGGCGAATATAGAAAGATATTCGTGATTTGAAAACTCAAATATTCGATATTATTTCTCTATACACATTTCTTTTTAATTCTAACCCCAAAATCCGTTAAACATTCAAACTCAGGACTTTTAGAAACATTAGTCCAGAAGAATTGTTCATTGGAAATGAAGAGACATCATAGCTGTAATTTCAGTGGTATCTGGTATAACAGCACATCATGGTGACCCTAAATATCACACGGTTTCAGTGTGATGTTCAGAAGAATCTATGGAAATTCTCTAGTGATTAGTGGGCTACACTTTCTCTAGAATTCTCAGAACTAGATGTTAAACCATCTTGATCGTTTTGCACATAATATACCATTTTTAGGTCTTAGCTATTTCTATATACTCATGCAATTGTATACAAATCTTGCACTGAGCACATGAAACCGCTAGTTGACTGATTAATCTTCTCAATTACAACCTTTAAATTTTGAACTGTTAATTGAAATTTAAATTGTTATAAAAATATTTTGCTAAGTTTTAAATAGAGCTCAAGATCAAGGATTTTTGTTATGTAATTTTTACATGTCCTCCTAATAACTTAAATGGCATTTTTAGGAACTATATTTTTAAATTTATTTTTCCTTAAACAACGATTTCAGATTTTATTTATTTGATTAAAACAAAATTTGAAGCTATTTCTCACCTCTTATTTACTCATCTCATATAGTTTTGATGCATCAGTTACCCGATGAAATAACAGTAGTACCAGATGGGAACAAGTATTTTCTATGATGCATCAAAGGAAACGCACGCATATCATTTCATGTATTTCTTTTTCAATTTCACATTAAATCAAGCGTAAGAGTTTACAGATTTTCCTACGTGCACGTATGTGCTGGCTAAGCACTGTATGTAAATTTTGTTCATTTTTTTAGTCTTACTTTGGCCTATCTTTTTAACATTTTTTAAGAACTAAAATTATTAATAGACTGAATACAATACTGGCATTATCTAAATACTTATTCAAGTTTCTTACGGTGATTTCAAAATGCATTTTATAACTTTTATACTTCTGAAGAAAACAGGAAATCTGGTCACGTTGAATATTAGGAGCTCAAAACGTAACGCTATTTAGAGCGTGAAAACATGCGAAAAACTGTGAAAGGACTTAGAAGTAATAAAAGAATTTACTCTTTTGAATGAGAAAAAATGCATTCTTTTCTATATCAATATTGTATATTTCTTTTTCTCATGCTTATTTATTAAAAAAATCTCAATAACACTCCTTATTTTGTATTTAGGTTTTAGTAACGGGTAAATCAGTTTTAAGCATATTTCTTCATTTTTAATCAACAGTTTTTGACAAATAAAATTTCTACTTAGGCTAGAGAATTGGGAAAGATTTCGTCTATTGAGAATGGGTCACCAGTTAAAATAGTTTCATAAATACCACTATATATGGTATTAAATTGAATATTCCTAGCATTTAAATGTTAGTATAATTCAACTAAATATCTAAATTTTGATGAGCTGTTCACTAGATCGATCTACCACTCTACTCTGCCACAAAACTGCATCATTAAAATTTTATTTGATTTGGGAAAAAAAGTAAAAAGCAGTTTTATTCGCAAACAGCCAACCATTTTATACATTTTAGGATAGCAACCCAAAGGCAGTATTATACTTTTAGCTTGATTTATTGGTGAGATTGCTAAGTTTATGACTGTCCAAATTTTCTATGCAGGACGAAAAGATTTCCCTAAAGGGAAATAAAATGGGAGACTGGAAACCAGATCACGGTTTGACACCCACTGCTCCAATTTTATGCTTCATCGTGTAATTCTCAAGAACCATAGTCTTTTATACGTTCTTAAGTGAAAAGAAAAAAAAAGCAGTAGAGATTTAAAAAAACAGGAAATTTCTTCCAACTAAATGAGGTGATTTCGATGTCGTATTTTATCTGCCATCCATTTTCGCACGAAGTTTTAAGTTATCTCTGGAGACGAATAAAAGATTTTTGTTTCACTATAGGGCTAGAAATGAGAATGCTATCAAATATCCATGTTATGTTCATTATTGCTTCGACTTAGCATACTTCCGTGTTCTCGTGAATTCTAACTATGCGTCTTCCTATATTTTTTAATTACATTGCTGTTATTTGTGATGCGAAACTCGAAGACAAAAAGTAGTTTTATGAGAAGAACTATCATTAAATCTATCAAGAATCTGTAGAGACATTAGTTGTTTTGAAGCAGGAGAGATGAAAAATGAGCAATGCCCCCGCTGGGACTCGAACCACGGACCTCTCGAATACGCGGCGAGCGTGTTGACCGCTACACCAGGAAGGCATGCTAAGAAGGCGGGAGGAATACCTTATAAATCTATCATGAAAACCTATCTTGAGAATGACGTTATAACTGTACGAATAGTGAGTAGGAGTACCATCATTAAGCGCTATGAAGCCTTTGCCATCAGTCATGTTGAGCAATTCATTTTCTCTCGAGTTCATACAAGAAAAACCCCAAACTGGGTGAATAGCGTTAAGGTTACCGCTGCATGTAGTGCCTGCAGAAAATATAGCAAGAGAGCTTGTAGCTCTCTTGGTAAACTCTTGAAATCAGTAGGATGATACGTATTAAAAGTATTGAGGGGCTTACCTCTCCAGGTAACCCTAATACCCTGGATCTCGAGGTTCGTATTATCTGTGACACTTCTTTTTATATTTATACTCTGGTAGCTAATGTCTCTGATAAGCAAAACAAGATTTCCTCCACTCTTATTCTGTCTACCAGTTCAAAAAATATTATATTCATTGATCTTAAATGAGGGTACTGGTCTTTAAACTGGTTTCATGTAGTGCAATAATCTGAATTCATAGTTTTCAGCAAGCTCCAAACCTGATCCAGCTTAATTCTGGTAGCATTTTTTAAAATGTTAAACTTCAATATATTTAAAGTTTTCGGAGACTGTCAATTATTTCTCAAACCAGGCCGTCTGCCTAAGCCAGGAACGCAATCCTTCTTAGATTACGCGACGACCGACGCAGCATAAAAGTCATAGGATGGTTTTTATGCTGCGTCTTGATCGTTTTGCACATCCTCAGCTTTTGTGGTCAGTGACTGGAGTACGAAAGGTAGAAGAATGTCTCAACTCCACTACCTGCAGACTTTAGCTAGGCAAAAAGGACTGGCTTCATGCCCAGGATGGCCCCTACCAGGAGTAAACTCCTAACGTACTTCACCCATTCCGTTCAGGAACACCACCTCACCACGATGAGGCAGTATGCAGGACTTGAGGGGGTGTATTGGAAAGTTGAATATAGTGTTTGCGTAGTAATATGCTGTTAAACATCGCATTATGTAAAACGTAATTAAATGCATATAATAAAACTTTTAACTTCCTCAGATTTAAAGTCTGAAATGGAAATTTTTCAGGTAAGATTTCAGGCAATTTGCATTGTAATTCAGTTGTGCTTCATTTATGCAGATTGCACTATAATACAGTTCTAAGGGTAATCTGTGCACTATAATACAGTTCTAAGTGTAATCTGCAAATAAGCTATCGATAATTATATTAATTATTGATAAAATTTGAACAGTGGTACCGTTAATGCTGATATTAGCAAAATCAAATAATGAATCTTATAAAGTTCACTGATGATCTTACGAATGCTTTGGGTATTTATATATGATGTAAATTTACGTGCAGGTTTATTATTACGGACAGTTTGAGTATGTCTCGCGTTTTGAAAATTTATATGCACATTTTAATTACGTTTTATCACTTTTATGTAATTTTCATTTTTAGAGGAGTATCAAAATCTTAACTATTGGTTGAATTAAGCCTTTTAAATGCAGGTCTGTTTCATTTTCAATCATGCTTCAAACTTAAAAAAAAAAAATGCTTCAGTTAATAATTCGGGTTTAATACATTATTACAATGGTCTCAAACTCAAATTGCAAGTGGGCTAAATGCATGATCTGAATGCAGCAGGAAAAAAAATTTAAAGGAATAAAAAAAAAACGATTTTTATACTAACAAAACAAAATTTAACTAAATTTAAGATTTTTATACATATTTTTTCAAAACGTATATATCAAAATATTAAGATTTTCAAACTGACATTTATTCAAATATTTGTAATATATTAAAGTTTCTACTAAATAATGCCGTAATGCCGCCCAGACGGTATAGGGGGTTAGAAGAGCCTACTGAGGTACTGAATGGGCTCAGTTCGAATCCCGGAGAAGGCGTGAAATTTTGTAATGTAAATAATTGTAATAAATTAAAGTTAATAAAAATAATTGTAATATATTAAATAATTGTAATATATTAAGTAATTGTAATGTATTAAAAATAATTGTAATATATTAAAGTTTCTACTAAATAATGCCGTAATGCCGCCCAGACGGTATAGGGGGTTAGAAGAGCCTACTGAGGTACTGAATGGGCTCAGTTCGAATCCCGGAGAAGGCGTGAAATTTTGTAATGTAGTATAGTGTGTTTGCTGAATGCAGCTACTCTAAATATATAATGAGCCGAAAGTCCTCTCGTGTGGTTTGTTGGTAGGGAAAAGGGGTGGGAGACCTTCGGATCACACTGGGGATACCCGCGTTCAAAACTGGGATCGAAGCAGAGGTCCAACCTCCTTGGGGCTCTAGCAACCGTTTTTCCATGAAATACATGGACAAGACAACAACAGCTGCTAAATAAGTTACGTCTAACTAAAAAATACAAAGAAATGTAGGAAAACTTTCCAAAAGAGGATAAACTTGGGGATAAACAATGAAATCTAGTCTTGTTTATTAGGTTTTTCTATGACGCATACAGAAAAAAACAATACATCTATGTAAATAATTATAAGCTTCTTTGTTTCTTATTACACCTATCAGCTACAACCCCTTATGGCGTTCTGATTTTCATAAAATTTATAATTTTGAAGTTAAATTACTAGAAAGTATTTTGATTACAAATTGTAAATACTCATCGGCAGTCTGGTTCTTTTCGTAGATCACTAATTTTTAGCTCCGGAGAAAAAACTGTTCACATGCAAATGTACTCCGAAACGAAAAAAATTAATTTTGTTGTAAAAATTCGTAACTGAATATATTTATCTTTCGATGAGCACTAGTAATTTGGATCTTCAAATCTTGTATAAGATTTGTATGACAGTGTCAATTAATAAATTCCATTTTAAAATTTTCCGGAGAGTTACTTTCGTTTTTGGTACTACAAATAATGTAAAATTACACTTCAGACAATCAAAATCTTTTTTTTCTTCAAATTCTTGCTATAATAATGCCAATTAAAAGGAAATGTGTTCGAGGGCCACATAAAATTGCTTTGGCGGCCGCCAGTTTGAGACTGCTGCATTATCATACGGAACTTTGAAAGAGCCAAGAAATAAAAAAAGGCCAACTTGAAACTAAATGTATAATATAGTGTCAAATTGCGAAACAGAATACTTGCCGTTACGTAATAATAAAGCCTAAAACGTAATAATTGCGCCTAATACAGTGCTAAACTACGAACACTCGTTTGCTCCATCTGAATGCGATAAAAATGCCACATGCATATAAGGAAAATTCCAATAGGCTTTCATGTTGCGGGGGGAAAAAGAGGGAAAAGGTTTTCCCCTATGTCCTATTAAACTATACTATTTCGTTAATGATGCTACTATTATATACTACGCAGAAGCAAAATTAAGATGACAGGAGGGCGAGCAGTTCATTTTGTTTTAAATTTCTGACTCTAAACAAAATCGAAGATTCATTGCAAAACTGTTTATTAAGTAATTAATAAGGATTTTATTATTCGATTGAGTTAAAAAGTAGCAATTACTTTTTTTTTTCATTTAAAATTTATAGAACGCGCTGCATGCATCGCATTCTCTAAGACGACGCCTCTGTTATTAAGATATCTTAGGTGCTCCTTCATTATTGTTTTTCATCCAATAATATAACCTTTTCATGTTCTCGAATAACAGCGTGCTTCTTTTTAAGTTATTAATTAGAGGTTCGACCATGCAACTGGAGTGGTCAAACAAGTGAAGAATTAGGATAATCGGCACTCTACATCCTTGTAAATACATGTATTTAAATTACTGAACGAGGGTTTTTAGATTGGAATTACGGAAGCTAAATTAATTAAAATAAACTATTCAAGCGTTTCGTCATCTTGGAAGGAATACTTCATAAAAAGCTTTCAAAAGAAATTAAGCTCATTACACAGGGCTAAAGTGACGGAAATATCGTTAAAAATCATCTCATCTTGAGTAAAATCAATTCGTAGTTTAGCCACTAGTACTCTGCATTTTCAACCACTCCCTTCTGTTAGGCTGAGGACTTTAAAACAAAGAAATTTAAATCTAATGCTAAGAGCATGAATCCCTAACTCAGACTTCTTGCACAATATCTTGATACACTTTTCGTTCCCACAAATCTGTTCAAACATTAATACTGAATAAATAATAAACTTTGAAGAAGCATTTAACTTACATAAATTTGCAGTCAAACGGCCCATCTGTTGACACCACGGTAAAGTACTGGTGCCTTGCCGACTATAACTATCTTGATATACTTGAGCATTTTAATCGTAAGATCTCTTTAATAAATCGCTTATATTATATTAATACTTTCCGTACTTTTTTTTCGTGGCTTCACCATTATACCAATTAGTTCTCAATTTAAATAGGTAGTGTATCTAGAATTTAGGAGGCACAAACTGACAATGTTAATACTCTTTATCCAATATTTCAGTCATACTTGAACTGCGCATTTGCAGGCTGCTGTTTTGGTGACATTTTGGTGATTGGTTGTTTATTTTCTTACCGTTTAGGCAGGAATACACAAGAACGAAGGTAAAACTTGGTTAAGCGCAGTTTTTATTGTATTCACATAGCTTAAATACTTCGTGTTAATGAAACCTTGAAACACACACACAGTGTGTGTTTCAAGGTGTGGTGCACAGGTTTTGTCAATTTTGAGTTTTAAGCTCTATATTACTAATAGTAGTAAATAAATCTTTTGTTGAATTTTATCTTACTGTTATTAACTGAAAGTCAAACCATAACTTCGATAAGTATAAGACGATGATACTTCACTTCAGCAAAATAAGGTTCGTCAGTGGAAGAAAGTTTAATTACACCAAATCGTATACAGCTACCGGGTTTTTTTATGCAACATGCAAAAGCAAGTTAGTATTCAAGAGAAAAGTAGTTGTTTGAATGCTTGATTCTGAAAGTTAACAGCAAACATTTAGCATATTTAAAATTTTATCAATCTGGTCGATATTTAAATTTCAACATTGTAGTATTTTTTAATATTCATGCAAATACAAAGTTGCCGGAGAATTATATCTTGGTATTGATGCCATAATATTGTACTATTATCGTTGTGAGCCATCAGTGTCGAAAGGTTAATTATATTACCAAAACTTTCATCTCAGTTCTATATAAGTAGTAATTTGGGTAAGAAATAGAATAGACCTATTTTATTTTTTCTCAAACAGACCTCACAGTTTCAAAAATTATTCTGTAACAAGAAACGCTTTTCACACTAGTTGCAAATATAGGACCAGTAACTCCAAGTTCGCTTTGCAGCAACTGAGCGAACTCATTCCTTGAGTTTTTCAAGATATTTCTTATGTGTAGTGAGAGTACGATAGAAGTTCCGTAATCAAGGTCTTCTGTGAATGAGTCTCTTTTACGATCTATTTCTTCATCAGAGCAAATTATCTAATCTAACCTAGCCTTAGAACAGGAAATGAAGCTTCCATCATAAACGCAGACCTATGTTATATAGTCCTCAGAAAGCTTGGTAACCATGTGGCATTACACTTGAGTTTCACTAATCAGTTTGATTTTAATTTACATCTTTCTTAGTTCCTCATTTCGTCACAGACTGACTTATTTCAGAGGTTATGCAGATTTGAGTAGCAAGCAGTTTGTATAAAGTCAGAGGAATATTTCCTGACTGTATAAGAGTTTGAATTAAAGTTGGCTACCGGCCCTTCAGCTTGTTACTCTGCGAATAACTGCAGCCGAGCGTAAAACTAGAACCTTAAGGAAAACTTAGCTGGTAAGTTAAAATTTTTAGTAGCTGCTGTAGCCATACAACAATACGTAGTTGTGGCCTTTCTTAAAGGTATTTATCTTTCTAAATTTCAAAGACTGTTTAAGGACTATTTTGTTTCTCGTAATAGTTTATTTCAGATTTATTCAAGTGATGCTGACTGCGATACCGAAAGGCCCGGTTTCCTCAAAATACATGAAAGACGAAATTCTCTCAAGATAGGATGGGGATGGGAAAGGGAGGAGATACTCGCACCGCTTCGAGTTTCTTCCTCGGAATTTCATCTGGGACGGAAGCTTAGAAGTTGGCAATAGATGGTCATGTCTGATACACCAAGGTAGATGCATGGGTGCTGGCCTTGCTTCAGCCCATACCTGTCTGTTGGTTTTCAAAAAGTAGTTAAGTTGATAGTGAAAACACATCTAGTTAACTTTCACATAACACTAGAAATATAGGATTTGATCTAGTTAAGAATTAAATTTAACTCGTACGTAATAAAATATTACATGTAGTTGAGTAATTACATTAAAACAATATAAGGCTATTTTTGTAAAAAATTATAAACTTCTGAATATTTCAATTCGAATTTTATGACATTCTACAAAAACATTCACCGAAGCGAACATTTGTTGTCATTAGATCCCCTATTTCAAAATGGAGAAACGAAGAGCAAAATAATAAATTAACTACTTTTCTAAACAAGTATCTCTATTAATTTTTTGCAATCTCTGTAAATATTACCTTTGTATAATTTTAATATTCTAATTTATGGTAAAACTTGTTCATAGACAGAATTTATGCTTGAAAGAGCGCTCACTCAGTGCGATCCAAGTTTTGGGAATAAATTACACATTACAGGGAAGTAATTATATTTGCGACGAATAGTTATAATTTAACTGTGTAGTAAATGATTTCGTCGGCTTCCGAAATGCTGTTACATTTCCTGAGAAACGAGTGTGCATAAATTTAATATATTAGTACATTCCGTCAGAATTTGCTAAATATTTCGAAAATGCTTGCAAATAAATTTTTAAAACCCTACGGTGTCAGTCATATTTAAAATCCTTCGACATTAAATTAGTTTCCTCAACTGCAGTGCCGTCTAAGTATGAACTTACATAAAATTTGCTTCAATTTAACAATAATTCCTGCAGTAAATTTTCAGGTCTGGTATATTATTGCGCACAGATTTCTGTATTTACATAACTTTTATATATCTATATGATATCTATGTATCGATTTCTTAAGCCTGTATATGGCAAGCATAAGTATCATCGCATCATTATATCATATTTGAATATTTATGAGACTAAAGTTACCATTTCTTTGTAGACATATTCATATGTCTACAAAAAAGTGGTAACATTTGTTAAAATAAATTAGCTTAAACAATTTTTAAGGAAATAAAAATAACAAGTTTACTCTCATTAATCTGGCCGATTATTTTCCACAAATCTGTAGTAGCTTGTGGAAAAAAATGTGAAGGGCTTGATAGTAAACAAATGAAAGGGCTTGATAAATGTAGTAAAAATATTTTGCTTTTATCAAGTGCTGAAAACTTATTTTATTGCATATATCTTATTAAAAGAGCTTCCAGTAAGATGAATTGAATGAGAATGATATATCATTTAATTTAAATTATGATAATTTTAAATATGCTTTAAAAAGTTGCCATAATTTTCGAGATCAGATGTCATTTACCAAACTGATAAAGAATTTTAAGGAACAAGGGAAAACTCATAAGGTATGAGAAACGCTTTGTTCCTTTTCGTTTGCACGGAAGAATTTTTAATAAATAACTTATCAGTTATGAGTTTTATTGATATCGTCATTCATTTATGATACGTTTATTTTCTTTACTTGACATTTTAATAGCACTTCATAAATCTAACTTGATCTCTTCTCTCAATCCGAAATTAGACATCCTTCTCATGCAAATTTTCCCCCTCGGCTAACACAAAGTGGTTTATTTTACAATTTTGCTTTTTGTCATTCAATGTCTATTTTCCCATACTCTCTGCATTCTTATTTAGGAATTCTCAGACAGTGAGGCTATGATAAATAACAGCTGTCTGCTAGGATAATTCCATTGAAAAATCTGCTGACGTTGCTAAAACTTTCTCTTCTTTTCCTTTTTAGAAAATTCTAATTTTTTTCAACTGATAGCAAATCAAATAAACACAACACGTTTATTGTCACTTCTTTTTTTAAATGAGTTATGGGCCAATTTTGAAGTGATTTTCTTTTATGTTAATTAAATCCTTAAGTAGTATGCGAGGGTCGAAGTATTGGAAATTTATGCAACTTTTTGTCAGTGTAATTTAACATACACCTTATTCCTCCAAAAAAGAAAGGAAATTAAGGCAACACTCCGAGGCTAATGGCGTTGCATAGTATAGAAAATTGTACGACAGGTGTATTTCTACTTAGCTGCGGAAAAGCAGTGCGGTGATGTGTACTTTGCTTTCCTAGTAAAAGTTTATTTTAAAAATAAGTGGAACTGTGATGCCGCTTTTATGTTAGCAATTTAATAAGGCAACTTTCCGTTTGACTCCAGTGAACATCTCTTCAACTGCATTAATGACATGTGAAGCGAATATTGAATTTCAATCCTTGGAACTTGCAGGTGCTCCAGCACTTGAAATGTGTGAGCGACTGATAGCCAGGGCAACAGAGCAGACGGAACTGTCTTCCACAGCCTCTGCTTGATTAATAACCAAAATTTTCGTTACCTGGCCCAGTGAAACCTGCTTCAGTCTTAAAATGGAAATGGCCTCGTTATGACCATAACTTCTGATTCATAGATTGCTACTATGGAATCATTTGCTGTGAGGGAACTGAACCACTTTCTCACATTTACAAATGCGGTAACGTTCAATATTGTAAGCAGTGCCATGGCAGCTGTTTGGCGATGCTTACTAATGAAATGTCGTGACACTAAAAGTAGCTAAACGAGCGATTTTTTTATTTCGGGGGGAGGGGGCACATTAACAACAAGATGTACACTCAGTCAAAAGATAAATTAATTCAGTTCACTATCTCCCTTCTATAAAACCGAGTGACGAAATTCAACTTGCGTTTTTCGTGTCTCAAAAGAGCAACATGCGATATAAATTAAATTTATATACAGCATTGTTCTAATATAGATATTTTGATATAAAATCGTACTTTTTCTAAATAACATACCTCTTTTTTTTTCTATTTCCACTTTAAGCTTCAAATTAGGCCAAAGTATCAAGTTTCGCAAAAGTCACCCGAGCAGTTTCTTAATTAGATTTCAAAATTTTAGCTCCTCAAAAAAATAACTGAATTTGTTGTACATTTATTAATATCTCATTTTTTATTAAACTTACTTGAATCTTTCTTTAAGAATTCGAAATTTAGATTCAATCCAAACACAATTCGCACATTTTTATGATTTATTTTAATAATTTTCATTATTAAATAATTTTTTGATTTTTCGGGAAAAAATTTATTTTATTCATTAAAAATGTGTTTTGAAAAGTTTTACATCATCTTAAAGTAGATGTATTCTAGGCATACATTCAAAACAGTTTAGGCATACATTCAAAGAGTTTTTTATTCAAAATTTCCCAAGATATGCTTAAATTTATATATCTGTGCGTTTTGAAATTTGACATATTTGTTATGAGAGATATTAATGCCAAATGTGATTTACGCACCTTATTATAATCTTCAGTGAATTGCAACTGTTTTTTTAGTCTTAAACTCCCAAATAAAATTTTACTGAGGATTATTCACAGAGAATTTCGTTGTTTTCATTTTTATTACGTAATCTCAAATAAATATTTTTAATAATACATGAAAAGTTATTTTTTAATTTATAAATAATATTAATTAAAAGTTTAAACTATTTTTTACGCATTGCAGCTTGTCGTGTGCTGTTTTACTTAACTTTATTTTATATTTCTATTTTGCTGATTTCAAAATTGCGCTTACATACGCATTCAATAATTCCGAGTGCTTCAAACAATACTTCAAAAATATATATGAAACATGGTGCCTTTACTGCAGAAATGTTTAATAGCTGCAAAATTTATTAGAATATAAAAATTTTTTCTTCTTTTCTGTGTGTAGCGAAGGCAACAAAAAAATGATTTCGGAAACGTTTTATGTCAAAAATGTTTCGTGGCATTTACTGCATAATGAATTTTGAACTCTCAGAAGTTTTGCTTCCGATGAAGGGAGACTGCGTTTGGTTACCTTTCGAAATGCACAAAAAAAACTTAACTCCTAATTAAGGCTATATTTTACTATTGCTAAAAGTTCAAACGGTATTGTAACGTTAAAAACTAAATTATGGTTTAAAAGCTCTAAAGCACAAATGTGAGAAACTATACTTCTTAATTTCTTTAAAAGTTCACTCCAGTAATACTGGCTTATTCGTTTTTATTTCATATTTTGTACTTCTGTTAAACGTTTCTTTAATAAAGGTATACTGCAAGTTATTTTAGGAATTTGAGCTTCTTTACGTATTATAAAAAAACATGATAAACAAGTGAAATCACGTGATACTCAAAAACGAGAAAATACGAGGGTACTAAAGAAATAATAGACAGCACAAAATCTTCATTACAAAATGGAAACTTTGAGAGAAAAATGAAATAACTGGCCTTTAAAAATAATAGCTTCTAGTTACTCTCATATAAAGAAAATAAATGTTTTTAGAGTTTTAGTACCATTTCTCCATTATTGCAAACATTATCCGTTTGGCCCACCATGTCTTCTTTAAATCAGAATTAAATAACTGTTTTCCTCAACCTTTTAAACCTTTAAAAAATCTTATGAGAAAAAAAATATTTTCTTCAGCCCTCAAGGGATAAAAAATTAAATAGTTTTCCCTATCTCAGTGTTGCAGGAAAATTTATCACCTGGAAATTACACTAATACGTATTTACTTTCATCACATTATTCACACCTCGATGATCTTAAAACTCTATCCAAGCTTAAATCATAAACAAACTTATGAGGCAGAAAAAAGCTTTTGAAAGAATGATTTGTAAACATTCGAATAAGTTCAAAGCTTCTAAGCAAAAAGGGATATAATTACAGTGATTTGGGAGAAAGATGTAATTTTTTGAACTGCAAAAAGATTCTTATATATTTTGGTGAATGAAAAAGTAAACGAAGCATTATTACTCAAAATTTCTCATATAAGCGAATTTAATCTAGTGAAAACATAACATTTGTTCTATATAGTTCTCTTAAAACTGCCCCTTTTTAAATAATATCCATCCCATTACTTCAGTTCAAGAATAAAGATAGTTATCTATCATGACTTCAGGAGTTATTCTTAAATTAAAATTTATTGGTCAGTCAAACACAGAAAACACTGTTGCGTTTAAAGCACTTAGTTGACGCTGCAAAGCAGTTAGAGCAAAAGTTTTAGTTAGACGTTAGTTGATATCAATGATGTAAATCTAACACACATAATAATAATAATAATATTAATAATAATAATCGATCAATACATTATACGCTGTAGCTGGGTGACCGTGTATAAATTGCATGTAATGTAATGACTGAATGTAAATTACGGAAAGTAGTTAATGAAATGGTGGGAAATGTAATATAAAAACGCATGTATCAGCACCTATGTTACTTATATTAGACTATATTTTTGTACTAAGTGTTTATATTAGAATACATTCCGCTCATGAATATACTTAACACGTATTCTTTAATTCCCTAGTAAACAAAATTTCGAAGTAAATTCTTAATACACTCCTGTGAAGAATCAGTTTTGATAATAAAAAAATACAATAAACCAAAGACTTGATTTACCCAAGAGCAAAATGTGCCCTACAGCTTTCCTTTCAGTAACCTCTAAATCCTTCTTTATTTTTAAAATTTGTAAAATTTAAAATATTTTTATTTTAAGTCTAGGTTTTGAAAATACAAAGCAGGATCAAAATTTTCCTTTTCGCATTTAGTTTCATATGCCTTCAAAAATCGGACACTGGACCTTATATTTCATTACCACTGGTAACTGATATCTTGATCAAAACCTTAACTTGTAAATTAACACAAATTTACTTAGCCAGTCTCTTTTATTATGTGATAACCACATTTGAAGCTCATGGTATTATGAAGGGTTTTATTTAATTATCATGAGCGCGATTACATAAAGGATTGTTGAATATTAAAGAAAACTATTTGCATATTTTTAGTTTTCTCTGTAATTTAATTAATTAAATAGCAGGAAATCTTTTAAGTTCTCTTTATCCCAGTCTGCCTCAGAAAAAATAACACCCTGGTTTTAAACAATATAAATTTATATTTTATCAGTATGTAATAAACTGAAATTACGGAATGAAAGCCTATAAAAGTGTGCATGCATTTTTTATTTAAATAATTTTAAGTGAACCAATTGTAAGTTAATATGTTATTCATTGTATAATTCTGATCAGCAACATTTATTGTAAAGAGAAGACCAAGAGAATTAGGGACCTCCTCTAGAGACTTTTCACCTGGTCTTGACGTTTGTAAATCTAACTAAAAATTAAACCTTCATCTTTAACAATATTATTTACGTATTACTTGTCCAGTTTGGGAATTTTGTATAGAAAAAGAATGATAGTACCTTACAAAAAATCACTTGTTACGTAAAATATTTTTACATATTTTACCCGCAAATCAATTAACAAACCTTCCTAGAGACGGTTTTTTGTTTCTTATGCGGTTACTATGAAAATTTCATAGTACTCGCATAAATAATAGACACTAAGCAATTATTTAAGGATTCTGCAGAAAGATGCTGTATTTCTGCAGAAACGTGTTTTTGCAGAAACGTATTTCTGCAGAAACGCAGTTTTATTCATTGAAGGAAAATCTTACAAACGCGTGTTTTAAAACTTTGTATAAGACACAAATTATTAGTATTTGTCTGTAAAACATATCGGAACTCGGAATACAATTAAAAAACCTAGTACCAAAATGGCACCGCTGCTTGTTAAAACTGCAGAATTCTTAAGTGCGTAGTTATCTGGCACATTCTAAAATGTCTGAGGTTTTCTGCTAACGTAATTGCGTTAATTTGTAAGCATCTTAGAATTATATTTGGATAAACTGCAAGTTCTCATAAATATTAATTCAAAGAACAAATACGCAGATATGCAGATACTATATAAACTCCCAATACAAATGCAAGTGTATGAACTTTTTGAAATATATCTGTAACTAAGAAATGTTTAACAATTATTTTAAACATAATTTTTATTGAACTTTTCGGAGTAGTTGTTTTCGGAAAAGTCTCCATTAAACCAGCAAATTCCAGCTGGAGGCCCAAGACTATGTTAACAAATTAATTATTTTTATTACTGATCACGAATTTCAAATGCATATATATTTTGAGGCTTTTAACTGTTTTAGGAGTATCTTCGGGAAAACATTAACATTATAGGCTAAACTTGTGCCTATAATGTTAATGTTTTCTCACGTGTCCCATGTGTGATTTTTCTTATTGCTGATAATAGTTTTGCTTGAAGGATTTTAAGTCTTAAGAGCACTCACAGATATTTTGTTGAAAATTACAATCAAAATGAGACTTTAATCTATATTTAGTCACGTACCCCTGCAAAATTCTTTTCATTTATATTTTATAACAGTAATTTTGAATAAATGTAACAACTTACTTTTGAAGAAAACTGTATTTATAATTCTTGAAATTTATCATCTTGGAGGTATCCCTAAATATGGCTGAACAGAACATATTGTGCCGTCCTTGGGGCTCCAACATGCACAACCTGAAAGGGTATCCACACTTCTCTAAATATCTCTCCTCTCTAGATATAAAATTCTCTTGTGTTTAACTGCACCGCATAGAAAAATTGCATGGATAATTCGGAGTCACGTGGAAATCGAACTTTAAAATAAATATATCACCTGTAAAATCACTACACACATCTTCAAGAATCATATGCAAATTTCAGGAAGTAACCAGATGACACCGATGGTACGTCACAATGACGAGAGTGTAAGAGAGTGATATATAAGGAATACGGGCAAAGAAGTAAAATTGTTCGCAGGCGCTTTATAAGCATTTCAGTGCAATAACCGAATAGTTATGACACAAAGGACGCATTTTTATGATTTTTTACGTGGTAGAATTATCGGCCGTCTGGAATGTGGCTGTACCTAACTGGAAGTATCAGAAGAACTTGGAACTGCCCAGAGTGTCATCTCCAGGCTTTGGCAACGATTCCAAGAGGATGGTAATGTGAGTAGACGTTACAGCACAGGTCGCCCCAGAGTTGCAACGCCGAATGAGGACCGTAATTTGGCAGTTACTGCCAAAAGAAACAGGCGGAGCACAGCCTCAGACCTATCTCGTCAGCTCTCTTCAGCCACTGGTACGACAATTTCAAGGCAGACCGTGTACAGATGCTTAGAGCAGATTGGTCTATATGCTCGTAGACCTGTCAGATGTGTTCCACTTACTGCAACTCACTGTCGCCTGCGGTTAGCCTGGAATAGAGAGCATGCATTGTGGACACCGCAACAGTGGGATTGTGTGATGTTTTCCGACGAGTCCAGGTTTAGCTTGCAGTCTGATTCTCGCCGAACTTTCATATGGAGAGCTCCAGGTACCCGTTACCACCAAGAAAACATCATTGAACGACACCGTTACGGTGGTGCAGGAGTGCTGGTTTGGGGTGGAATTATTCTGGGTTCCAGAACTGACCTGCATGTTCAAATTGGTGGAACAATGACAAGCCAAATCTATCAAGACGTCATTCTGGAACAACATGTACGTTTGTTTCGGGAAGTCATGGGCGCACAATTTGTGTTTATGGATGACAACGCCCGTCCTCACTGTGCAAACATCGTAACCGAATGCCTCCAGTCGGAGGATATCACCGTCATGGACTGTCCAGCATTCTCACCGGACTTGAATCTAGTAGAGCACGTGTGGGACATGCTTGGTCGACGAGTTGCAGCCCGTTAACCTCCTCCTACATGTCTACCGGTAGTTCGAAGACCATTGTTTTTTTTTGGTGGTGTAATATCCCCCAAGATCAGATCGATAATTTGATACTCAGCATGCCTAAGCGTTGTACGGACTGTATTGCATCGTCTGGGAGACATACAAAGTATTAACAATCATACCAACCATGTAATATTGTTTTTTTATCAATAGGTTGTTTTTTGTAATTTGCTCCAGGGAGAAAAAATGGCTAATTTTTTTTTAAATATCAAAGATATGGCATCTTTTTTTACTCTTTTCCTTTTGTGTAATAAATGAGTTTTACAAATAAGTCAAATTTGTTTTGCTTCCAACTCCTCCTTTGCCTGATTTTGCCTTATCCTTAATTTATGGACATGAGTGTAATTAATAAAATTAGGACCTGTTTTATACAGGTTTTCTAAATAATATGTTTTTGCATATATCGCATTGAACTCTTGATTTTTAATCTCTTTGCCATTATTGAAAAGACTGTCGATGCAACTTTTATGAAAGTTGGTCGCTGTATTTTTCCCGTGCGACATTTAGTTTCACGGATTTGACGAAGTAAATTTGGTTAGCTAGAGTGGCTCATCATGGTGGGGTGTAAAATAAATCTAATACTTATTTTTTAAATATGATAGTTTATTAGCTATTTGGGAATGGAGCATTACTTAGAATCCTTTTAAAGGATTATTAAATTATTGACAATGATATTTATTAAATTATAAAACTTAACGAAAACTAGCGTTTGGATTTCTTTGGAGAAAATATATTAATAATTTTTAAATTGATTATTTTAATTTCTTATTAAAATATCATTTTCGATGAATTTGAATCCTTATCGAAATTTGATGACGAAGGTCATGATTTCTTAGATGCGGGTACTTCAACACTGCTAAGATTGCTCTTATCTCAGCAATCAGAAATGACATCTTCACTATTCATCACCGAATCATTACTTTCTTATTCAAAGTTTTCACCAAAGAGTACACTTCGAAATCTATATACTTAATATTCATCAGGATAAATATCGGAAGGTTTTGATAACCGAGACTATTTTTTTTCTTTTTTTAAAAAAGTTTATTTATTTTTTAATGAACTGCATATTTAAATTTTGAAGAACGGAGATGAAAGAACTTGTAAAATATAAACAATTCAAATTAAATAAATAGTAAGTACACTTATACAAAATAATAAGCAAAATAAATTCAAAATTGAGACAAAAAATCAAGTTTAGAAAAAGAACTTAATATCCATGTACATATGTGTGTCTTGATATCCATGTATATATGTGTGTCCCAATACATCAGTTAAAAACTTGCTCAGTTTAAATAATGTCGAAATAAAGTGGGATCAATTGGTAAGAATTTGCCATGAACTGTGAATACTTAATATCACCTCAAGAATAGAATATTCAACATTTTATTATGATAGCATTACTTTTAAGCATTTTTACGCATCTCTTCTAGGGTTAATTAGGCCTTCGTACATATAGAATTGATCCAGTATTACTTTAAATTATAAATTGCATATAGAGAGAAATTAACCAACTAATCGAATAACTGATAAATCGAATTAACTGATAAATCGAACAACTTACTAAGTAAACTGTCAACATAAAAATGAATTTTCAGAAAAGCTTTGGGGATTATGGCAAAGCCCGTAAGGACTATCTGCTTAATTTCTAGAAAAGAGATTGCCTTAAATATCTAACTTCAAAACGTAAATAATTAACTAATAATCTGAATAACGTATTCCAGTAATGTATAATCTACCTGCTTATACTACCTCTTGAAAAACCAATAGGTAGTAGTTTTAGCAAAAATAACTTCTTATTTTGGGTAATTTTGCTACCAGTGTACTTGAACTGCAAAACTGAGAATGGAAACAACTAAGTTCGCTTTGAAATCTACCTTGTATTCTTATGTTTATTAATTTAAATTTAAGATATCGCTACACAACACAATTTGGTCATCATACGCCGGAGTTACGAGAAAAAGGCGGGCTTGAGAATAAGAATTCTGCTTCTTCATGGTGTTGTTGAAAATACACTTTCGGTTTAGAATTCTCAAGAGTTACGCAATGGATATAGTGTACGTAGTGAGTAAAAACTTTAACGCATTTTAATTGCATTTGACATTTCTTTATTGCTGCTTTATTGTGATTAAATTATTAGCAAAATCGAGAATTTGGAATATTTTCAAAATGTCAGATACGGAAAAAAAACGTAAGCGTTTTGAAAACACAGTTAACGAAATTCATAGAGAAAGAAGATTATGATAACTTAGATAATGCTGAAGCTGAACTAATCTTAGAAAAATGTAAAATCATTAAGGAAGATTTCAAATCTCTGTTTAGCGAAATTTATACAAATTGTGATGATGATAAAATAAACACTTTCGCTGAGGAAGTACATGCGATCTTGGAGAATATTGAGGAGGTTCGCTTAAAAAATTGTTCGTAAGTTAAAAATCGACAAGGTCGTAAATGCAAATGGCGGCAAACCTGCCGTACCTGAATCAATCTCTGAAAATTTAAAGTTACCAAAATTATCTTTACCCACATTTAGCGGAAGTTTAATAGAATGGATAACATTTAAAGATTTATTTAACGCTAGTGTTCCCAACAATTCCAATCTTTCTTGAACTAAAAAATTACAATATTTAAAGAGTTTCTTGAAAAATGATGCTTATCCCATTATTCAGTCAATTCCCATAGCTGATCAAAATTTCAGTATTGCTTGGAATTTACTAGAAGAGAGATTTTCTGATAAAAGAGAAAGGTATTTACTTTTATTAAAAGAATTCTTAACGTTTCACAAATACAGACGGAATCTGCATCCTCGATATTAAATTTTGTAGATAATGTAAACGAAATAACTCGCTCATTGGAAATATTTCATCAAAGGATAGCTAATTTTAGTGTTACTTTGTTGATGTATATTATTTTGCAAAAGCTTGATGTTTCGACAAAGTTGTGGTGGGAGCGTCAATTAAAAAAAGACGAAATACCAAATTTGAATGACTAGACAGAATTTTTTAAGAATTACGCCAGAACATTATAGAACAGTAAACCTTTTATTAGTAAAACGCATAAATCAGATAAACCAGTGTATAATAGGGTTACTTCTCTGATTACTATTTCTACTTGCTTATTTTGTAAAGAACGTCATTTTCTACACAAGTGTTCTAATTTTTTAAACGTACCAGTGCAAAAACGAATAGAATTGTTAAGACTAATAAGCTTTGTTTTAATTGCTTGACTAATGTCCATAAAGTTAAAATGTGTAAGAGTGCAAATACTTGTAAACATTGTTTTAAGCGTCATCATAGTATTTTGCATTTAGAAAATAATTTCAAATCATTTCCCTTCAATAATTTCTAACTTCCCTTCACTGGAAACACAAGAGTTTGTTCCGAAATCGAAAATAAAAACAGAAAACAACTTGAGTGATGTTTCTCCAACTGTCTGTGCAAACAACTATGAAGATCACCATTTTGGAGCTCATGCTAATGGTAAACGTAGTCATGTACTTTTGTGTGCTGCTTTAATGAAGGTTCAAAACTCAAAAAATAAATTCATAAGTTGTAGATGTTTACTAGATTCAGGTAGTGAAAAATCATTCATTCGTCGGGAAACAGCTATCAATTTGGGATTGAGCATAAAGGATTCGAAGATATTAGTGTCATGCTTAGGTACTTTCAATACAACTACTACTGGAGAGGTTGACTTATTGTTTACACCGCATTTTAATACTAGTTACAGAATTTCTACGTCCGCTTACATAATAGACAAAATTACAGGAAACATTCCAAGTGTTACATTACCTTTGAGTTTATAACAAAAAAAGCTTCCTTTGAAAGCTTCCAAGATTTAACTTTAGCAGATCCTACATTTCATGAATCGGGAGAATTGATATTTTTCTGATAATTAACGTATTCCTTACTTTAATGAATGGAGAGGTAATAAAAAGGGGCAAAAATCTTCCATTTGCATTTTGTTCATTTGCATTTCAATCCATTTGCATTTTGAAGTTAGGATGGGTAATTGCAGGAAGTACACATTTTGAATCCCCAAACCATGAGCAAGTTTCAGTCAATACGCTAAACGTAAACACGGAGGAATTGGTTAAATCATTCTGGGATTTGGAACAAATTCCCACATCGAAACCTTTAACTAAAGACGAAAGATTGTGTGTAAACCGTTTCGTGGAAAATCACGTCCGTAGTGAAAATGGTTGTTACTCAGTAAAATTGCCATTCAAGCCTAAAAGAAATGAGTTAGGTAATTCCAGACCATCCGCCCTTCGCAACGTTCTTAGTCTAGAACAAAAACTAATAAAAACTCCTGAAGTATATCAACAATAGGGACTTCATGTCCCAATATTTATCACTTCGACACATGAAAGAATTATCCAATGATAATCTAGATAAAGTAAATTTTCATTATTATATACCTCATCGTCACGTGCTAAAGGAATCGAGTCTTACCACAAAACTGCGCGTCGTTTTCAATTCTAGTGCCAAAACATCAGGAATATCGCTTAATGACACTCTTATGAATGGTCGCAAGGTACAAGACGATTTATTTACTATTCTTTTCAGGTTTAGATGCTATCCTATAGCCATTACTAGCGACTTATTGAAAATATATCGAGAATTTCAAATTCATGAAGATCCCAATTACCAAAAAATATTGTGGAGAGAAGCCGATTAAAATTTACAGGTTGTGCACAGTTACGTACGGCACTACTTCAGCTTCATATTTGGCTACTCGCGTACTCAAACAACTAACAATTGACGAAGGAGCTAAATTTGTAAGGTTTTAGTTAAACTAACAAAGTTTTATTTTACAAAGTTTTATTTTAATTTATACTTTTCTATCTGTTCTCATTTCAACTTCCCGTTAGAAGAAGCGCGCGTTTTCAGCTTTATGCTAATTTGAAGTGGAGCCAAGTTATATTTAAGCGAGAGGTAGGAACCTCTCAGTGTGAGAGAGCTTTTAAACTCAGACCACGGTCACTCTATTCGACGTTCTCCTGACTAGCTAGCATCTAAATTCTAAGCTGTAGCGCTCTTACGTGATTGCTTATTGAAGTAATTCCAAGTGCATCAGTATTAGTTAAATCTTGCTACGCACCATTTAGTTTAGAGGCCAACCTCGCATTCATAGTTCTGTGAGCAACGACGATTTACTTTCTAATTAGCTTTAGTTTAAATTACTTTGATTGTTCATTTTAGACCCAAGCGCGGTCTTTATTTTCTGTATCCCTCTCGAGTTGGGAAGTGGCTGTAAGTAATTGTGGTCTAATAAAAGAGGATTTTAAATCCTTCCTAAGTGCAGTTCTTCTACCACTTAACCACAGTTTTCTACCACAGAACACAGCTGCATTCAGCTCCCTGTTCAAGATCAGGACTTAGTTACATTCACGAAGATGTTTGCCAATAATATGCACCGAACACTCAGTCCTGACAAATTACCAAAGGCAGCTGAGGTACTATTACATAATTGTTATATTGATGATGTCCTATTTGCTTCAGACACGGTAAATAACGCGGTAGAGTTAATTTCACAAATGAGTGAACTTTTACAAAGTGGTGGCTTTCAGGTGCATAAATGGTGTACAAATGATCGCTCGATTTTAAAAACTGCATTGTATGCTCAGAACGCTAATTCTTCATATACAGTACTTAATACTAATCAATAAAATTATTGGGTTTGGAATGGTATCCAACGCAAGACGAGTTTACTTGTCACTTTGAAAATCTTGAGAACAGAGAGCATTCTACTAAAAGAATGATTTTGTGTTCTATTTCGAAAATTCTTGATCCACTTGGTTGGTTAGCACTTTTTATAGTTGCAGCAAAAATCTTGCTTCAAGATATATGGAAATTACAAATCTCATGGGATGATCCCTTGCCAGATGAAATCCATGAAATATAGAAAACCGATTGTGAAGATATCGCAAATCTTGAATGCATTCGTATTCCTAGAAGAGTGTTATTGCCCAAAGCTACAAGTGTAGAACTTTGTGGAGTATTTCTATTTAAAAGTAGAGTTCTAACTTAGAACCCCACGAACACCAACAAGAGAATAATCGCTTAAGTGTGTGAACAGAACACGTAAGACTAAAAGAGAATTTATAACCCTTTTATTTGGACATGCAGCCCCACTTTTCCCAAGCAGACACACTGTTTTCCTTGGGCAGCAATCACGCGTTGTCCCGTTGTCTTAAACAGTCTGTAGCGACGAAAATGTTTTTTAAAAAAATCCTCCGACCGGAAGCTGCATTGACCCCGGTATCTAATAAGGCGGTTCTAGGGACGTCGTTTAGTAATATTTGGATTTTTGGCAAGGCCAAATTTTGTATGATTACCCTGTTTAGCTTGATTTCTGAGGGATTTACCTTCTCACACGGTGACGTCACCCTCTTCCTAGTCACCGTGATTAGTTTAAATCTTTTCTTTCACCCCCATTGTCCAACTGCTTTTTACTTCCCCGTGCTTTGGTCTAACAGACTTTCCTTCTATCCGGCTTTCCTACCTTCCCCTCTTGTCGATAGGAACTCTGCTCAGCTTGAGGTCTTGTTTGATTGTGAAACATTGAATATTGCGTAAAACTCTTCGCACGCGCGTTTTCCGCCGTTCGCCTACTCTGACATTTGGCAGCTAGTTCAAATAAGCTTTCCAGCGTTTGCGAGTTTCTAACTTTAAGAAAGTTCTGAATTGACAGAAGCAACCGCGGCAAAATTATTTCCATGATTCCGTTGTCGGGCCTTTTCCCATACAATAATTTGACAATATGAATTTACCTTAAGATAAAATTTGTTAATTCGTCCCCATTAGTTTGGTATTTACTGAATAATTCAGATTCGAGTCTTGCGTGGTCTTTTACAACTGGAAATGCTTTCAATAGCGAATTTTTAAAATTCTTCCATGTGTACGTCTCAGATCCTGGATTCCCCAACAAATGTTTGCCAATGTTCTTTTGCCAGCTGAGGGCTTAACCTTTTAAATTCGTCGTCGCAGTGATTATTCTCTGTGGCTGATTCACAGGATATAACGTGAAGTGTAATTCCAGCTGTTCCAGAAAGGTCATTACGGATCCCTTTGGCCGTCAAACGTTGCTGTTGGCTTCATCCCCGCTCTCATTGTTTCCAAGATAAATCCAAATCCCTCCATCGGGTTTGGTTGTGATTGAAGGAACTAAAAGGTTGAAGGGGTCAACGAGAAATCTTCCGTATCCAGCGGCATGTTTCGTTAAGAACAATTTCTGGCCCCAATGGGGGGGGGGGTATTTCGTTATGCTATTTAATTTTTGGTAATCAATAGCAAATCTCCAAGCGTTCGGATCTGCGGCTGGCAGTCCATTCTTCTTTCTACATAAAACTACAGGACTAACATAGGGGCTGGTACTTGGCGTAATTATTTTATCCTCGAGCATTTTCTTAATGTGTTGCTCCAGAATATCTTCCTTCACACGGTGTACCTGTCATTACCAGTGTGAATCGCTTGAGAGACAATCTGGCAGAAGCCAGGTTTTTCATTAAATAGTTGAGAAAACTTTCTTACCAGTTCTTTAATGTTGTTTTTTTTTCTTCGAGGTGATTGAGCTCCAGATCTGGCATGGCCGCTTGTTTAACTTCCATTTTATCCATCCTGACCTGTAAGGTAGAACCTTTAAAATTAATTTTTGTTCTAGCTTCGCGCAAGAAATCAACCCCCAATGCGACTGCGGTTAACAAATTTTTTACCACGAGAAAGTTTATTTTCTGGACCTCGTTTTTTATTTGGACTCTTTATTTTTCAGTATATTTACAATCAGTACCTACTTGGAACTTTACACAAAGCCGCCACTCGGGCTTGAACTTAAAATAATAATAGTTTAAACTAAAACTAGCTAACTAAGCTATTTAAAAGGTATAGCCAAAGCTATCAGAGATCTAACTAGTTGGCCCCTAAGTATTAATTAAATCGGCGAAGCCAAGCAAGGGCCTAAGGTATGGCCGAGCATAGTAACAGCTAAGAGAGACGTAATCAAAAGGCAAACGCGCGCTAGTCAGGGAATCAGACTCTCTCTCCTGAAGTCGGTGAAGTCATGACTTAAATAATACTCTTTCTCATTTGCATTAACTGCGTTTCTGAATTTACTTTCTGGCAGGAAACTGTAAGCTGAAATTAGAATGAGATAGGAAAGGTATAAAACTTAAAATAACTGTTAATAAACTAAGGATAAACCTTACAACTTCATCGTTTTTGTGACGCATCAGAGAAAGCTTACGCCGCATTCGTTTATTTAAAGTTTAATAATTCTTCAGTTTCGGTGCAGTTACTAACATTAAAGAGCCGTGTAGCTCTCCTGAATGTAAATTCTATTCCTCGTTTAGAACTCTGCTCTGCCGTTCTATTAGTGCATTTGGTTCAAGATGTGCAGAATTCTTTGCAAATTCATGTTGACAATATTTACGCATGGAGTGATTCAATGATAATTTTGTCATGGCTACAATCAGAACTCACACGCTGGCAAACCTTCGTAACCAACCGCGTTTCAGAAATTCAATCAGTCTTACCATCATCGCATTAGAATCATATAAAAAAAGAGAATCTATGGCGCATCAAGAGGTCTTTTGCCTTCAGAACTTTCTACTCATGGTGGACAGGTCCTCAGTGGCTTAATTCAAATAATATTCAGTTCTCTATCAACTTACCATTTTCAGAAGAGTCTTTAAAAGAACAAAGGAAAAATGTTTCTTGTTCGATTGGAACAGTCGCTTCGCAAAGTCCAGTCCTTAATGAAGTTTCATCATTCTTGAAACTTAAAAGAATCATCGCGTGGTGTTTTCGGTTTACGAGTAATTCAGTTAAATCTACCGCAGCAAGGATTAAGAGTTACCTTAAAACCGAAGAATTGCAATACGCTAGAAATGCAATTGTTGGAGTACTTCCAAGGGATGAGTTTTTGAATGAAAATAATCTTCTGAAGGAGAATAAACCATTAAACCCAAGTAGTAAGAGCCGTTCTTTGAACCCCTTTATCGATAAGAATGGACTTATACGCGTCGGAGGAAGATTAAGAACAGCCAACATCGCGCCCAGGCAAGGTCGAGGAGTAAAACCAATGAAATGCTACATTTGTGTATTCGTGTGTTTTACTACAAGAGCTATACATATTGAATTTACAGGTAATCTAACATCAGAATCGTTTATTGCCGCTTTGAAGCGCTTAGTATCTCGAAGAGGAAAACCTATAGAAGTGCTTAGCGATTGTGGCACAAATTTCATTGCTGCAGATAAGGAATTGAAAAGAGTAATAAATTCTTTGAAGGAAAATTAATTGGTTAATAAATATTGCTCTACTGAAGGTATTAAGTGGATATTAAATCCTCCCGCAGCGCCACAGTTCGGAGCATTATGGGAAGCTGCAGTCAAATCATGCTTACATCTCAAGCGAACCATAGGTGAACAACTTCTAACGCAAGAAGAATTTACGACATTGCTAATTCAAAATGAAGCTTATTTAAATTCGCGACCTTTGTGTCCAATGTCTGAAGATCCATCAGAAATTTCTGCACTTACGCCAGACCATTTTTTAATTGGTAACCCACTAACAGCCTTACCTGAAGAAAGTTTACACGATCAAAAAATTCCCATATTACAACGCTGGAAGCTTGTTGAGAAAATGTTTCAAAGCTTTTGAAAAATATGGTCCAATGAATACATTTCTAATTTGTAACGGCGTTCAAAATGGTTTAAAGTGCAACCTAATTTAAAGATTAATGATTTAGTTATCATAAAGGAAGACAACTTACTCCCGCTACGATGGAAATTAGGAAGAGTGCTGGAAGTTTTTCCTATCTCAGATAATATTGTTCGTATCGTGAAGCTCAGAACTGCTAATGGAGTTTTCAAAAGGCCAATTTACAAACTTAGTGTTTTGCCTATCAGCGATTAATTTTTTTTTCTCGTAAAGCGTTATAACTTTATACTTTGCTTAAATACAATTAAGTTCCTGAATTGTATCAAGGCTTCTGTGTATCTGTTTTGAGAACAATTTAGTAGCATTTCATAATTTCATATTATGTTGTCTTGTACATATTTTAATGACATTTTTTGCATAATTTAATATTGTTTCATTTTGTAAAGGGTATTTAGATTTGAAACGATTTTTCAACGCCGGGCGGAATGTTTCGGCCGCCAGAGTCGTCTGCCTGTTTGTGAGATCATTTTGCAGCTCGCAGTTCACATTGTTGTTTTTGCATTCTTGCAAACGCTAACTGTAACTTTCACGCTTTACTTTTGCTGTGTCGTGTTCTAAAGTTGAAATCGCAAGAATAAAAGTTAACAGTCTACTCGCATTGATGTATTGTTATGTTTATTAATTTAAATTTAAACTATCGCTACGCAACATGTATATTATATATAGTTAACGTAATATACAATTAAAACAATTGATAAAACTTTTAATTGTACGACTGATAAAAATTACCTAAGTGAGATAAAATTATCAATTAATCTAAAGTTTGCTTCGATATTTTGCATTTTATAGAATGAATTCGATGCAAATTAAAATGGCTGAGATTATTGTACTCAGGGATAAATATGTCAAGTCTTCTGGCGTTTATAAACTAAATCTTTCTTTAAAATATTCGTCGTATGTTATTTATTTCCAGTAACTTTTAAACGTTATGAAAATATGACAATGCGATTTTTATGAGTTCGATTAAATATTCGAGAGCTGTTATTACTTAGATATTTGAATTTTATACGCTTCTTTGATTCTTAAAAACGCATGATTTATGCTATCTTTAAAGCATTAAAATTATTTTCTATCTCCTCTGCTTTTCTTATTGTATATTTTCACATAATATAAATATTTTATAATAAAGCGAAAGGAAAAACAAATCCTTTTTTAAACCTTTTTTCCCCTTTATAATATTTTAACTTCCAGATATTTGACTGTATTTGACACATGCTTAAAAAGCAGTCCATTTTTCATGGCAATAAACTTTATAGCACAGCTATTAAACTTCATTTGCTTTTTGAAAAACAATTATTTTGTTTCTACCTAATTAACTACTTTATATCAGAATTCAAGGAAAATTTAAACATACAAGCTTAAAAATACTACATTTTCAACTCAGTCTAAAAGGAAGTGCAAATGAGTACTCTACATGTTTTTTGAAAAAAAATTCATAACCAACTGATATAGTCAAAAACATATGAGTAGTAAAAGATATACGGCAGTGATAGTAATATATAATATACTGAAAACAATGCTTAAAATTCTACGTCAAACTAAAATGATTAATTGTGCGTCAGAGAATTTACGTCACAGTAAATTAGCATTTTGAATCTTTTCTTTTGTAGGGTTCCTCACTCCTTTTGTCTAAGATAAGAAGGAACCTAGTGAACTGTTTAGCGCCTGATCGCTGAGTTCAAGTAACTAAAGATGTAGAATCAAGAGGGGTTAAAATACCCTTTATTTCACTCAAATAAGAATAATAGTTGGTTCCTTTGTCGGGCTTACAACAAACCCTCCACTCGGGCTTTAACTCAGAATAAGAAATAAGAACTAAACTATAACTAACGAAGAGAGACTTAGCCGAAGCTAAAGACAAGTATCTAACGTAGTTGACCCTTAATTTAAGCTAGCCGGCTAATACCAAAAAGCACGTAATATACGGCCGAGTGTAACAGCTTCAAGATAGACTTAGCGCGAAGGCACACGCGCGCTATTCAGGATTCCTAGCTCTCTCTCAAGAAGTGAGTCGAACCTTCCTTAAATACTTCTTCTAACTTATTTGCATTCAACGCGATTCTAAAAACTCGTCCTGGTAGGGAGATGTAAGGGGAAACAAGAATTAATAGGAAAGGTTATCCAAATTAAAATAACGTTATAAAATTAAAATATACCTTACACCTTCATCATTCTCAAAATGGCTCAAAATTCATGCAATTTTAAAAAAATCTCGGCTGCATCATCAGAGCTTTGCAAAATAGGGTAAATTGAAAGTCCCAAAGCTGCGTTTTATTCACCATAAACACTACAGTTGTGATCAGGGCTGGGCCTAAAAGTCTACTCTTGTGCAATAACATATTTTTCCGCCCTCTTCCTTAAAAGAATGGCGGTTTAATAAGGATAAGTTACGATAAATAAAGAAAGAATACAATATTATTAACTTATTATTAAATAAAGTTAATTGCGCCATACAGAAGGAAGACTTGCTGAATTGCAAGTGCATAACTAAGGCTAATGCAAAGAACACTTTCTTCGCGACTGAGATTCCTAAGATGAACATTCCTGAAAGTGACCAATGTTTCTGAGAACATAAATATTTACTTCTTTAAGACAACCAACTCAGCATCAAAATCATCTGTGGGTGATCGCATTAGAAAAGGTTCACTATACCTGCGTATTTTTTAGATTTTTAGAAGTTTTTTTCAATAAAAATTTAAGAATCAAGTGTTTTCAGATAATTGCATAATGGAAATCTAGATTAAAATCTTTGAGAGTGTTTCCTTTAGAAAGATGTCTTCTAACGCAGGTGTCATAAAGAACGAAGTGGAAAAATTTAATGAAGTGAATTTTAAAAATAAGGAGATGGTTCATAACCTATTATTACATAATAACTCTCTGAAAGCAGATCAAAAGCCATTACTGTTAACCTTATTTTATTAAATTTTGCGTATTAGGTTATTGCAAAATATTATTTCATTTTTCTTCAAGTGGCCCCTGTGCAAGTAAGTGGACTTATGTTTCAAGCAGGTTCCTCCTAAATAAATTACTTTATTTATTATAAAAATTATTCTTCAATCTATATAACTGAAGAATGTATGATGCCAGTCAGAGCTTCAAATTCATTTGGGATTTTTATTATGAGTTTGATGAGCTATAATGTGAATATTATATATTAATCCAAAGAACATAATGAAAAGTAAACTCGCTCTTTCTATGTATTGTACATCATAGTCACTATTAAGTTATTATATAATTATTGTAGTTATTATTATATAGTTATTTTTAAGTGTAAGTTTTATTTCTTCCTTATTTTAAAAAAAATATTTGTATTCTTTTTGGTAAAACTGCAATGGATTTAATACCTACTTAATATAAAATGCATTTTATGTGCTATTAGTTTGAATTAATTTAAATTATACTTTCCTACACATGCAAAAAAGGGCATTTAACAAGAACTTCTGAGCTTCAAAATGCATTTCGTGTATCCAGATATTCATGTTCATGAAGGAAAGCTTTTAAAACACTTACGGAACTAATCAATTTGTATATTCGAAGATGAAACTACGAATGATTTTAAATTTAGGAACTTGATAAGTGTAATATTATTCAGTAACTAAATTTCTGAAATTAAAATAAAAATTACACCATGCCCAAGAGAACCATTGCATTAGATAGAGAAAGAAACTAAATTTCACTTCAATTTAAAATTGGCGTATACATAAGCTTAAACAAAGAAAAATGCTTAAAAATTACATACAGAAATTTTTAAATTACAAGAATTTCGTAAATTGCGCTAGTAAGTAAGAAATACTTGTTAGCAGTCATAACATTCTTAGTCACATATGATTAAAAATAAATCATAAATGGCCCATAATTTATTTAAATTTCTTTATAAAATTTTTATTTTAATATCTATCTAAGGATAGCAGTCACACAACCTTAGTTTTAGATATATATGATCCAAATTACTTTTAACTGGATAGTACACTTTATTAACTTCGTGCTTTTCTTTCTACATTTAAATTCACAAAAGAGAAAAAAACTCACTGCTTATGAACGTAGGAAAGTTAATACTTTCTATCAGAACTGCAAAGAAATACACAATGTCAAATTTTTTTAAAGATTTTCAAATGATGTGATGTCATCTACAAAAGGAATCTCACCGCTGTGTCGTTATGAAACCGTCTCAAGCACCATTAAAAATGTAGAAAATTGCTTAATTAATGTATTTTTATCATTAAAACATTGATCTGTCAGTTTTAAAAACTGTTATGATACACATGACCGAAAACATCGATTATGTTTCAATATGATCGACATTTTGATCGATTGATCGATATCAGTGAACAAAATTGCCAAAAATTAATAAATCTTGTTACAGAATTAGGAAAAATCATAATTGGAAGATTACTTTCCAGTTTATTCAACAGCATAAAAAATCAAAATTTTGCAATGATACGAAAATGTGGTAAGACTTTAAAAATATCTTACACGAAATAATAAAAGGAAACTTGAAAGAACTGTTGTGGAATATTGTATTTGCATAGCTTTCATAGTAAATGCGTAGGCGTGCAAAATTTCAAAAAAATAAGACCCGTTGATGTAGTAGAAAATCCATTAGAAGTTTTGATCCTAATAAATATAAAAGGCAATTTGTATAAAATTATATTAAAATTGTTTGAACAGTTTAAAAGCTACGATCTGAAATTATCCCTAAAAAAAAGTCTGAAAGAGTTTAAATTTTAACGGTCATCCGAAAGGACTCTTTAAAGTTAAATATGTCTTATCAGCAGAGATTTTCAACAGGTATGGCCCGGTTGGATCACCGATACATGTTATAGTATACTAGATAAATATCATTTAGGTTAACATGGGAATGTTATTTGCATGTTTTAAAAGTAAAAATGTAACGTACTTCTATAAAAAATTTTAATGTTTTAATTAGATGTATCATAAATTAAATACATTTTTATTTAAACCAATCAGATTAAAAAGTAAAAAAATTCTTAAGAACTCCACCTATTGCTTTTAAATAACTTAGCTTCTTAATCAGTAACAAACAAATTTGAAAGATAAATATTTTACATTTTGTTGAATATCAGCAGACTCAAATGAAAAGTGAAACACATTTACAGTGGACGAAATTTAAATTAACGCAAAATCGTGTTTCGAGAGACAAAAATATAAAGTATGAATTCTAAATAAAATATTAAATGTTTATAATGTGATTGTTCTTCAGTTTTATTATTGATTAATCCGCTCATTCTGTAGTTTTTCTTTCTCAATAACTTCCAAGTACATTTTCGTAAGATTTAGTACATCAAACTTAGTATATCAATTAGTATATCAAATTGAAATAGATTTGAAAAAGATTAAATACTGTTCAATCAAAATATAGTACTCAAATTAAGGTTAGCCATATTATGAACTGCTAAGCAAAAGAATCATTCGTGTTATTAAGATCTCAAAACGCAGCACTTAATCCTTTAAAATAAATATAACATCTGAAAGTATGGGTTCGATGATTTCGAGTTTTGTTTTGAGTCAGATTACGAATGGTTTCACACATTCCTTATTTTTTCTGTTAAACTGCTTTCTCAATATTCTCTCAGTTAACCGAAAGGTTTTTTTTATAAAATTGCGTATTTCTTCTTCTAATGTAAAAACGAAAGAGAAAAAAATGACAAAATAATTTGAGTAATGAAATACAATTTTAATGAAGAAGAATGTGTTTTTAAAACAAGGTATTAAGTCAGCTGAAATTAACGCATAAGCACATCGCTTAAAATTAGCACTCAGAAACAGCTTATGATAAGAATATCTGCTTATTAATAACATAAAATCAAATCATTGAATTAGATTCTATATTATTAACAAACAGGCATTCCTCCCATGTGCTTTTTATATGTAATGATCAGTAAATTTAGCCTGTTACTCAAAAATTCTATGTTTTACTGTGAGTAAGAAAATAGGATTTCATCAGATTCCTCGCTCTCAAATTCCTTTTTTTGCCTGATCTCGAACTGAAATGGCAACAATAACTTATCACCAGACTTTGTTAATCGACTTTTCCAGCTTACCCAATCGTTTCAGATACGAAAAGGAAAATTGCAAATAATCAGAGCATTTTTCACATTTTCTTGGAGTTACACATCAAAGCGACTGGTTTGTTTGTTTGCTTGCTCGTGGAAAGCAGCCCATCCACATGACCAGAGTGGCCCAGAGGCTGCATCAGATTGGTTATAATCCCGTTTCCAACTCCAGGCACAAGCATAGTAATTTTTCAGGACTGGCTCTTTAACTTCTCTGGCTTTTTAACTTCTCATTTCTCTACGAAGATTTTGAATAGTCTTACTATAAATTATATAAGCCGTCATCAGTTGGATACATGCTTTCTTTGAACTTGATGACGAATTTTAATCAGAATTTTCAGGTTGCAGTCTGTATTTTGTTGCGTGTATAGGTGTTCGTAATAGATTGAATGTGCACAGGTCTGCTGATAGGTTAATAAAAATTTATTTTATCAAAAATAAACACTTAAAAGTTCTGGAATTTTCCGCAGAAATACTCATACAGGAGTTCACAGTATCACAGAATACAATCCGTAATTACGCACCAGACTACTAAGCAATGCAAAGCACAGCTAAAGAGAAAACTAACTCGGATATCTCAGTTCATGCGCAACTAACAACTCGCAACAACAATAACTAAGCAACTGAGAGCAGATGCTCTCTTTTCGGCCTTTAATAATTTTCAGCTGACAGCCGAGATATTTCTATCACTTTCTGCTTCTCGAAATTACCTGAAAGTAATACAAGGGTGGAATTAGAGTTACAGCTATCATAGTGGTCAATTATATTTATTCAATTTCGATACATATTACGGTGATACAGAGACTGGACAAAAATATCGGCAAATTTAAAGACTTTGGGGATTTCTCGTCAAATATGGAGAAAACATGAGTCGCCAAAACCATTGTCAGCTTGTCGATATCTCGTCAAATTACCGAGATACCCATTTACTCAATGCTAAATGCGCTTGCCCCTGTATTCTTGATTTTTCGGAATAGCTTATCGTTAGATTTTTAATGTTACAAAAGAAATACAACAATTTTACTTATAATTCTACTAAAATTACCTATCTAAGCACAAAATTCGTAACAATATTTATTTCTATATATAGACAGAGATATAGATACACTTCAGAGAAATTGAGTTTTTTTTCCCTCGAGCAGTAAAGATGAAAATCAGCTATGCTGTCATCCAGGATTCGAATTCTGAATCTTCCGAATTGTTGTGTAGCAAATTCACTAAATTATTTAAGCTATGACTTAAGAATTAATTTTTATTATTATTCTAAATTTATGCTACACAACGTGTATTTTATTTAATATGCTGTATTTTTATTAGCTTTGGTTTAATTTTAATTAGGGGTTTGGGGTAGTTAAGATTTGTACGTATCTTCCAGTCGTTACTCGTAAACGCGTTGAAACACACAATGGAATTGGGTGCTTTTCTACGTAATAACTTGATTTAATATTACTTAACTTAAGTTGACCCATTATTAATTTATATATATGGATGCAGAAAAATTAGCTTTTTAATTTAAGATCACTTTCAAGATTCTAGCTTTAACAGTTTTTAAGATACAGTCAATTATTTAACTAAATTTTTACACTTTGCTTTGTGTTAAGGATTGGGGAGGGGGAGGGATTGAAAAAGTTGCACTTTTAGCTGATTTCTAAGGCTTTGCTTACATGTTGGGAGGAATACAATGGGAATTTCCGGTAGGCGCCTTTAGGTTAACTGGTTTGGCCTTGCAGCTGCATCCAAATTGTTGGCATTTCTTTTGGCGAGCTTGGCGATATTTGAATTTGTGTTTAGTTCAACACCTCGGATAATTGAGAAAATTTTACAGGGATGTATGAGGGAATTGGAGTACTGGATTTTTCACCCTGTTTTAGCGGGTCTTGCCGATATGTGGTTTCCTTTTCTTGACAAAAAGGCCGGTGTAAGTGTCGCTCCTCTCTTTTTTTCGCTTTCTTTCCTGCACGTTTTTTGGTGCAGCTTCGAACGAAGCTCTTAGTTGCAGAGGGGGCTTATGGCTCCATTTTTTTTTCAGAGGTATGGGATATCTTTAAATTCTAAAACTTACTTGCCTCCTCAAGGGTAGTTCTTCATCGATATGAATTTCAAAATTTACGAGTTTCTACGGGCACAGACTGCTAATCCCTTTTAATAAAAAATTATTCTAAGTAATTCTTCGAATGATGTCTCCCTCGGTACTGGGGCTTCCAAGAGCATCTACGGCTTCTAGCTACCTGTTGCTGCTCCCGTCCTACTGGATGAGGATCCTGATGATTGCCTTGGACTTTTACGACTAATTACCATCCAGCCCTGAATTCAGTTTCCGTCTTGCTGTTCACCGATGACTTTGGTGCCATATATTCCAGTCTTTTCGGGCCTGAGACATCAACGTGTCTCCGAAGTTTTCTTTCCAACATCGTCGCGTTCCAATTAACCGGCGGCTTCATCATTTCCTTTCTACAAAAGAAAATTCTCAGATAAGATTTTTTCCTGTACTTTATTAGTTCTTAACTTAAGAAAAAAAAAATGGTTTACTAAAATTTACCAGTTTATAATTAAGTCCAAAAACAGCAAAGAGGAGTTTTCATTTATTTCAAAATGTAATCATGGTTTAATTTTAAAGGGGTTTGCATTTTAAGGATTCTGAGATGTTGAGGAATTTAAATTTTAGTTTTGTTTGATGAGCATACTGTCCTTGCTGAGGTTGAAGTAAATTGTTAACAGTAATAGAACTGCTCCCGTTTTAATACACTTAACTTTTCCTAAAAAGGGTGGTTTTGTTGTAACTCAGTTAACTGAATCTGATTGTTACAGGTATGTATGAGGTTATAGTTACAGGGATGTATTAAGTTTTTATTTTCTGTGCAATAATAAGATCTAAAATTTAAGATTGTTCTTATTAGAAGTGTTCTTTTATTTTCTGTGCAATAATAAGGTGAAAGAACCTAAATAATATTAAAGGAAATAGTTTGCTATGAATTTAGAAATTTTACTTAATGAAATAGTTATGCTTTTACTTAATTAGTAGTTATAGAAATTATTACGTTGTTTACTTTGAAATTACAGAAGTGTTAAAAACAAATATTAATGTTCGCTGTTAAAGTTATAATTTTCTCAGGTTACTTTTCACACCCCGGGGTTGAATGTTTTTATTATCTAATTGACATTAACATAATTGTATCTGCTGAAAAAAAATAAACACTAGGGTTTTTCAAAAAGTTAATACTGATTATTGTTTTTTTTTTCTGTAAATGTTTAGTTCCATTGATTCACTAGCACCAATGTTCAGGAATTGTTCGGTTTTAAACAAAAAAAAATCACAACGCAATTGTTTATTGGTAGGATAGTAGGTTGAGGAAAAATTGTTAAATTTGTTTTGTTGTGTTCTTCTTTTCTAGAGAGGCACAACAGAATGCTAGCAGGATGTACTACCAATTACAACACAAGAGCACACATGGAGGGAAATGATAAATCCTTATGGCTTTTATCTTCGTTTAGATTAACTGAGTATGGCACAATTTAATTTATCCTTTACACAATACTGCTATTTCATATGCCATTAATTGTTATCTTGCGCGCTCTTGCGGATATGACATCAAACATTAGTATCACTGGCTAAGCTTGTAAGTTACTGTAGTATGCTTTAAATGAAGCTGTACCTTTATGTCTCAGACGCAGAAGGAATCTTTACTACCTTTCAGCATGAAAAGCAGCACTAGGTTCTTTAAAATTTTGATCAACTGTAAATATTATACAATATATAAGCAGCTTCGTTGCACTTTGAGTTACATATGTAAATCTTATATGAGATTAAAAATACTACTCTTAAAGTCACAGTATATAAATGAAATCAAAAGTGAGAGAATTTGTTTTGTAAATCAAAAATACATCTGTTAGTTTTTTAAATTAGTTTCCGGGTGAGCTATCAAACAAAAGATCTAGCCAAATTATTGTGAGGTTGCTGTTATCCTTCCAGTAGCTGCATATCAAAAATAAATGAAAAGTGGGGAGTTTCTCAGATGCTTATCAGAGACTAATTCAAAATAAATACCCATTTTTAAGGCTACAAAATTTTTTTTTCTACTGTTTACCCCAAAAAATCAATTAATAAAGCATATACGGAATGTACTTAATAAAAATATTCAAAAATCTTTTAAAAAGTTATGCTTTTCTAAAAATTATTTAAAATAAATATACACATGAGTATCTCTAATTGATGAGTTCCTGCTAATAGGAATTTGAAGAAAATCAATCGAAGTTGAAAATAAGTGCTGTTTGAGTAATGCGAATTATTTTAGAAGATCATTATTGATATTACAATTGAAAAATCTCGTATAAAAAATTAATGCTTTTTTTGAACTTCTATATTACTTCTCATTTAGTTTTATGGAGCGTTTCATAGCATTAACCGTTGCTTAGTTACACATATATGCATTCAAATATCAACATTAACTAGAAATTGCGTGCTTTAAAAAGCTTTTTATTAAGTTGCGTGCTTGACCTTTACTAGCGCATTATCTTTACCCAGACCTTGAAAAGTTCAGTAACTCAGTAAAGGATTTAAGAATTCAGGTCACGATCCCAGTTTCAGGAAAATAGCATTTATAAGAAGCTGATTGCTATTCAGAAACAGACTGGTATACAAATGTAGTTTATGGCCTTCTTGGAAATGAAAGGAACACGTCCTAAATTATAATTTTTTTCCTTTGACTTTGTTGGAAACCAAAATTAAATTTCTTTGTCAAAATCTTAGAAACACTCAAATTAATCGAGATAAAAATTTATTGCCTTAAAAAAGGGCATTTATTCTGTGAAAAATATAGTGCGAATGTTTCGGTTTGATATATGAACCAAAAGCTTTCTTTTCCTAACATAAATCACAGATTTCACTCTAGCTTATATTCAGTTTGCAAATAAGTTTTGATGCTATAAATATCACTAACAATAGAAGCCGAAATTGTTAACAAAATTTAACATTCCAAGCCATTTGTTGAAATATATTCTAGCGTCACTTAAAGAAAAAAAATTGCTTTTAATATTTCACAAAATTAGCCATTTCAACTTTATAATCCTGTTCTGAAAATTAACGGCATTCATGATTCAGTCGCTGTCACTATTATTTAATTTCTCAAAATAAATCATCTTTTCTTCCCAAACGTGTTAGCCTCTGTTAAATTATTTTTTACATTTAATTCTTTTCTACATCGTACTTTCTGTTAATTGTTAGCTTATGCATAAAAATTTGTATATCTATTCGAGTACTTTCTGTTAATTATTACACTTTATTTAATGAAATTGCTTTCTGTTAATTGTTACATCGTACTTTCTGTTAATCGTTAACTTATGCATAAAAATTTGCATATATATTCGAGTAAAGCTTCTATATCGTTCAATAACTAGAATCAAATTTGGCATGAATATTCTTTAACATTCTAGGAAAATATGGTGGGATTCTTCATAGTATTTCCAATTACCGCAATTAAGTCTGAAAAATGAACCAACATAGCTGCAAGAAAATTCTTCACTTTTAATAGCGATAACAAGTACTGAACTTTCTTTACATTTATTGAGGAAAAAACTTATGTAATATACGAGTAATGAGAATGATATTTTAATAATAGAACAATTTAAGAAATAAAATATGATATACACATTTTGAAAATACTGTCATTTAAAGGAAGTTTTTATTTTGAAGAATTTAGAAGAAATCTAAGAGTAGTAAAAAGCAAAAAAGAACACTTTTTACAAAATTGGCGAAGGGAATAACAAAAATTATAAAAGTAGGTTTAAGTTAACGAAGAATAACAATTCACAAATTGTAAAGCATTCTATTCATATTTTTACTTTTCTTTCTTACATCTTAACCTTTGCTGGCGTGACTATTCATGCTTCCAAATAACCGTAGATAGTCTTAGCCTTTAAGAAGAAAACATTTTAAAATACTATTTATGGACATAAAAAATATATACTCTTTTGCAAAAAAATCGAAGCACCCTGAAAGAAGTGGTTGTTTTTGATGAAACTGAATATCTGTATAGCTCATACACAGATAATAAAATTATTAAAAAATCAAGGTCATATTACCTGTTTACGGCTCACAATCACCCATTCAGTGTTCAAATTAGTAGTTGGTCGAACCGTCCCTGGCGGCAATGCATACTTGAATTCGTCGAGGGAAGGAGTGGCAGAGGTTCCTAATGTCATCCTGTGACACATTCTGCCAGGCATTCATCAGTTGTTGCTCCAGATCTGCGATATCTTTGGTGGCCGAATATGGTGGCCTACCATGTCTCAGACATGCTCGATTGGTGAAAGGTCTGGTTACCTTGCTGGCCAAGAAAGAGTATCAACCGCACGGACACAGTCCAGAGATATGCGAGCGGTATGTGGCCTGGCATTATCTTGTTGAGAAATGACCCCAGGATGACGTGCCATGAAGGGTAATGCAACCGGCCGCAGGATGGTATCAACATATCGTTGAGCTGTTAAAGATGTAAGGAGGATGATGGGCCCGTCCTCTCCAGACACAAACACGGTGGTCTTCTGCTTCAACAGTGCAGCGGGATTCATCGCTGAAATGCCAGTCTGATGGTGGCCATGATAATCGGCTGCGACACCACTCCAGACGACTCCTCCGATGTTGTGGGTTCAAAGGCAAACGTCTTAAAGGCCTCTGTGAGAGTAGCCCCGCCTCAGATAAGCGCCTTGAGATGGTGGACGGTACCACGGAAGATATTGGCGTGGCTGTAATGCGTTGAATAGTCGACAAGGATACCATTGGGCGGTTAGGGCCTGGAGAACAATCATCCTATCTTGCCTCGCATTTGTGCTCCTTGGCCTTCCAGAGCCTTCATTTCGTCGGCAATTTCCTTGTAGCAATCATTGCTGCCAACATCTTCGCAAAGCTGTGTCTGTACGCTGCAGATGGCGGCCTATTGCTCGGTATGACCCCCCAGCTTTACGCAACCCTACAATGCGACCCCGTTCGAAGTCATTTAGTTGTCTGTAAGGTCTTCGATATCGTCGTAATGGCATCTTTATTCGCTTCTTTACGGAATTGCAATGGCAGCAAGAAAAAAAGATAAATTTTTCGCCTCTGTTACTGGTTTTGTACTTTGCGAATTGCGCACTAGAAGCGCTATGATCGCAATTCCTTTTTTCATTTGCCTCGAAACTTTGATCATTTGCATGTTCGATCGAGATGTTTCTGCACACCAAATTTCATCACGATCGCAAAAGTCTTTCTTGGTGCTTCGAATTTTTTTTTTCAAAAGAGTGTATATAAGCAAAATAAGTATTTTTTGCTTTCTCATTAGTTCATTGAAAAATGGTTTTTACTAGTGATTAAAAACAACTACGTAATTTTTATTCAACAAAGAAAATAAGACATTCGCCCTTTATGAGGTATTTCTCCGGCCTTCTTAGCATGCCTTCGTGGTGTAATGGTCAGCGCGCTCGGCGCGTATTCGAGAGGTCGTGGTTCGAGTCCCGGTGAGGGCATCGCTCATTTTTCATCTCTCCTTCTAAATAACCTAATGACTCTATAATGGCGCCCGAACTGAAAAAGATGGTGGATAATGATTTTCCACCACCAGGATTTGGCGTTTGGGTCCCCTAATCCCCAGTCGCCCTTTAAAAGGTGTAGTGAATAAGGTATTTAACATGCCTTCTCAGCATGCCTTCGTGGTGTATGGACAGCACGCTCGGTGCGTATTCGAGAGGTCCGTGTTTCGAGTTCCGGCGAGGGCGTTGTTCATTTTTCGTCTCTCCTGCTTCTAAATAACCTAATGTCTCTACAACTTTACAACTGCTATTTGATTTAACCATGGTAAGCTATTCATATAGCTAGAAATTTTTTTAAACACAGTTTTAGAATATTTCAAGTGCCTTCATAATTACCTCAGTTCATTTGTTTTAGTTATCATTAATTCAGATTGGCATGTGTGTTTTTTATTTAGAGTAGAGAATCTTTCAGAAAGAGCAGTCATCCCCTTACTCACTGAAAGCACAAGCCTCAAAAGTCCGATAAAGCCAGGCACATGCAATTGTTATCCATTAAGAAATAAATTAGAAATAGGTGCTTTAAATTATCAAGTTTTCGTGTTGACGATTTTCTATCGAATTCATTGAGTTGTAGGAAATACTGGTAAACATATTGTTGCGTTATACGAGTTCGTGGATTTGAGAGTATCCGATGAAAACACGATGCAGAACAATAAAAAGCACAATTTATTTACAAGAATCACTATTTACAGCACAGTTCCAAAATTACGTTTAAAAGCGTCGAAAATCTACAATAAATACGCTGAAACAGTTACAGCTTGAGGCTGTAACTGTAAAGGTAGCTTCACGGCAACACTAAACTTATAATAAAACACCGTGGAACAATCACCAATCCACTGTCAAGCTATACTGTAAAGATAGCTTCACGGCAAAGCACTATCTCGATTGCTTTCCGTTCACCAAAACTCTCGCGTAGCAGCTATTCTCACAACTAATCACACTGCTCGCAACACTTCACAATACTTCACAATTTCTCGTAACTCACTTGCAACTAACTCACGAAAGGGTTTATATAGCTTTTCTTTAAGTTCGACACGTTTCGAGAAATATCTCGACAGGAAGTTATTCTAGAAGCTTCCCGATTGGACCATGGGATATCGCCAATTTGGTCGCCAAATGGGCGATAAAGTCGCCAATCTGGCAACCCTACCATACACTATTTTATGGCAACCCTAGTGCTATGCCGGAAAGCTTACATACAGGCGCAACCGCCGAATTTTTC
>KK121271.1:320860-358211 GCA_000611955.2 Stegodyphus mimosarum | reverse complement strand
CTCAGACACGCAAGGGTTTATATAGCTTTTCTTTAAGTTCGACACGTTTCGAGAAATATCTCGACAGGAAGTTATTCTAGAAGCTTCCCGATTGGACCATGGGATATCGCCAATTTGGTCGCCAAATGGGCGATAAAGTCGCCAATCTGGCAACCCTACCATACACTATTTTATGGCAACCCTAGTGCTATGCCGGAAAGCTTACATACAGGCGCAACCGCCGAATTTTTCGTAACAATATGTATATAAATTAAAAGATTTAAAAGGACTTCCATCTTAAAACATTATATTAATTCGTAATTAATATTTGGAAACATAAACATTTAATATGTATTTCAAGGTTAAATTTAACTTTCATACACTCAAATACGAGTAGCTATTTTTATAAATGGCTAACTAATGAAGACTTTAAGACATATGAATACTGAAGAGTTATCTTCATTAGTATAAAGTCGTCAAGCTTTTTATTTTTATTAATGTAAGGTAATTTCTTCTTAAAGGTGTTTACTAATAAACCCGCCAGATGGCTCCGCAACTATGTTCGTTGGATTCCCAAGTCAAGAAAGATGAGTTAATGGAAAATCTAAGCTTTTAATGAATAAGTAACTTGGAAGCATGAAGACCGAGTTTTCTTCATACATGTATATGAATTCATCCATGAAGTGGGGCAAATGGTGTACCTCAGAAGAAAGTGAAACTAAAATAACTGCTCTTAATAACTTAATTAAATATGAGCAGCTATTCGTTTAATATTGCAAAACTTCATTAAGATATCTAATATGCGTTCCTTTCACTTAGTTCAATGTAATTCATTAAAACTGCAAGTAAGAGTTCCTTGTATAGAGTTATAAGATGAAAATCAGTGCAATATAAACTGATGTCATTAAGACATAGCCGATTATGAGCGTGGTTGTAAAAATCAATCTGAAAATATAAAAACCTTAAATTCTATGAAGGTCTCAGCTACAAAAATAATTAATATTTAAGATTTAAACCATCTTGCAATGCGTTCAAATTTTGTATTTCATGAAATGTAATGAATTATTGAAATGAACTGAAATTTTCTTAAAAGGATTTGTACATTAAACATCCTGAGTAAAACACTGACAAAACTAATTCAAACTGCACTGTTTAGTGTAATTTGGAAGTAGTTGATTTTAGTAGGATAATTTGCTTAATTTCTTAATATTTAAGTTCAAAATTAATAAAATTTTTTCGAATATTATTTATTTGTGAAATTGTGCAGAGGAAATCAGGATTTCAAAGTCCACGAACAATATGAAGTGCTAAATAATAAATCAAAGAAAATTTTGAAAGCTAACCACTGCTTAATTACAGCCGAATGAACACTGAGTTCTGTGCGAATTGAGATTTAAAAAAAAAACTAACTTCTGCTACACATTTTTACAAACCTTTATTGAAAGAAAACTATATGGAAAGTTAAACCTTTAGGCTCCAGGATAATGATTAGAAGTTTTCTGAAAGCTTCGGACATTTTAAATAAACCACCAATTAAGAAATATGCATATAGTTGTAACACACATTTTTAATTCGAGCAGTTACTCAATATATGAAATTTTTTGCATAGCAACAATGTGATACAAAACTTTTACTCATATTACATAAACGCATAACAATAATATTTCTTCAACTTTATCTTGCAACACAATGTAATTAATATGTGAAACGGTTAAAAAACATTTTAGTTTTACTTTTACAGTCAAGAAAAACTGTGGTTATTTGAAACAGCGGTTACTTGAAATGAAAATGCAATACTAGTGATCATTCAAAAAACCAGTGGCTTTTTCTGTTTGCCAAAGATTAAGTTCTGTTTCAGAGGTTTTATAAAAATTTAGAAAAGAACGCTAATACTGCCTACTTCTGATTGACTGTATTTACTCCAATTACATTTCGATTTAGTCTTTCGAAAGATGCAAACCTGCTTCTGATATACCAGAACTTTAATTTTGAATGTGAACAACACTACGAGGTTCCTTTAACTTTATTAACCAGTTATTTTATTTGTGGATCTATATTTCTCCCTTTTCGTTTTCCTGCCAGAATGCAAATTTAGTTCGCCTATATTTAAAGTCTGTTTTTGAAATTGGAATACAGAGCGCGTTCTGCTTCTTGAAGCCACGTTTCTAGTTTGCTATTATAGATAAAAGTTTTTGTTTTCTGCTTTGCATTATAACTGCCGATAGCTGAATTCCACGCCAGTGAAGTTCTGAGCCAACCTCGAATTAAATTGCTCTGTGTAGCCTTTGGTTGTTAGTTTATTTAAATTTAAACTTTACATTTGACTTAGTGCTTTTAAGTTCTGGCCATAAATGTTGGCGGATTTGTAAGCACCAGGAGTGCCTTCTGTTCACCTGATATAGTTTTAAATAAAGGGTATTTTACTTATGTAATTTTAAATAAAGGGTCTTTACACCCTTCCCAAGTTTCAGTTATTACTTTACACTTAACATCAAGTCGCTTAACATCTACCAAGAGTTTAGCCTCGTTGGATGTTTCTCCAAAACGTGAAACTTTACAACTTACTTAAAGTTTCAAGGCATATATGGTAAAGTTTTAAAGTAAAGCATCTTATCATTATTTATCACAACCACAACTTTTGGTGATTGTGATAAATAATGTCTAATAAGCACATTTACTGGTAAGTGTTAATAATTACCAATGATATCTGGTTAGTACGATTAATTAAGCATAACAGATTAAAACCTCAAACTCTTTTAGTTATAGAATAAAATGTATTTGAAGAAATTTTAATGTTATGAGATATGAAATGAATGAAACTTCATACCTTAACATTTCTGATGGCAATGAAATTTGGTCATTGTAAAAAAATATTTTTATCATAATAATTACTGTTATTTATAAGATAAACACATTAGTTATTAGATCAAACAAATTACATTACACACAACTTAAAGTGAGAAAAAATTGCAAACAGCTTGCATTACAACTGCAATATTATTGATTAAATTTCTAACAAACAATAGATTGCAAATACATTAGATGGCAAATATAATTGTTGTTACGTTTTTAACAAATTATTTATTTTGGAAGGAAGAACCTCTGTGGCATCTGGAGTTACAAAAGGTTTTTCATATTTTGCATTTGAAATGATTTGAATGACAATTGCTTGTACAATTGCAATATCGAGTTCCTTGCGCACCTTGGTTAAATTCTTACGAGGACATTTTCATTAGGATTATTTCATTCCCTAGAACTTCATTCACCGAAATTAAAGCTTCTTTGGACACAGCAAAACTATTCCTACAGTTGGTTTAAAATACCATGTTTTCTACTTTGTTGATATAAGTTTCCGTTTTCCTCAGAAATTATAAAAGCTATAATATTCCGGCTATCAATTTTATCCATCTCTACCGCTGGTAATCTTATATGAACGCTTTGACCGTTGGAAGTTTTCACTTCAAAAGCAAGGACATTTCTTTCGCTTGCTCATTTAGCAAAACGTCAATTTTGTCGATTTTCTGGAATGTTTTCTGAAACTTCCTTGAGTCAAAAAAAAGGAGTCTTCATTGTTTTCTTCACAATCTTCCGTTTCAACATCAATGAAACGTTTTACTTTTTTCCCCCGTCATCTGTCTTCTCTATTTCAGAATTATGCTGTTCCATTTCTAATTTGCCCAACATTCTTATTTCTGTTTTTTGTAACAGTTATTACCCACAAGTCTTCCCTCGAATTTCCAGTTCCACTTCCATACTATGCTCATTCAGTGCACTTATATTCTTATCCTAGGTTAAGATTACTGTCTGAAGTCGGACTTTGAAATTGGACTGATTTCTTAATAAACTAAGTTCGTCTTCACTTGGGAACTCTGAAAAACTATCGACTGACAAGTAGGTTCTTAAACCTACTTTAGCTTTATAACCAAATATAGCTTCATATGAACTGCGATCTAATCCAGAGTGATTTTCATAATTTTCATTCCTATTTTTCATAAACTGAATATATTTTACTCCTTTTGCCTAGTTCATTGTATTGTTTGCTTAAAGCCAAGTGGGTAAAGTTTTTTCAATGTCTTGGTTTGCTTTTTCAACTTATGCTTATCCTTAACTATGTATTGGCTTTCCATAAAACATTTTGAACTCATGCCACATTCTGAAAACTCCTTCAACAATTCTAGTAACCAATTCTCAACCACTATCATTTAGAAAGGTGCACGGTGCTCTAAATATTGTGAACACATCCAGCAGAAGATAAGCAGCTTCATTTTCTCGTTCTTTAATGCTCTTAAATGAATAAATTCCATTAAAATAAATATTTCGTCAATAAACCTTAATAAACTATTATCAACTTAAAATCTTTGTCCGCTTGTGACTGCATGTCAGTGAGATCAACGAATTTATTTCACCGCTTTTAAACGATTTAACAGCTTTTAATTTCACCGGTTCTAAGTGGTTTAAATGATCTTTTCTTGGAAGGCTTTATTTCTTTTGACAAGGTTCAAAGATTTGATTAAACCATTATAATAGCGATTGTAATATTCTTATACTTTGTCTTAATCTATTTCATTGTTATGTTATGCCCTCCATGGTAGGCTGCAATATGAATCTCATGAAATATTTTAAAATTCTTCTCCATAAAATTATAAACTACCTGGTCTTTTTTGTTGTTATTGTTTTATTTTCATTTTTAACTGGAACAAGGAGTTTTTTTAGCACTACCAATTCTTACAATATTGTTACGCGCGTAGATGTTCGCAGTGGACTGAATACACACAAACCCGATGATAGCTTGATAAAATTTATTTCGCAAAATAAACACCTAAGAGTCCTGGAACTTTTCACAAAAGTATTCGTATAGCACTATCAGTAGTTATCACTTCAAACTACTAAGAACTTTGAACACTTGTGTTCAATAAATAAAAATATGCAATGCGTTTTGCTTACGCTTTTTGATGCGCTTTAAATTGCTCGCACGGTGATCTCTCAATACGCCGAGCTAAACTGAAATTTAATGCCTTCTCTGATCTTACATAGTTTTCTCCCATCCACTAGAGAAACCTCCAGTAGTTTCGATCTCTCTAAACTGCTGAAAGGCATAACACAATTGCAATTACATAGGGTCAGATAGAATTACATTTAAAAGGATCGGACCAAAATGTCTGTAAATAACGGCCGCCAAATTTGCTGACAAAAATTAGTCGCCAAAACCAACGCCAGCTATGCCTTATTTCGCCAAATCGGCGAAACAATCAGTTACTTCAATGTTAAATGGACTTCCCCTGTATCTCTATTTTTCCGGTCATGCTTCGCTTTCTGACACTTTTCATATTCCTTATACAAGAGATACTACAATTTACATATAATTTCATTTACATGTGTATAGGCAGATACTTAAAGATGACTAAAGAATTTAGTAGGGTCTATTAATAAACTAATCCAACTGGTAGATAACTTGAACATTTAATGAAGACATTAACGATTTCTACACACCGTGAAACTGGACGATAGGAACAAAAGGATTTACTAAACTGTCACAGCAAAGAAAAATATGTAAAAAGTCCCTTTATCTTTCCACGCGTACATATCGTCTTTTTCGTCAGTTATCTCTTCCTTCGTCATGATGGCCTAGTCTGCATTTTTTCCACGAAAACAAAGTTCTATTGGACAGCGTGCAGCGCAATGTTAAGAACACTCAGAATTTGGAGTTCGTCACGGATTTAATCTCGTAGACGTGGCTGGTTTTTATTGTTTTCGCCATATGTAAAGTGAATACGAGTTAGTTTTTTTTCTTAGAAAACTCTCCTTGAATTCATCTCTCCTCATAGGAAGGTACCCCTAGTATGCTTTGTCATATTCAAACAACCTAGTAACTAGTGATCTGACAGAAGTCTTTCCTTGGCTTTGCTTAGTTTTTATAATAAATCGTAGTCTTTTTTTGAAAGTAAATGGTAATATTTTCCTTTTTTCAATATAAGCATATCCTAATGATCGTTAAAATGGAATTTTAAAAGGCAGACGCCTTCATCCTAACTAACATTATAAATGCGAATGTGAGTTTGTTTGTTTGTTACCATTTCACGCCACAATTGCTTAACCGATCATCATGAAATTTTTAAGAAATATTTTAACTTTTCACACCAAATTTTATTAAAATCTGTCCAGTAGTTCTGGAGATCGTAAATCAAATATGAAAATTCTCTTAATTTATTTCACCAGTGTACAACGACAATCATTTTAAGCTATAAAACCTATTATATAGCTTACGTTTCAACAGATAAGTTACATTTTATAGCCTATAACCTTTTCTAATTTATCAAAAATATTTCTTGAAAATTTCATGATGATCGGTTAAGTAATCAGGTGTGAAAGCGTAACAAACAAATTCACATTCTCATTTGTAATATTAGTTCGGATTTATTCAGATTCTTCATTACTTAATTTCTTTACACATAATACAGGGCGATAACATCTGGTGGCAACAATTTGAAAAGTGAATCGGATATTTATAGTGAATCAACGCAAAATCGCAAAACAAAAACAATAGTCTTTCAGGGACAAACCCCTTATGAACTAAAAAAAAGAAAAGAAAATCTGAAAGGTTTCGGATTTTAAATTACATCCAAAGGGGCGTTCTTTTAACATTTTATGTGTTACCTTTATTTATTAAATATCATGTTCTTCGCACTTCAACCATAATATTCAGTTCAAGCGCAATTTTGCAAAATAATTTTTAAATGAGCATATCTTTAGCATTTCCGATACACAGTCTCACGCGCTAGAGATAAATATGTTTTTTCTGTACAACGCTGCCATTGCTCGCTTTGAAATCCTTGAATTTGTTAATCAAAAATTCGTTAAAGTTTTATAAAATATGAAATCGATAACAAAATGAATTCAAAATTTCAAATTTGGACTTCCAGATGCCCGTATTCGGGTGGAAAGGTTCAATATTCAAAATTTGATGGCTCTAGGTACCGTTGCTTTATCACAATGCGAGAAACATATATACACTTATGCATATTCTTCATTATTTAATTTCTTTAAATATAATACAGGGCGATAATATTTGGTGGCAACATTCTGAAAAGTGAAACAACGCTTTTAGTGAATCAACGCAAAATGCCAAAACAAAATTAATAGTCCTTCTGGGCAAACTGCCCCTTTGGACTTCAAAAAAATAAATAAAAATAAAAAAAACTTCGAAAGTTTTCAGATTTTTAAATTACGTCAAAAAGACTTTTTTTTTTTTTTGACATTTTCTGTGTTACCTTTTTGTATTAAATATCATGTTCTTCGCAGTTAAACCATAGAATTGAGTTCAAGCGCAAAATAGTTTTAAAATGAGCATATCTTTAGAATGTCCGATACACAGTTGCGCGCGATCGAGATAAAAATGTTTTTTCTGTACAACATTGCCATTGCTCGCTTTAGAATCCCTGACTTTTTTAATCAAAAATTCGTTAAAGTTTTACAAAATATGAAATCGATAATAAAACAAATTCCAAATTTCAAATTTGGGCTTCTAGATGCTCATATTCGCAAGAGAATTACGTTATTCAAAACTGGATGGCTCTAGGTACCGTTGTTTTATCACAATGCGAGAGACATGCATGCATACATGCAGATTCTTCACTATTTAATTTCTTTAAATATAATATAGGGCAATAATATTTTGCGGCAAGAATTTGAAAAGCGAAACAACGGTTGTAGTGAATCAACGCAAAATGCCAAACGAAATTAATTGTCCTTCTGGGCAAATTGCCCCTTTGGACTAAAAATCACAAAGGTTTCAGATTTTAACGGTCGCCCGAAAGAGTTTGTTAAGGTTTTTTATGCTCTTGCTGAGCTCGCATTTACGAAAAATCTGCTGTTAAATTCACATATATTAACTTTTTTTTGTCTTTACAGCTTAATATTAAGCATAATTTTCTTCGCATTTACGCCATACGCAATTTAACAGCAAAATTACAAAAATTTTCAAAGTAGCATGTTTAGAATTCCCGATGCAGCGTTAAGTGTTGGCTTACATTTTTCTGTTTTATCAGTCTTTTCTCAGTTCATTATATAATTGTTCAGTTTTCTTCCTAAGATAGCTTTACAAAACGTTTTCCTATCTTTTTATTAATAACGCTTTATGTGTTTATTTTATTTATTAAATATCACGCTCTTGACGCTTACGCCACATTGTAAGGTTTTAGTTAAACTAACAAAGTTTTATTTTAATTTAAATCTTTCTATCCCTTCTCATTTTCAACTTCCCGTTAGAAGAAGCGCGCGTTTTCAGCTTTACGCTAATTTGAAGTGGAGCCAAGTTATATTTAAACGAAAGGTAGAAACCTCTCAGTGTGAGAGAGCTTTTAGTCTCAGACCACGATCGTTCTATTCGACGTTCTCCTGACTAGCTAGCAGTTAAATTCTAAGCCATAGTGCTTTTACGTGATTTCTTATTGAAATAAATCCAAGTGCGTGAGTATCAGTAAATCTTGCTACGTACCATTTAGTTAGAGGCCAACCTCGCGTTATAAGCTCTGTGAGCGACGACTATTTAATTTTTACTTAGCTTTAGTTTTAAATTTATCTGATTGTTCATTTTAGACCCAAGTGTGATCTTTTACTTTCTATATCCCTCCCGAGTTGGGAAGTGATTTAACAAAAGAGGATTTTAAATCCCTTTCAAGGGCAGTTATTCTCCAACTCAATCACAGTATTCTATCTCAGAACATAGCTGCATTCAGCTCTCTGTTCAAGATCAGGACTTTAAGCTGTTACGAAGATGTTTTCCAAGAATATGCACCGAATACTCAGTCCTGACAACATAAAATTCGATTCAACTATAAAATCACAAAATATTTTAAAAGAGCATATCTTTAGAATATTATCTTTAGAATTCATTAGATAGTCTAGAGTGCTGGAGAATTTTTTTTTTGTTTGTTTTTTGTAAAGCGTTGTAATTGTCCGCTTTGAAATCGTTGAGTTTGTTAATGAAAAATTCGTTAAAGTTTAAGAAATATGAAAGAGGTAATAAAACAAATTCGAAATTCAAAATTCGTGCTTCCAGGTGTCAGGTGGAGGACTATGTTACTGACAATTTGATGGCTCTGGGTACCGTTGTTTTGTTCATAATGCGAAAATCATGCATATATTTATGAAGATTCCTCATTATTTGATTTCTTTAAATAGGGCGATAATATATATTATATCAAGGGGATAACATTTGGTAACAAAAGTTTGGAAAGTGATACGCCGTTTATAGTGATTCAATGCAAAATGCCGTTTCGAGACTAATATCCCGTTCGGAACTAACGTCCCTTTTGTGCTAATAAAGGCTATGAAAATTGAGTTAAGTTTTTTTTAAATCTCAAATACTTCAGATTTTAACGCCGTTCAATAGGGCACGTTTTACCTGCTATGTCAACTCTTCTTCTTTCGACAACGGAAGTTCGAATTATTTACTTTCTATGTGTTTTGGTTTTTAGATCGGTATTCCTTGCTTTTCCAAATTCATTTGTTATTGCTGTCGGTCGTTTTTCAAGTGATAAAAACCTTTCCTCTTCGGTTAACCGACGTCATGGCATGTTTGTATTCGAAAAGTGATACTAATATCAAAAGTGATTCGACGAAAAATCGGTGTTCGAATACTGGGTCTTTCCATTACTAGCCTTTTGGGCTAATAATGGAAAGACCCTGTATATAGGCTTATTAATTATGAGTAATTAAGTGCAGACAGACTGTTTTAAAAGTACTGCGCGATTAAATAGCTCTTGAGTAATTTATTCCAAACCAGGGCTCACATTTTAAGAAATAAACTAAATTAAGTAGGCTTTTAAGTTACAACAGTTTCTGTTGCTATGTATATTATCAATGTCATAAGAAAATTATTAAAACACATTGCACGCAAATTTGTCCAAAATTATTTTCCGAAATGATTGCGAACTTCAAATCACTCTCCCTGACAAAATGGAATCTTGAAAACGTCAATTCTAAGTATCATAATAAATTAATTCCGTAATACTTAAATTCAGCAGAAGACCGGCGCCTAACTTCTCAGCTTCTGAAAAACCATACTTTCCGCCATAGGACAGAGAAAGCCCTGTTTAGATGAGCTCTAATATTTCTTTCTTACAATACAATCTCAGTACTTGCCATAAATTCCGTCATTCCTGTAATGCGTTTTTTAGAATTTCATATAACTCATGTGGATTTCGTTTACACAGTCGAAAATCCAAGCATAGGAAGCCCAAGTAACGTTCAGAACATGAGAAACGTAAGCCAAGGATATGTATTTTAAGGTTTGGATTATTTATTACTAGCCGCTGCGCGGCCAGCCTTCGTCTGGCTTTTAAGTGTACCGGAAAAATGCCTAAAGACAATATCAAACATTAAATTTGAAAACTGCACAGAATTTTACTCTGCAGAACAATTTTATCGAAAAAGAAACAAACAACAACGGAAAAAAAATTCAGTTAAAAATGCATTACATATAAAAAGCATACAATGAAATAAGCAATATCCCTTAATACAAATATTAATTATCCTAATAAATAAATTAACCAACTTCCTGCTGCCTTCTCTAGACAAACGTCCAGTATCCAAAAGAAACATTAAATTTAAAAACTGCACAGAATTATCGCCCTCATTTTTCCGGGTGGCAATAGTGCTGATATCAGCAACAATGGCTGCGTGCCATTGTTGTTCATATAATGAGAAAAAATCATCAATTTGATACTATTTCATAAAAAAAAACTCATTCGAATTTTTAAAAATCGATGTGCACTGGCTCTTGTCTAGATGCATCCTGTGTACCAGATTTCATAGGCCTGGGTCTATTAGCTTACACGCAGTACGAACGAAAGATACCTACACACACAGAAAGACTCGTCCTTTTAAATATAGATCTATAAATTAATTCAGAAGTCAAAACAACAAAAATCAGCGTAATATTCTCAATATTTTCACAGGACTAGTTTCGATGGTTTTTACCGAACCATCACCCTCAGCTGCGAAACCGTTGACTTCTGAATTAGTTTCGTTCGGCGTGTTATTGTGTCTTAATCTATAAATTAGTTAAACAATTTACCTTTGCAGAAAAGAAACAATTTTCAATTTCTTAAACTGTTCAATAGAAAATCTCGCTTTCAATAGAGTGAAATCTCGCTTTGCTATAGCCCATTATGTCTTAAAATGACGCGATTTCGTCAGAAAACATAAAATTTAAAAAAAAATCTAATTCGAATTTCGAAAAACTCGCTTCGAGGTGCACTGGCTCATGCAAAAAAATCATGCACAACTTTTCAATATCTTACAAACAGTGAAATAAGCAAAAAATAACATGAAGAAAACTCAAAAAACAAAACATTTTGCGCAGAATTTTACTCAGCAGAACAACTTTATCAAAAAAGCAATCAATAAAAATGTATTATATATATAAAAAAAGACAATGAAATATGAAGTATCCCTTAAGTATCCCTTAATACAAATATTACTTATCCTAATAAATAAATTAACCAACTTCCCTTTGCAAAATCTTAACTTAAATGGTATAAACAGATTAAAAAATATCATGTAAAACTTTTTTATAATTAAAATTATATATAATTAAAACATAATATTACAATGAAATAAGCAATATCCCTCGATATAAATGTTAATTATCCTAATAAAGTAATTAAACAATTTACCGTTGCAAAAAGAAACAACTTTTTAATTTCTTAAACGTTTCAGTCTCTTAAAATCAGTAACATAAGAAATATGATGAAATATTGTTGCCAAACCGAAATTTTTAAAAGAATGAAACTATTCAAAATGATGCAATTTCATCAAAAATCTATCAACAACAATAAAAGGAAAATTGTTGCCAAAACTACATTTTAAAATACCTGAGATGGGAGAAGTGTATTCGGAAGCTTCATTTAAAAAATTTTTAAAAAATACAAAATATTATTATTTTTCCAAAATTCTTTTTTTAAAAGGAGTCGAAAGGATTAAAGTTCAACGTCTCCAAAAATCAAAGGAAAATAAATAAACAGCACATTTTTTAAAATAAGTTTTTTAAAAAAGAATTCCGCTGAAAAGGTGTTAAGCTCACCTTTCTAAATAAATTCGTATTTAATCGATATATTAAAATACGAAATTTATTTTAAGTTCGTAAAATAGTTAAGTGTCTACGTTTCGCGACGATGTAAAAATGAAATGTATAGAGTGAAATCTCGCTTTCCTGTAGCCCATTATGTCTCAAAATAACGCGATTTGGTCACAAAACATAAAATAAAATAATTCGAATTTCGAAAAAATCGCTTCGAGGTGCACTGGCTCTTGTGTAGATACACCTATGTACCAAATTTCGTGGCCCTGTGTCTATTAGTTTACTCGCAACACGAACGAAAGACACACACACACAGACTCTGTTTTATTATATGTAGAGATTATAAGCATATGAGATATTTTCTCCCTCCTTTCTTCGTGCTTTTGTAGTATAATTGGAAGCATACTCGACAGGTATTCGAGAGGTACAGGTTTCTAGTCTCGGCGAGGGCATTGCACATTTTTCACCTCTCCTGATTCAAAGGACTTGTGATAATAACTGACACATGTTTGCATTACATTTTATGTAGTTAGTCCATTTAATTGCCAGAAGCAGAATTCAGAGCGAAATACGCCGTTTCGAAGAGAACTTTGCACAAGGCTGCACTTTTATTTAAAACTGGAATTATACTAGATAAAGATTTCCGTAATTTTGCATCGCTACAAATAAAAATTGAAATACCTTTAGGCATAAATGTATGATCTTTGTCACACATGTATTTATATGCCTGAAGTAGTGAATATTATTTAGATATTTTTACTTGGAAACGAATTTGCATACATTTTAATGTATAATATCTAGGATAATTTTAATATTTCTACTTTTTTTCTTCTTATTATTATTAGAATGATTTAGATGAAAAAAGCACTTTTAATTGACGTTTTTTTCTCTACAGGACTGCACAAAATCCACGTTTTGTATATTTTTATTAAAATATATGACATGTACAAAATTCTGGTATTCTGAAGACCTATTTCATTCGACTCGTTTCTTAAAAGGAAAAATTGATTTGAAAACAGTAGTAAAGAGATAAACTTAATAGCTATTTAATGTTATATTTTCTTAAACTTTAGTTAAATTACATCCATCTAATTTACCAAGAGCTTACTTAAATCAAGAAGTATCTCATTTAAAACCTGCATGAACTTTAAAATTTTCAAGATATTTTTGATAATATTCTGTAGACGTTTCCATAGGTTCATACCTGTTAAAATTTTATCAACTTTTCGGTATTAAAATTTTAGATCAACAAATAGATAAGTGAAAAATCACTTACCTTCTAAAGGGCTGCCCTGGAACTGCTTGCCTTCCTTTCTATTTCCGTTAGTCTAAGCTGAAATTCTAATCACTGTGGAACACTACTATGAATTTTTTCAGAAATTTTAATTAGCATGTGAAAGATATTTACATAATATTTACAGGTTACAGTCATTACAAGTATTATGTTTCAAATACATACGGAGACGGTCTATCGATTCGACTTATATTAGACGCGTCACACTTTCAACTAACTAAGTTTTGTCTTTTTCCGCCAGACGGCGTTCATGGGAGCTGAGTTATTTGTAAACAAATGTGACACTCCCACCTTGAGGTGCAGTATCAGCAGAGGATGGACCTCAACTGACCTAGAGTTCAAGTCCTTTGTCGAGTTCTGTACCTCACTTTAATGTCCGACTCAGGTGTAAAGTTGAGTTCAAGAGGTATGAGGTTCTTAGTGGGTCTTATAATCTCCCCTTGTGCTGTTTTCAGTTTCACTAGTCTAATGTGTTCGTCGTGAGATGGAAAAATTTCCAGGATTCTATCTAAGGGCCGGTTTATCCTTTTTTCATTGTTGGACACGATGACAAGATCACCAACTTTCACAGACGATGGTTCGCAGATGAATTTTGAGCTTTGTTTTAGTTGCCCTAAATATTCTGCTCGAAATCTTTTTCGTAAGTTGTTTCCCAATCTAGCTCTGTAAAGGTATCTCTTATTGATGGATTTGGAATTCAAAAAATCTAATTCAGGAACTCCAGTCTCTGGAATTTCTGTTAGAAACATTGCTGGGGTAAGAGCTCTCAAATCGTTTACGTCTTCTGACAAATAAGTGAGAGGACTGTTGTTCATAATGCTCTCGCAATCACAAATGATTGTCAACAACTCTTCGTAATTCAGAGAAGATTTTCCAAGTACCTTTCGAAGAATTCTCTTTAATACTCCAATTAATCATTCCCACCACCCTCTCTACCATGGCGAGGAAGGAGGAATAAATTTCCATTCAATTTTCCTAACTGTTGGATTTTCTAATATAGAGTTCCAATCTATGGTCTTAAACAAATTATTCGTTCCAACAAAATTGGTTCCGTTGTCGGAATATACAATGACAGGTCTACCCCTTCGAGCGATAAATCGCCTTAAGGCTTACAGGAAACTTTCGGCTGACAGAGATGAGACCAGCTCTAAGTGAATTGCTCTATATATCGCGCAAGTAAAAATGACAATCCACGTTTTCTGACCTCATTTTAAAATCAATGGACCCGTCAAATCAACGCCAATAATCTCAAATATTAAGGCATCTCTTATTCTGTCTTCAAGTAGTGACGCTTGAGGAGTCTTACATGAATCAGAGTCGAACCTTCGACATCGCACACATTTTTGGATAACTTTGCGTACTGTCTTCCTACTTTTTATAATCCAATATTTCACGTAAAGTGCACATAACGAATTGTACTCCAGCGTTACTTAGCTTTTCATGTTCAGATTTGATCAGTTTTACTACTAGCGGATGATCTGAGGGAAGTAAAATTGGGTAACGAAAGTCAGCATCATCATCTCTTTGAAAGATACGTGTCTTCACTTTTATAAGGCCATTAGAATCCATGATAGGTTGTAGCGCACGTATTCTCTTGTCTTTCAATCCTTCAAAAGATTCTTGTTGGATCAGCCGAAAAATCATTGTTTCGGCTCCTTTTATTTCTTCGAGTGAGATTCTTCCATGAATTCTTTCAGATGATTATGCAGTTGCATTTTTAATGAACCTAAAGATCCAAGACACGACCTTAACAATCTTTTCAAAACTTGAAATTCTGTCAAAAAGATTAAGTTTATCTGTATTCGTGTTATTGCTCGCTGAAACCACAGTTCGTTTTCTCTCTCCATTTAATATGTCTAAGTCGTTTTCTCTTATAAAGCGAGTTTCTCTTATAAAGCGAGTTAGCATACCGAGATTAAAGTTAATGCGCAATATTGCTTGCGAAATTAATGACTCGAGTAATATCTGCTCTGAAACTTAATATGAATAATGTATTTTGTGGGGTGACTATGAAAGTCTTGTCTTGGCCGCAAAAAGAGCCCTGCTGAATGAAAAAATTCATTGCTAATCGAGTTGCGGTGGTTCAAGAAATGACGGATGTGCGACAGCGACACGTTCCATCAGATAAAAATCCGGCTAATATTATCTCCAGGGGACTTGACTTCATCAAGCGTGTCCAAAGTGAAATATGTTGTAAGGGTCCTGGTTTCCTGATGAAAGATGAGTATCCATATAAAATTATTCCTACTGAAATTATTGTAAAATACTTTTCTGATGAACTCAAAAAAACTTAATGACTCTAAAATTTTACTTAATATGAAAATCAATGCTTCCTAAATTAATTCTTAAGTTTGAGTAATAACTATATTAAACTTTTGCGTAGGTTAAGTTTTGTTTACAGGTTCTACAATAATTACAAAGCTAAGGAAAAGATTAGCGGTCATCTTGTAAGGTTTTAGTTAAACTAACAAAGTTTTATTTTAATTTAAATCTTTCTATCTCTTCTCTGTTTCAACTTCCCGTCAGAAGCGCGAGTTTTCAGCTTATGCTAATTTTAAGTACAGCCAAGTACTATTTAAACCAGAGGTAGAAACCTCTTAGTGTGAGAGAGCTTTTAGTCTCGGATCACGGTCATTCTGTTCGACGTTCGCCTGACCAGCTAGCAGCTAAAATTATAAGCCATAGTGCTTACTACGTGATTGCATATTGAAATAAATTGAAGTGCGCTAGTATTAGTGTTTCTTGCTACGCACCATTTAGTTAGAAGCCAACTCCGCGATTTAGCTCTGTGAGCAAGGATTTACTTAAATTTATATTTAGCTTAGTTTAAGTTTATCTGATTGTTAAGTTAGGCCCAAGTGTGGTCTTTTACTATCTGTATCCCTCCCGAGTTGGGAAGTGTGTAAATAATATTGCTTTAAAGAAAGAGGATTTTAAATCCCTTTCAAGTGCAGTTATTCTCCAGCACAGTATCTACACCAGAACACAGCTGATTTCAGCTCCCTGTTCCAGATCAGGACTTTAAGGAGTTACTTCAAAATGTTTGCCAAAAATACTCACAGAACATTCAGTCCTGACAATCTTAGCAGTGAGAAAAATAAACATGCGGAATCAAAACGTTTAGCAATTTCATTTCTAAGAGACCTTGGTGACAACTTTTATCGCCGATATTTGACGGCTTCTCGCCAACTTGTCGACTTTCTGGAAGATTCGCGAAAACACATTTTCAACGTTTACAATCGATTCTTCTAGAAGTTTCGAGAGCCCCTGCTGCAGAATACAAATACGAGTAGGAAAGCTAGGGCAGTTGTGAAACAGTTGCGAATCAGTTGTGAGGCTTAAAGATTAGATACACTACAAGTCAGGATTTAGCCTAAGAGTAACCTGAGGAACTTTACGATTTATTTCGTGTATTAAGGAGAAAAAGCTGAACATCCGCTGTTTCCTTGAGTTATTTTAAGCCATTATTGTGCTATGTATACTAATTACTGTGCCTGTTTTCTTAATAAGTTTTTTTTTCTTCCTCCTTATCTTGATTTATTATTCAAAGAAACATCAACGATCCATAGCTTGCAACAATATTATTATAAAAGATGTACTTTTTATGTAATCAGAAAAATGTAATTTGTTCAATTTTTATTGTTTATTTAAACAGATAACAAGCTTCTTACTTCTTTATAGTAAAGAATTGATTATAAATGCTTTATATAAACTGTCCACACACAAAATTCAAGTGACACATTTCAAAGTTAATATAAATATTTCTGTTTACATTCTAAGATATTAGCAAAAAAATGGTACAATTCCATTACTGGGAACGTAAAAAATCGCCAAACTATTGTTGATTCCAATTATGCCAAAAATAATTACAGTAGCCCTAACGTAAGAAAGAAAGCATAATAGTAAATAAACTATCTAAGATCATTATTTTAATTTAGATGAAAGGTTAATTTCATATAAAGCATTTTTATTATCGTAATTTATAAAGAAAAGGCTAAACATAACTGAATAAAAGCATAATAGTAAATAACTATTTCAGATAATTATTTTAATTTAGATGAAAGGGGAATTTTATATAACACATTTCTTTATTATTATAATTTATAAACCAACGACTGAACATAACTGAGAGAAAGCGTAGTAGCAATTAACTATCTAAGATTATTCATTTAATTTGGTGAAAAGTTAATTTCATAGAATACATTTTTTTATTATTTAATTTATAGGGACCGTAAAAATCGCAACGAAAATATATGTGCAAAAGCGCCAAATCTAGCAAAAGCTAACCGCGAGCTAAATCTAGCGAAGAACACGTTGTGGGATTTTACCTTTTTATTCACAGTTCAATAACTGAAAACCCCTAACACTGATAAGTGAATAATCACTTAAGTGTGTGAACAGAGACGTAAGACTCAAGAACGGTTAACTACCCTTTGTTTCTCAAATTAATATGACACAATCAGCTCCTAATTCGGAGCGTACAGCAAAGCCTTCATTTGGGCTTGAACTTAAATTAATATGAAAATAAACTTAACTAGCTTAAGTAAAGCTAACTGAAAGATATAGCCGAAGTTATCAGGATTCTAAGTAATTGGCCCCTAAATCTCAATTAAGTCGGCGAAGCCAACCAAGGGCCTAAAGTATGGCTGAGCGTAGCAATAGCTTAGGTAGCCAAAGGCAAACGCGCGCTAATCAGGAATTCGGGCTCTCTAACGAAGTCAGTGAAACATCGACTTAAATACTACTATTACTCATTTGCATTAACTGCGTTTCTGAAAATACATTCTGATAGGAAATTGTAAGCTGAAGCTAGAAGGGATAGGAGAGATGCATAAACTTAAAGTAACTGTTATAAAATTAAGATAAACCTTACAGCGTAAACTTGGATAGTCTTACATTTGTAAATAGCCATTGAAATACTTGTTTGAATTCTGAGTTCTTTTTTGATAAAGCTATGGATCTAACAATTTGGGAATTGCACAATGACGAAAAATCTGCTGTGAAGTTCCCTTCCTTAGCGAAACACTTTTTATCCGCAAGGGGAGAGAGACTGATAAGGGAAGTGACGTTAGAACCCCGGAAATCGGTTCAGTTGATATTTTGTCAACAGCGTTAGCAGGTATACTGTTTTTACAGTTTATCATGGGATATGCCCTGAGGCGATGGTAATTAGAGCTAAAGGTGATTAACACCAAGCCATAAAGCGTAGCTAGCCATGTGCGTGAAAACAGGAGTATGCAAAGTTTTTGGATTGGGAAAGCCGTCGAGCTGGGAGATGTAAAAACAGGCGTCTATGCTGGTGATTGGTGGGAGCATGTCACGTGAGTGGTCCCCCACCCAAGTACAGACCCCGATGAAAGCAGCTTCAGCGCGCGAAATCTTCACTGAGATGATTTTGAGAAAAATTGACTTAGTATTTATGAAGCAGGTAGATGCAAAAAAGTCCTGACATGGAAATAAGATTAAGAATGGCATGTTTTGATAGATTATTTAGATGGAAACTTAAGTTCGTGTTGCAAGGTAACACTATTGGTCAGAAGTCACGTGGAGGTCACCCTCCCGTTTACTGACCTGACCCAATACATCTTGATAATTTTATTTCACGTTTCAGTAAGTATTGGAAACATATAAAAATCACATAATATCTGTATACTATATACACTTGTGAAGAGCTACAAAACGAAAAACAAAGTCGATAAGCTTTGTAAGGAAAACAAAGTCTCTAAACATTTTAACTATTTACGGTGCTTAAATGCTTTGCAAGGGAGAATTAAATAACAAAGTTCATCTTTGCAAATATAGACAAAGTCTTTAAGCGTTATTTACATTTATCTACATCTGGGGTTGTGAAAAATTCCTCTTGGGCGTTTAACTTTATTTTCCAGTGTAGGGTCATAGTTAATTAATTCTTTTAAATGCTCATATTGGGAGTTTTCTATTTTAGCGAAGAAGTTGTGATTTGTAGTAATTATTTGATCTGCTATTGGACGGATGTTGAGCTCTTTATGAATTTGTAGGTTTCTTACAAACCATGGGGCGTCTACGATTTCTCTGAGAATCTTATTTTGAAACACTTGCAATTTTCGGCGATAGATTTTGCATAGAGTTGACAAAACAGGAACAGCGTAGAGTAGTGTAGGGCGAATTAACATTATATAGCTTCTTCTCTTTAATTTAACTGTAAGTTTTGATCTTCGGCCTATGAGCGGGAGTAAGGCAATCTTTGCACCTGTGGCTTTGCGTAGGGCTTGCTCTGTATGCTCTTTAAATAGGAATTGAGAGTCGAAATTGATTCCTAGATTATTTGGTGCTATTTACTATTGGAAGTTGCTGGTCGTTGATCTTAATGTTGATTTCGACTGGAGTGAATTTTTTGTATCTTCGGAACAATAGGATTTGACTTTTGGATGGGTTTACTTTTAATTTCCATGCTTTGAAGTACTGAGCTATTATGTTTACTGCATTATCCAACTTGTCTATTGCTAATTGAGGCCTTATGGATTTAGTCAGAGTAGCAGTGTCGTTTGCGTATTTTACAACCTTGCTGTTTAATGGGACGGGCACATCGTTGGTATAGATGTTAAAAAGACTTGGGGCGAGAACACGTTCTTGTGGGACACCGCTTCTGATGGATTTTCTAGTAAAAAGGGTATTGCTGATTTTAACCTGAAAAGTTCTATTTTTGAGGTAACTCTCGAGTATCTTTATGAAGTTGATGGGAAGTTGAGCAAGGTGTAGCTTGAAGAGTAACCCTTCATCCGGAAACCGGTCGCGGGAGACTGGTAAAGCGAAAAGAAGGACTTGGGACTTGCAGGTGGACCGGCAAACATGCCGTGTGAGAGATATAGCTGAACATGTTTTTTTGCACGCATTATGTATATCAATGTATAATAGTGGTATTTGTTTTATTGTGTTGTGTGTCGTGATGTGTAATAAATGTGTGGGTAAAACTACCAGGGGTGTGAAGAGTATTTTCCTGCCACTGTGAGTTTTTCAGCGAAACGAACCAGCCTCGTGCCAGGAATGGCGCGAGATGACATATGCAATAGAATTTTTTCAAAAAAAAATCATTCATGATAAAAAATTATGTTTGAAAAACCGGGAGATACGATAACTCAGTAGCGAAATGACGGTGCACGAAAGAAACCTGTAACGAGAAGAAAATCAAAATTGTTTCGAAGGATCGAAAATCCCCTTCCTGACAGCCGTTAGGTTCAACTGTTTTTAGAATCAGGAGATGACATCTATTAAATTTTGTGAACTGCAGCTGAAGATGAACAGCAATTCTACTGTAGACTGGAACAGTTACATGCGTGAGGTGTGTGACGCAGGTTTAATTGCTCGGCCTAAGCTGAAAATCAGCAGATGTTGCAAAACTATTGAAGACGAAATCCTGTTCGGTAGAAGAAAGAATGACGTTGGACTTGCTCTTCTGCCACAATGGGCTTTTTGCGGACTGTGCAAGATGCCGACTTTAAACATTTTACTGTCAACCACAACTACAGTTTTGTAGATCCCGAAAGTGAGTATCATACAATAGAGCGGCTGAGGGACAGATCTAAATGGCATAATAAACGCCATCGGGGCACTGCTCGACAGCATTTCGATTCTTATTTGTCTAAGTTTATGTACAGACGCTTGCACAAAAAACTTCCCCCCGAGGGTTGACTCAGGAGAATTAATGGGAAGTACTGGCTAGGATCTGTACTTAGACAGTCTCAACCACGGGGGCAAAAAAGTTGTCTTCACAGGACTAGAGCCCGAGTTTATTCTCAGGTTGGTTCAGGCTTGGCAGGGACCGTACTGGTACTGTCGTGTCTGTTCCTCTGTCTGTGGTGGAGCTAGAGTGGAGATCACCGACCTAGTCGTCGGAGATTTGGTCCTCATAGTTCCAGTGCGGGGACTGACGGAGCGAGGCAAGGCACTAAGTCGAATTTCGGAGCCGAGGGAGTGGTGCCCCGAGGCAAAGGTGTCCTAGCGTTCAACATTTGTATTTTGTATCTTCTTGTCCTGCTGAGCAATGTATAAAGCCGAGCAGGGACTGTGGGGTCTGCGTCGCCGATGAAGGGGTCTCTGGAGTCTGGACACACTCACCCCGAAAGGCAAGACCCAGGACGGGGGTCCGGTTCTAGCGCTCTGCACAAAAAACTGAAATTTTCTCTGCAGTGTTGTAAGACATCAAAAGTGTTATGCCTCCCGTTTAATTTCAGTTATGTTTATAATCTTTTTTATAAATTAAAATAAAAAAGGTATTCTATGAAATTACCCTTTCATCAAATTAAATTAAAAATCTCCCATAGTCATTACTATTACGATTTATTTCAGTTATGTTCAGCCGTTGGTTTATAAATTACAATAATAAATAAATGTATTACATGAAAGTAACCCTTCATCTAAATTAGAATAATAATCTACGATAGTTAATTACTATTATGCTTCCATTCAATTATGTTTAGGCTTTTTATATAAATTACAATAATAAAAAATGTATTATATAAATTAAGTTTACATCTAAATTAAAATAATAATCTTAGTTATTTACTATAATGCTGCTTTATGGTTACCATAAATATTTTTCGCATAGTTGGCATCAATAATAATTTGCCGATTTTCACGGTCCGTATAACGGAATTGTGCCAATCCCGGCGCTTATGTCGTGAAGGATGTAGGGAGTTTTGAACCGCTACCGAAAGCTCGAGATAAAGTTCCGCGCGTATGAAATAAAAGAGGGAGTCGTCTGGACAGCGGCTCCCAGCGTATTTCTAATGAATTCGCTAGGAAATGGTGGATTCGAAATGGTTGCAGCTCGAATGTTCTATGAACGTAAAAAAGCTACTTGATTGATTGTGCCAGTAGTCATATACTTCTCTCAAAGATTAACCCATGCATGTCTAAGTACATGCCGTAAAGATGAAACCGCGATTGGCTCATTTAATCCGTTAAGGAATGGATCTTGCCTCGTCGAGTTGTTTTCTTTTCGTAGATCTTGGCTGCCATATTCCAGTGGTTTCTCTCGAGGTAGTTGGCTTCGATTGCGGCGTTGAACGCTCTCTTTGCTTATTTTCCATTAGTCTTTTCCGCTTTCCCATCGGCCCTGGCTTCTGTTGAAGGGGAACTTTTGTCTGTTTCCTTCTCTTCATTCTTGCTGGGTCTGAACCTCGTTGCTGTTGCGTTCGTTTCGCGGTGCTTTCTTCAGTGTTATTGTCTTTTCGTTTTGTTGTTGGCGGATCCCTGCTAGGCGGCGGCGAAATCCATATTATTGGGGCGCTGCCAGGAACCTGCAATAGTTCTTTTAAAATTGGAAAATCCGTACGACTATAGTACGGTTTTAGCTGGTCGATGTTAGCAATTGTTTGCTGTCTATTTTCTGCTTTTAAGTAAACCGTAGAAAATTTAATTTTCTCGATAATGAAAGGGCCCTCAAACTTGGGCTCAAATTTGGCTACCCTATTTTCGGATGCAGATGACAAAGAGTGCTTTAATTTAAGCACTTTCTGGTCCATCGTATATTCTACGTCGCGTCTCTTTCTATGATAATATATCTTTTGTCCTTGACCTTGCCGCATCAGAATATTTGACGGCCTCATTAATAATTTTCTGAATATCATTCAATTTAAACTCTTCCTGTCTTTGTTGAACGAAAAGTAGCTTATCCAGAGGCGTTAAAAATTTTCATCCTAGGAATAATTCTGTGGGAGTTTTTTGTGTGGTATCATGTTTTGCTGTTCTCAAGGCAAAGCCGAATTCATGCACACAGTTGTCCCAGTGGTCATAACATATCCCCGAATAATTTTAACTATATTTTTATGTACGCGTTTCGCAATATTCGATTGCGGTCTATTAGGTACCATTTTTATATGGCGTATGTGAAGGCCTGTGCATAGGCTTTCAAATAAATTACTTAGAAATTACCTAGCATTATCTGATATTACTGTAACTAGGACCCTGTATTTTTATTTAGAAACGAATCTGCTACTATTTTTGCTAAAGTCCGTTTAAGGGGAATTGTTTCCACCCATTTTGAGATATGATCCACGATGGTTAACAAGTATAAATTTTTATTAATCTTTGTTCTAGGATAGGGACGAAGCAAATCAGTGCCAACCAATTCATTTGAGAAAGTTGTTTTTATGCTATTAAGTACACGGCCGGGTTGTAATTAACGTCGTTAATTAATTGACACAAGTTACATGACCTGATATACGCCGTCACAGCTTTGTATAACTGAGGAAAATACACCGCTTCGCGGACCATTTGCGGGAATTTCCCAACACCAAGATGGGCTCCTAATTTCGAATCATGGAGCTCCTCTAGAATATTTAAGCGTAGACTCATTGGGACTATCGGCCGCAATTCTTGAATATCGTAGGTTGTTTTGGTGTAAAAGAGAAATTTATGGATAATTTCATAAACGGCCTCCTTATTGCGAATAACCGTTAAGTCTAAATGTTCAAAAATTTCGGAATCTTCCAAATAGGCGTAAATGTCTTTAAATTCTGGGTCCGTTTTTAATTCGGCAATTACTGTTTCTCGAGATTCAATTATTTTCTCAGTTAGCTTCGTACATTTAATTGTATTTCCGTCTTCATCGATCTTTATTCTGGATCGTGCATCTGCAACTACATTTTCTTTCCCCGGTGTGTGTTTCATTATTAAATTAAACTCTTGCAGTTTTAGTGTCCAACGTATGAGCCATGGCGAACAATTTTTAGCGGTGTATAGGCGAACAACTGCCGCGTGTATCTGAATACAGTTATTGGGGCACTTCCTAAGTAGACACGAAATTTTTGCGCCGCTAGTAGGACCGCGAGTGTTTCCCGCTCAGTTGCAGTATAATTTCGCTGAGTTTGATTAAGCGTCTTGCTAAAAAAAGCTATTGGCTGCCCATTTTGGGAAAGAATTGCGCCAACTGCGCAGTCTGACGCGTCCGCTACAATCTCCAATTTTTGAACCTCATCCGGGAATTTAACAACAGGGGCATTAATTAAGGCGTGTTTCAGTTCTTCAAACGCTGTGTTCGCCTCCGCTGTTCTTGTGTACCTGGTATTTTCCGTTTAAGCACCAACAAGGGTTCAACTATCTTTTCAAAATCTTTAATAAATACTGTATAATAGGAATACATCCCCAGGAAGGATGCTAATTTCTTAGCCGTATTTGGCGGTGGATAACTTTTGATCGCTAAAATTTTAGATTTGTCAGTTTCTATGCCGTTTTTCGAGATTTTATAGCTGAAGTACCTCAATTCCTTGGCGGCAAATTTGCACTTTTTAGGATTAATTCTGAGGCCTTCTTCATTTAATAATGTAAGGATTTCCTCTAAATGTTTAATGTGTTCCTATAGAGTTTCGCCCGTCACAATATCATCGAGATAGATGACTACATTTTCCCAAGACTGGCCTTAAAACAATATCCGTAACTTCTTGAAATGTAGCCGGAAATCCGCTTAAGCCAAACGACGTTCTCAAAAAGGCATACATGCCCGACTTTGTAATAAAAGCTGTTTTTTCGACATCCTCGGGTTTTAGTGCAATTTGAAAATAGCCTGTCATATACTTAATGTCATATACTTAGAATTGTCATATACTTAGCTAACCGAATTTTTCTAATAATTTCGTCTATTATCGAAAGGGGATATGTGGGGTATTTCGTTATGCTATTTAACATTCTGTAGTCAATAGCGAATCTCCATGCGTTCCGATCAGCGGGTGGCAGTCCATTCTTCTTTCTACATAAAACTACAGGACATGCATAGTAGCTGGTACTTGGCGTAATTATCTTATTCTCGAACATTTTCTTAATGTATTGCTCGAGAACGTCTTCCTTCACACGGTCATACCTGTTCGGCTTCGACGGAACTGGAGGCTCACTCCCAGTGTCTATCCTGTGCGAGACAATCTGATTTCATCAAATTTTTCAGGATTTTCATCAAATAATTGAATAAAACGTGATTACCAATTCTTGAATTTTTTCTTTTTCTCCTTCTTCGAGGTGACCTAACTCAACTTCCGGCATTGCGGCTTGCTCAACTGCCACTTTATTCATCTTGACCTGTAAGGTAGAATCTTTGAAATTAATTTTTGCCGTAAGAAATCAACCCCTAATATGACTGCGGTTAATAGATTCTTTACTACGAGAAAATTTATTTTTTTCACCTCATTTATTACTTGAACATGCAGCTCCACTTTTCCAAGCAGACACATTGTTTGCCTTGGGCAGCAATCACCCGTTGTCCCATTATCTTAAACAGTCTGTAACGACGAAAATAATGTTAAAAAAATCCTGAGACAGGAAGCTGCATTGAGCCCCGTATCCAGTAAGGCGGTCGTAGGGACGTCGTTTAGTAATATTTGGATTTCTGGCAAGGCTAAATTTTGTACGGCTTCCGCATTCAGTTTGATTTCTGAGGGTACTTTCTCACACAGTGACTTCAACCTCCTTCTAGTCACCGTAACTAGTTTAAATTCTTCTTTTCAACCCCTTGGTCCAATTGCTTTTTGTTTCCCCTCGCTTTGGTCTGACAGACTTTCCTCTTATCCGGCTTTGCTACTTACTTTTCCCTCTTGTCGACAGGAATTCTGCTGACCTTGAGGTTTCGTCTGGGCGTGAAACCTTGAATATTACATAAAATTGTTCGCACGCGCGTTTTCGGCCGTTCGCCTACTCTGACATTTGACAGCTAGTTCGAATAAGCTTTTCAGCATTTGCGGATTTCTAACTTCAAGAAAATCTTGAACTGACGGAAGCAACCGCGGCAAAATTATTGCGATAACTTCTTTGTCTGGCCTTTTCCCACATAATAATTTGACAATATGGATCTTCCTTAAGATGAAATCTGTTAATTCGTCGAAGTTAGTTTGATATTTACTAAATAATTCTGATTTCAGTCGTGCGCCGTCTCTTGCAACTGGGAATGCTTTCAGTAGAGAATCTTTTAAATTTTCCCAAGCGTACGTTTCGGATCCTGGATCTCCCAGCAAACTCTTACCAATATTCTTGTGCCAACTGAGGGTTTGACTTTTTCAGTTTGACGTAGCGATGATTATTCTCTGTGGCTGATTCACAGGATATAACGTGAAGTGTAATTCCAGCTGCTCCAGAAAGGTCATTACGGATCCTCTTCCGTCAAACGCTGCTGTTGGCTTCATCGCCGCTCTCATAGTTTCCATGATAAATCCGAATCCCTCCATGGGATTTGGTTGTGGCTGAGGGTACTGAAAGGTGGGAGGGGTCAACGAGAAATCTTCGCTACCTAGAGGACGTTAAGAACACGTTCGGGCGCAAATGTGGGTGTTTTACTTATTTAATTTCAAACTTTTGTCTGAAAACCCCACGAACACTAACAAGCGAATAATCGCTTAACTGTGTGAACAAAGCAGTTAAGACTTAATAAGCGTTACTACCCTTTATTTTTCAGAATAAATACAATTAACTGCTACTTGGAGTATACGCAAAGCCTCTACTTGGACTTGAACTTAAATAACTATGAATTTAAACTAAATTAAGCTTAACTAAAGCTATCTGAAAGGTATAGCCTAAGCTGTCAGAAATCTAAATAGTTGGCCCCTAAATATTAATTTAATTGGCGAAGCCAAGCAAGGACCTAAAGCATGGCCGAGCGTAGTACCTAAGAGTGAATGTAGCCAAATGGCAAACGCGCGCTAGTCAGGAATTCAGACTCTCTCTGTAGAAGTCGGTGAAGCATCGACTTAAGTAGTACTCTTAGTCATTTGCATTCACTGCGTTTCTCAATTTACATTCTGGCTGGAAATTGTAAGCTGAAATTAGAATAAGATAGGAAAGAGACAAATCTTAAAATAACTGTTAATAAACTTAGGATAAACCTTACAACACCATCACGTCTTCATTTTCATATACTACTCGATTTAAAACCTTCCGATGCACGATGATTAAAAATAAAAGTTACGCAATATTTTTCCTAACTTTATTTCATCCACTAAAGATTTTAGTTCGGAAAAATTATTGCAAACTCAATACCTTCAGTTATAAAACAAAAGAAAAATTTGGAAATTACATCATGCTTATCGGTACTTCCATAAACCTAACATATGTTCCACCACAGTCTCTCGTCAAACGGTTAGTTGCTTCTAAGGTTTAGTTCTAAAGCAAACACTCTGTTAGAAGCCATTCGACTGTTATTTTGAAAGTATTTACATGTTTTTCAATTTCTAGACATTCTATTACATAAATATCCTAAACTTTGACTAATATATATACATTTTAATTACAGAACACCCACATTTGCAGCTGCAAAAAGACATCAAAAAGTTGTAAGATATATTTTAATTTTATAACTGTTATTTTAATTTAAGTAACCTTTTCTATCTTGCCTCGTTTCAACTTAGAACTCCCTAAGAGAATGAGTTTTTAAAATCGCGTTGAATGCAAATGAGGAAGGAATACTATTAAAAGAAATTTCAGCCTACTTCATGAGAGAGCTAGGAATCCTGAGTAGCGCGCGTTTGAATTTGGGCTACTTTCTAACTGCTGTTATGCCCGGCCGTATATTTCGTGCCTTTTGATAGTTCGCAGGCTAGTTTAAAACTAAGGGCCAACTCTGTTAGATGTGTTATCTTCGGCTAAATCTCTTAGTTAGTTATAGTTAGTTCTTTTTCTTATTTTTCTGAGTTCAAGCTCGAGTGAAGGCTTGTTGTTAAGTCCGAAGAAAGGGACCGACTATTCATCTTAATTTTGAGTGAATAAAGAGTAATTAACCCTTCCTTAGTTTACGATTGCTGTATTTCGAACTAAGCGATAATTCGCTAGACAGTTCACTAGGTTCATCGACATTTCAATTAGCAGAATCAAAGTGAGGAAGTCCACAAAGTGATGCATAATGTATAAAGTTATTAATTACCTTTTTCTTTATGGTGTGCTAATTTAGCCTCTCAGCAACTCACATAACTTCAGTTTCCTTTGTGAAAGGAAATGAAATGACAGTTTTCCACGCAAGGGAAAAGTATTACACGACAATATCAGGATTTTTTTTTAATCCCTTAAATTCAAATTTTGTTGACTCGAGCTCCCAAAACATTTCTGCTGCTATCGATTTTGTCTCATGTTCCAGGTTTTTATTTTCTTTTAATATCATACGCACTGAAAATTCAGAAATGAAGGCAGATAAAAGCGGAATTTAGCTCTTAAACAACCTAGAATAATCGAAGCTGCACTAATTAGCGTTAAACATGAACTACAGATAAGATCCGCAATTAGTTTAATTAGAAAATAGAATTAATAAAGGTTTACTGTCACTGAATATGATCAGACAGTTTTGCAAATTGTTTGTTTTTCTCACAATCGCCTTTAGTTATTTCATTTTTCAGGCGCATTTTAATCAAGTAGAAATTTTATCTCACTGTATTACAACTGTTTCAGTAAATCAGAAGGCAACAAAAAGTAAATGTTAGATGACTTAATGACCTCACCTCCTCTATTACTATAAAATGCAATACAGAGAATAATTAAAAAGATAAATAAAAAATAAATATGAATGATTATCCTTTAAAAATATAAACAGATTATTAAAGGTTCAGGCATATTAATGTTTCGTTATTTATCTAAAAATTATATGTTTAGAAAGATTTCACCCTGTTCTCTAAACAGTTTTCTCATTTGAAATTAAACTGAACTTAGAACATCAGGCCATAGGTACAGGTTTCGCTTCTCGCATACATTTGCTATCATTACACATATATAAATTTAAAATACCTGATCACAAAACACTTTATTCTTACACATTATAATATTGCAATTAATCCACTGGCTATAATCAATGTGAATGAATTTTTTATGCTATTTATATAATAATAATGGTGCAAAAGCTTGCCCTCATATATTCTGTTTCAGATGTTCGCTCATTGCTTATGATCTTATCAATGTATAATGTTTTCCCCAAAAAACTGTCCCAATACATCTTTGTATTGAACAGAGATAATTTCTCAAAAAACTTAATTTTCTTGCACTAACGAATCTAGCTTGTTTAAAGACGAAATTGAAGACTTCTAACACTTTTCCTCAAATGAAAATGTAATGTGCAAGCTATAAAAATTGAAAGGATAACGACTTTTGTGTTTCTCTGTCCAAACTAATGTGAATAAATGTGCATATCCTGCTAAATATTCTTTAATTTAAAAAAAGAGAGATGAGAGTCGCCGATTGTATCATTACTGAAAAAATACTCCAGTCCTTATTTTCTCTCTCACACAAGTATACACACTTGTAACATTCATTACCTTATATTGTTTCTAATTTACCAGATAAATGCTCATATTAGATTAATACGCACAGTTTTAGGCATGGTGAATATGAAGGACAACTTGAGGTCAAGAATGGAGCGAAAACTGGGGATGCATTGGCATGCCTCCTGTTTAAATTTGCATTCGAAAAAGTTATTAGACATTCTAGGATCGACACTAGAGAAAATACTTTTAATAAGACTATTCAATTGCTGGTTTACGCAAATGATATTTGTAATGTTGCTCGTACTATTCCTGTTCTTAAGCGGGCATTCATGGCATTGGAAAAAATACAAAACTATTTAACCTTTCTGTTAACGAAAATAAAAATTAAATGCATGCCTTGTGTAAACTCTGACTTACCACTTAGTCATTTAGAAATCTACAGCTACAGCTATGGATGTGAAAACGTCTGCAGTTTCTTTTATCTGGGAGCAGAAATGAATCGTAAAATTGAGATATAATTTCTGAAATACTTAAAAGAATCTCTGCAGCAAGTAGATGTTTTTATGGCCTGAAGAGCTATTTAAAATCCAGCTTTTTCAAGTTAAGAACTAAATTACTAGTCTTTTAAAATCTGTCCTAAAGTCTGAGTCGGAAGTTTGGGCACTGACTTTACGTGATAAGGAAGCTTTGAGGATCTTTGAGAGAAGGATATTTCGTTGCATACTTGGCAAAGTCTATGTGAATGGATCGTGGAGAAAAAGATCTAATTTGGAGGTATACAAGATTTATAGACCACCTGGCGTAATAAAATTCTTCAAGCTACAGAGACTTAAATGGGCTGTCCATCTGACCAGAATGCATGAAAATCGGTGTTGTAAGGAAATCTTTCTTGCAAAGTCCATGGGAACCAGACCTCGGGGTAGACCTCGGTAAGATAATTCGATTTTGCTGAAAATGATTTAAAAGATCAAAAACTGATCAAAAACTGGAAAACAGCTGCCAAACCCAGAGATGCCTGGAGAAGGCAAGGGCCCACCCTGGGCTGCCAAGCCAATGAAGAAGAAAAACATCATGAAGAACACGAGGCAGTCACTTAATGCACAGAATCACTTTTAAAACAGAAGCAGCAACGCTCAATAAAATCATCATCATTGTTACATCAAAGGCACCATTTTCCATTAAAAAAATTAGCTGAAACCTTTCTAAGATAGATACATAATACTGAAATTACGTTAACGTGTCAAGATTAGGAAAGCTTTTGTGACCAAATAAAATAATGTGTGCTATTTTCGGGCAACTGCTGCTAAGGATTTTTGTTGCTCCAGTATCAACAGGATAAACAACTAGTGAAAGAGATGCTGCAGAAGTACCCAGAAGATATGCAAACCATATCTCTTCTGGGTACTTCTGTGTCACCTCTTTTACTAGTTGTTTGCTTGTACAATACAGATGAGGATTATAAGCCATTCGACTAATCATACAACATACTTACGATACATACTTCACGATACTATTCATGAGCTGTTGAACATGCCCGTATTCTGCATAATACTACTTAAGCAACAGACAGTGCCTTACGACAAGCATGATACTTACCGTAAATGCATGTTATCACATAACGACTTTGCAACTCTCAGATACATGATGTTTGCCAGTTCGTGGCTGCAAATATTGCGAGCGGGCGCTATGCTTTATATAGTTTGTTCTGAGAATTGTAAACAATTGCAAGGTACCATACGTCTAGGAAACGCCACAAAACAACAGATGCAAAATCTTTTCTTTTGCTTACATACTTGATTATCCTTAAAAAATTCATGAAGATTGTCACAGAATCGTCTGTTACCATCCCTTGTCAAGTGATTTCAGTGACCAAATAAAAATACGAAATTAGCAATTTCTTACTGAACAATTTCTAGACAGCTTCATCAAAGAAATTATCCATAGTGTTTTCGTTCCTGGATATATTCAGAGGAAACAGAATACAGGGATGTCCGAGTATGCGAGCATAATTCGTTCAGGAAACTGGCTTGCAATCCAAAGCACTTTTATGTCAACTCTAATTTCTAAGAAACCATAGAAACACAGTTGATTTATCCTACAGCTTAAAGGTATTCATATAAAAATGTTTAATAAAACATTTAAAGTACATGAAATGAAATAAACTTTTGAAATGAAATGAAATTTTACCTTTGAAAAGAATCATCGCTAACTAAGAAAATACCTTCTGTTGGCTGCCTGGAATCTTTACCTTTCTGTACGAATCTATCAAATGGTATTGGATTTTGCTTATTCTTTAAGATTTCCGAAAATATGATCTTGCATTGCCGATAAACAGATTCATCTCTCGCATTATTACAGCCTTATAGGGTTGGTGTTTTGTGCAAAATTTTACAGTGTTTCCTACATTTTACAATGCTTATATTAATTTAAAAGGTCTAATTTTATAACGTATCTTAAAGAAAATTAGGGAAATGATCCCTATGTCCTTAATTTTGTTTGAAATGAAGGACTGTTCGCCTCTTCCTTTGCTCCTTAAATGATATTTCTTCTCCAACCTCTTGCACTTTGTGCGGGAATAAGTTCCATCAGTTTGTCAGCAATCAGCTCCAAGGTGTCAGCTCCATTCCTCACTGACATAAACTCTACTGTAAAAAAAAGTCGAAGCACCATGAAGGAAGTGGTTGTTTTTGATGAAATTGAATATGTGTATAGCTCAGGCACAGATAATAAATTGATTAAAAAAGCAAGGTCATAGTACCTGCTCGCGGCTCACAATTACCCATTGAGTGTTCAAATTCGTAGTTGGTCGAAGCGCCCCTGGCGGCAATGCATACTTGAATTCGTCGAGGCAAGGAGTGGCAGAGGTTCCTAATGTCATCCTGTGACACATTCTGCCAGGCATTCATCAGTTGTCGTTCCAAATATGCGATAGTTTGTGGTGACCGAATTTGGCGGCCTACCATGTCCCAGACATGCTCGATTAGTGAAAGATCTGATGACCTTGCTGGCCAAGGAAGAGTAATCGCACGGAGACAGTGCAGAGATATACGAGCGGTATGTGGCCTGGCATTATGTTGTTGGAAAATGGCTCCAGGATGACGTATCATGAAGGGTAATGCAACCGGCCGCAGGATGGTACCAGCATATTGTTAGGCTGTTAAGGATGTACGGACGATGACTAAAGATGACCTCCTGTCATAAGAAATAGAGCCCCACACCATCACACCAGGCGTTATGGCTGTATGACTTTGTAAAACAAAGGCTGATTGGGACCGCTGGCCCCGTACTTTCCAGACACGAACACGATGGCCATCTGCTTCAAGAGTGAAGCGGGATTCATCGCTGAACACTATACGATGCCAGTCTGATGGCAGCCATGATGATCGGCTGCGACATTACTCCAGCCGACTTCGCCGATGTTGTGGGGTCAAAGCAAACGTCTTAAAGGCGTCTATGAGCGTAATCTCGCCTCAGACAAAGCGCCTTGAGATGGTGGACGGTACCACGGAAGATATTGGCGTGGCTGTAATGCGTTGAATAGTCGACAAGGATACCGTTGGGCGGTTAGGGCCTGGAGAACAATCATCCGATCTTGCCTCGCATTTGTACGCCTTGGGCTTCCAGAGCTTTCATTTCTTCGGCAGTTTCCTTGTAGCAACCATTGCTGTCAACATCTTTGCACAGCAGTGTCTGTACGCTGCAAGTGGCGGCCTATTGTTTGGTATGACCACCCTGCTGCACGCAACCCTACAATGCGACCACGTTCGAAGTCGTTTAGTTGTCTGTAAGGTCTTCGATATCGTCGTAATGGCATCTTTAGTTGCTTCTTTGCGGAATTACAATGGCAGCAACAAAAAAAGATAAATTTTCCGCCTCTGTTACTGGTTTTATACTTTGCGAATTGTGCACTAGAAATGCGCGCTATTATCAGAATTCCTGTTCATTTGCCTTGAAGCTTTGATCAAGATGTTTTTGCATACCAAATGTTCGATCAAGATGTTTATGCATACCAAATTTCGTCACGATCGCAAAAGTTCTTGCTTCTTCGATTTTTTTTTGCAAAAGAGTGTATTTTTATCGACAACTGACGACTGCTGTTCATAAGTTTAATGTCCTGTTTAAGAACACAATCCGACCAAAGATTTCGCCAAGTAGAATTTAGAGTTTCTTTGATGAGCCATTCCACACTTTTTAAGGCTGTTCATGATGTGGAAATAATCTTCCAAGCTTCTCGAATCGCAAGGTTTGTTCCTTCGTTCACCTCGAAGTTTCACTAACATAGTGCTTTGGTTGAAAGCTCTTTAAACTTCAAATAGCTTTCTTCTCCCTGGAGTTGTGATGTAGTGTTGAGAGGGCGAAACGTGACCTTAATTAACTTGAATTTCGCTCTAAAATCATTCTTAAATTCTGAAGGAACAGAAGGAGCACTATTCATAAGCAAAGTGGCATATTCCTTTCAAAACAGTCTTTCTTTATTGCATGAGCGAAGATCTGATTGAATCAGTGATAGAACGAATGAGATACAGGTAATGAAAGCTGTTGGACCTCCGAACGTCGTTTAAATGATGCTTGAGTACCTGCATTTCCTAAAATCTTGTGGGGTCTTGAATGAAACGCAGGGACTTTAATATTCCTGCTTGCATTAGTACCCATATGACGGTGAGAGGTCTTTCATGGGGTTGTCACCGGCACTGCATTTTCTCCTGGACTGGATGTCCTCCTCGACATGTTTTTGTAAAAGACAGCCTTATCTAATAGCAGTAAAAAACTTCCTTGCACAGATAATATTCGAAAGCCATAAGATTTAGGAACTTAACACTCGAAATCTAAGTCTATCCCCTCCCCCAACATTATGAATGGCACTTCTCATTTTATCAAACCATCCTCTGCTCACCTTGAAACATTCTTTGCTTTCTATCGAAGTTACTGACAGTCTAGTTACGAAGTTGACATACAAGCTTGGCTGCAGATAAATTTTTCAGTCACAACATCCCCTTCTAATTACTTCTTTTTTTATTCACATCAGGAGCAGCTTTTTTGCAACTTCCAGAACACATAGCCATTGTTTCGATATTCCTGTGACTGTTTTTGATGCATCTAACCACCTTATTTCTTTTTAAATGTTATGCAAATTGTCAATATAGAATTTTTTAAATCTTGCGATGTCGGCCGCCTGAATACGTCTTTCGATCTCCATTATGACTTCCATTTGAATTCTCACCATAAACACCGCCTTCTTCCTGAAACTTTAATTTTCAACCTCTTTCTGCACAAAAGCCACTGTTCAATATAGCAGCTAAAAGGAAATCATTACACTTGAAAACGAAATTTATGAAAATGCTTTAAGTGCCCACACACACAAGCACGTTAGCAATGGTACGGTAAAGAGCATATATGTTCTCAGGGTTGTTAACTATACGAATGAAGCACGCTGATTTAAATTCAGGCTGTTACTCACAATCCCACAGCGAAAGAAAGACGTAACATCGGGCTCAGATGACAAATCCGTAGACAAAGCGTATACACATTATTCTTGTACTGCACGCTCCGCTTGTTTATTAAGGGAAAATTTATTAAACTTTGATGGCCATCAAAGAGCTCAGCTCGCATTCCAATTACAGATCGCAGTGGGCGCAAACGAAAACAGCTCGCATTAAAAATTGACGACTAAAGGCCCGTTTCCCACTACTGCGTATGCGTTTCTCCAATCAGCGAGCGAATTCATTCTGATTGACATCTGGTGTCCGTCGACGGATGACGGAACGGATGAAGTTCAACAATGTTCAACTTCCATGCGCAGGTCTGCGAAAGCGTTGGGGTCACGTGGTAAAAAAAGAGCAATCAGGTGTTGTCACCAAAAATTAATGGCGGCAGAACCGGCGATGAACGCTGACTCAGGGAAAGAATGTTTTCCTAAAAAATACTTATTTCTGAATTAACATTATTGCGAGAAATCTGCGTACTGAAAAAGACAGCAATCAGCTGAATTTAGTTAAAAAAAAGATAAGAAAAATAAGATAACTGCAACTACAGTACTAGTTCGTCGAGAGCAGTGATTACTGTCAAGGAAATCAGGCGCAAAAAATATAATACCAAGTTCATGAAACAGGAAAATTTGTCCTGAAAATTATTTTCTAGTTCTGCATACACGTTTACCTTTCATGATAATGAACGTCTGACTATATGAAACTGTTATAGCAAATCAGATATAGCATGAAAAGATTTGTTACTTTTTTCTTTTGAAACGGGTAAAAACTAAAAACGTTAATTATAAATTAAATTTAGTAGCCTTTTAAATATTCCACTGAATTAAAGAGTACGTTAAAGTTGTATTTCTCTATTTATAAATGTACCTTTTTGGCTAGCATATATTTGTAAGCACATGAAATATATTTTTAGCAGTATGTTTAACTTCAATCGGAACGCCGCTTTAAAAAATAATGCTTTTTGTAAGAAATGTCCTAGAAGCTGAAGAACAAACTCTGGTGAATTTTTTAGACGATAGCACACTGAAATAGAACCAAAAAAATTTAGTTTTATGAATTCATTTACTTGATAATGTATACAAGACAAAATTGCTAAGTGTTAGTGTGGTGATAGCGTAGTGGTAAAGCTGAGGGTAGCGGTGGCCTTCTGGGTCGTGAGTTCGGATGCCATACGCTTCTCTTTCCACCCAGTTTGCAACTTTCTCAGCTCCGTGTTCAAATTTGATCTATATTTGTGTTTTAAAATTTATTTCTATTGTTATGTGCATTAAATATAACGTTTTATTGACGCTCTTATTTACTTAAAATTTTCTCCTCAAGAATTTATTTTGAAAGTTATAATATAATACGAATTTAAAATATATTCCCTGTATATATATATATATATCACGGAGTATAATGAAGGAGGTGAAACTGCCTAGTAGAAAAACGGGTCAAAAAATGTCGCGATTCACTAGATGGCGCTGCTGTGGCATCTGTGCCATTTCAAATGTAAACATTTATTGAGCCGCCAATCGGCTAAACTTCGTAATTACGAAGAAATGTTTATGATTTTATGCGATGGATTGCTTTATTATCAACGTTCGAAAAATAATTTTCTGCATTAGACAGGCATAGGGCTATTGCCCAAGAGACTTTCGATAAGAAGTTGTTACTTAAGTACACATTTTTAAGTTCGTCGGATAATATTCTATTCACTAATGATTGTATTTTATTCCTCAAATAAAGAATGCCAAAAAATGCAGCATGCAATTTGAAAGCTTTTTACTATTATAAAATTAATTTACAGATTTCATGCTGTAAGGCTTACTTTTTATGAATGACTAATTTGAAGATATTTTACAGCCCCCCTTTAGAAAAATAATCATATTACTATTAATAATATTTACTGTATGTATGTTTAATTAGAATAGGTTCTTCCCGTCTCCCATTTTTTAAAATGCTTAGATACCAACTTAATATAAACTGTGGCGGAATTTTAATAAAGCTGATAGAATTTTTTGCTTCAGACAGTAAATTTTGTCATTTTAAAAGAATAACTCATTATGACTTTTGTTAAAAATGTGATATTGATTTATTCTTTTTTGTGAATCAGACGTCAATTTTGATTTTTTTATCATTTTTTTGTTAAAAATTTCAATATCTTTTGTTATTTGAGAACAACTGAATTATGTTTCAAATTGATTTGACAAGATTTTAAAATAGAATTCAGTTAAGTATTCTGAACTCTCTTTACATTATTCATAATAAAATATAAAGACTAAAAAATTTATTCAAATTATTTCAATCTATCTTTAATTTGTCTTACTTG
>KK121271.1:269026-318377 GCA_000611955.2 Stegodyphus mimosarum | reverse complement strand
AAAGAATTAAGTGTGCTGTCTATTTCTAAGATTATATTGATGTATAACTTGACGAGTGGGAGAATCTTTTAGGAGCCAAACGAAGGTAACTCATGTGAATACTAAGTGGCTGACAAAAAATCATTGTCAAGTGCACAAATAACATAATTTACATCACTTGCTTTAGAAGAAATAACAAAAAAAGTTTCAGAAAACCTATGCTTGAATGTAACCTTAAGTTCACATACACTATATAATTAACAATGAATGATCTTAATTTGGCATTTTTCGTTTGACGAGTACTCTGTTTTATTTACTTTATTCCAACATCTCATAGGTATGCTCATATCTTAGTTTTAGTTGTGTTAAAAGCTCAGACAAATAATATGATATATCCAACTGAATGGCCTTGGATTAAACGTATCAAAATGTAATGATAAATTTCTTCCAAAATGCAGAATATTAGGAGAATAACCTGTTGACAGATGAACAGTGCCATTGTAAATATTCTGATGGATAAGCAATGTGAGCAATTGCATGTCCCCATTTTTCTTGCAGCACAGTATTGTGTAAAATATATTTCAACAAGTATGTAAAATTACAGAATTCAGTTACGTACAAAATAAAAATGTACTTGTTGCATATAATTTTTTTTACGTTACTTTGATGAAAATTAAAAATTTAACTATCAAAATTGTAATGGCACATTAAAATTTAATTGCAGCATGTAACACTTGAATAGTTCTACAAATTCAAATTTAAAATCCTTATGCATAATGGTTCTCACCCTGCACTGTACCAAGATTTAAATCTTAATTTTTAATAGCCATTCATTTATGTGATTAGGTGGCATGATTCCATAATATTCATAACTTATTTAATATGCTGAATTTATCTCACGGAAAATCCAGTTTTTCATTACACTTCTCTGCTGTTATGTTTTCACTCAACCATGTAAGTAAGTTAACTTTAAGCAGCATAGTCTTCATTTCCATTTATTATAAAAACATACTTCAAACGGAAAACAAGGGGGGCGATGAGTTTATCTTCTTTTTTTAAATGAAATCAAAAGGCAAATATTCTATCATTCTTGTATAATTTCAGAAATTGATTTAACTTTAAAATCTCACGACTGCATGCTTTCATGCACGAAATGCAGATGCACATAAGTTATGTGCGATATTTAACTAATTTTCAATTTATCGCTTTTTTTCAAACCATACAGTAAATATCCTCTTATTTACTAACAATCCAGACGTTCTGTAAAGTTATATAAACTCGTCAGACTGTGATCAGGCATGATATAAATGTTGCTCACCATTGGAGCTCTTAATCTACTTGGATTCTTGATTTCCAAGCTTTTATTCTTCAGCCTATCAGTTCTATAACCACTGTTGCATCCAGGGACGAAACAGGTTGCACTATACGACTTACTCATAATGGAAATTGATATCAAAGCAATATTTTCGGTATTACTACCTATGTAAAATATTGCGACAAGACAAACTACTGGTGATCGCAGCGCCCTCTATAAATTATGCGACAAAAAGTGGACCGTTTTTGGGAAAAGCGGCAATACGAGTTTCACCTCCTTCATTATACTCCGTGATATATATATATAAACATTTTTTTTTCGTTTCACTTTTATGTTAATGTACATACATGTGAGGAGACTGTTAATGTACATACATGTGAGAGATGTTTCCAGCTTTAAACTTTCAATACTAATAAACACGAGACAGTATTAATGTCCTGAACATATTTAATAAAACAATTTTTAAAAAAACTTATAATAATTACTTTAAATCCAGTTCTCTCCAGCTGAAGCACAGAAATTAATTAATTAAATATTTCCATTTTATTCACCTTAGGTACACATGCATATATAAAGAGAAAAAGCTTATCTTTATAACTTCTTCCATAAAAAGATATGAATTTAAAATTTATAAATTCAAAATAATATTTTATGGATTATGCATAAAATATAACTGCGCATAGTGCATTTTGAAAGAAACGAGATTTCTAATAAATTATCCAGCTATGACACAGAAGAAACTGACGCTAAAATTGTATATAATATCTGTTTTCTCCCCAAATTTGCGAATATTTTAAAAATATACAATCTCACATAGCAGTCAGCGGTATACAAGCATAGCAAATTTTGTGTAAATATTGTGAACCTTTCTTTACAGTAAGTTGCTCTGCATTTTTAAGGTACCAGCTATTTTTAAATGTGTTTAACATTTTTATTTGTTTTGCAGTAACAGTACATTTTAGTTTTAATAATATATTATTTCGTTAACATTTAAGTCTTCTAGAAACGGAAAGAAATTTTTAAAAGTTACTCCAGCTTCTATGCAGTTACAGATGTTCATAATATGCATTATAACCTTACGTGTCTAAAAATTGCTAACTTGCTTTACTTTCAAAGTTCATAAGCAGAACTAAAAATTTCCAATAACATCGTCCGAATCCCGTTAAGTTAAATCAGAGACCTCTGGTGGCAATGAATGCAACTGACCACCGAACTTCCGTAAGCGTAAATTCAACGTAATAGTGTAAACGGTTGTCCGTCTGCGTAATGCGGTTCTCCCAATACGCTACGCGTTGGTAACGCGCTAATGGAAACGGGGCTTAACAGATAACGCGTGTATTTGGGATGAAAGAACTGCTTTATCTTGCAACCCGAAGGATTAAAACTTTTTGCTCTTCTTACAAAACAGTCACTAGATAAAAAATAACATAAGAATTTAGAAAGTGATACCAATGATCGACTTTTTTTTAGCGTTAAAGAAGCAATTTTCACAGCACCTTTTTTTTTTTTTTTTTTTTTGCATGCAGGTACAGCATATAATTTACCTTTAGTCAGCAGTCAAACATGTACTGTGATTGAAAGTTAATATAGGACATACATTATCAACAGATTTTGTTATTTTTAAATATGTAAAAGCTGCAAAATTCAGCTATTGAAAACCATCGGCAGCACACCGAACTTGGCAGCCCCATTTTTTAGTTTTCCACCCAATTCATTTTCTGAGTTAATTTGCACAACGCTAAAAAATATTTAGTTAAAAGACTTATTATGCATAACATGTGTAATCGATTTTACCGATTTTTTCAACTGCTGTCTTTATGCGAAACACGAATTTTATATTTTCATGGATTGTCAGATTTATCGTATTCGCTTGATGACTGACGAAATAGTTCATAATTTAAAAAAAAAAATTATTTGCTGCATATTTATATTTTCAGTTATAATTTTACCATTTATCATTCTATTCATGACTTTTAAACTCGAATGTAGGAAAAAAAAAATGAAAAAATCGAAAAACATACTATCGGGATATATTCATGGATTACATTATCAGATAGCAAAGTAATAGGAAAGCTGAGTACCAATTAACGGAATGTGGGTTTCCATTTGGTTGGGTGCTATTCACGATCTAATCGAAACATGTAGTGCCCTGTCTTTGAAAGGTTAGAGCTAGGAATATTTAATGAGCATCACTTAATGCAGACAGGTGTTGAATACTTCTGCAGAGATTACATTAACGTGAAAGGCAAATTAAACAGCTGGTGAAGTTTGCTAATTCACCAAATGAAAAAAAGCACAGAGTTTACCTACCTTAAATTTTCTTTTTATGCTAATTCAAAAACTATTCGCACTTGAAAAATGTTACATCGAGATAGGGCTAATCTTATTTGGCTCTAGTCTTTCGGTTTTTAATTTAATGAAAAACGTTGTTTCAGTGCCTTTCAATGATACTTTACAAAAGATTTATTTGAGAAAAAAAACTGTTTTCTTAAAAAGGAGAAAAATTCGGAACTAAGACTTATGAGGCAACGTAAGGCAAGAGATAATGAAAAATGAAGAATGTTAAACAACACAAAACCTACAATGTTATGTACTAGAATAGAAAAAGAATTCATTATTTAAGTTAATGAAATGAAGTCTCATTATTTAAATTGCGGAAGGCAACGTGAGAGATGTTCACCTATCTCAATGTTAATTCAGATCAAAAACGCATACTGGACGTATTCCAAAGATCTAATATCGATTTATTTTGTAAACAATAATAATTATAACATTTAAAAGCTATTTAATGCAAGTAAGGTTTTTCTTCTGCACAAGCAGACCTAGTATATTATTTATCATGCGACAACGTTTTTAAAACGCGTACCTGAATTTTATAATATTGTTAAATTTGCAATTATGGAATTTTATAATGTTACCGTTACACAATTATCCAACTACATAAGAATCAAACTGTAAATTATTATTACAAAGTAATTTTTAAAAATGCAATATGCAAAGCTATAAAGATACAATTTCCAACATCAATATCACCTCCACTTCCCACAAAAAGTGTGTCCAATCTGTTATGTATTACTTATTTCAGTTGTGATTTAAATTGTTTTAAAAGTATTGATTTAACTTATTTTGCTTCAGACTTAAAGTTTAATTTGTTTTAATTTTTGTAGTTGAACTTAAGTTTCTTTGGTTTGTTTAAAAGTAATTGTAGTCATTTAATTTGTTCTCTTGACAGTTTTGGTTAACGCTGATTTTAAGTTGCTTGTGTAATTAATTTTTCTTCTTTACTTTTGGTTGGTTAACTATTTAAATTTCTGTTTAGTAATTTTTTTTTCTTAACCTTGGTTGTTAATGTTAATCTCTTGATAAGTTGACCCTTAAGGTCAATCTTTTTAAAGTTTTGTTTACACAAGTTGGTGTTTAAAGTTTAATTAAGTTTTAATGTGCCCCCTTTTCTGCTAAATTTGGGATCCATATTTTCTGACTATGGTGGTCGTTTTGGTGTTGTGGAGAATATAAAAAAATTTTCATACTTGATTATTGTATTTTAACTGAAGTAATTTTTATTTCCTTACTATGGTGGTCGTGTTTGGTGTTGTAATAAACCCAAGAAAATTATCTATGTAATTATTATATTTTTATTTAAGTACTTATCAGTATTGAAGTTAATTTGTGTGTAAAATCAATAATTAATACCTATTCCTCAAAAACTTTTCCGTTGCCTTTCCAAATTATTTATGAGCTTGTTTTCGATTTCTTCGCCCGCTAGACGGTAGTCTGTGAAACATCTGTCATCATTTGAAACGTTTTGCACCCTGCTGAAGAGGCTAGTTTCTACACTACTAACCCTGCAGCAAGGTCAAGGGGACGGGGTGTTTTGCTTACTCGCAGGCTTTTTCTATGCTGGAGTGGGACCCCTCGACGAGGCTAGAGTTGAGTGACCTTGGTGTATCAGCGATTATTCGCCAATTTCTGGAGTTCATACTACATTGGCTTCACCTTCCTGCGTGTTTTTCCCCTGGGGTTGCCGGGCTGTTGGCGGTTTTCCTACCATCTAAAATCGCCAATCGAGCAGTTTTGGCGAATGGAGTAAAAAGCTTGGGAGCTAGCGACGAAGGCAGCCAGACGGAAGGAGACGGAGCGGAGAGCGAGACACGAAAGAAAAATACTATCTGAAGAATAGCTGTCTGCGTTCATAGAACGATGTATGAAGGAAATGGAGGAGAGAAACCACCTAGGTTGGGCGACGGAATGAGGTCGAATCCCACATAGAAGGGGCGGAAGGCTCCGAGACTACCTTTTCCTATTCAGTTTTCTAATTTTCGTTCTTTTCCTTTTTAGCAAAAATGTGGCTGCTCTGTGACGTGGCCGAAGTTCGCTTGTCGGATGTCTGAGCCTACAGTGTATCTACTATGTTAACTTCACTGTTTGGAACGGTATGAGAATTTTTCTGTTAAAACTCACCACCGCCACCCATGTAAAATTCTGTATTAATTCAAAGTATCTTAATAAATTCTATATTTAATTTTAACTTTCTTGTAATGTTTTCACTTTAATTTAGAACACTGGACCTGTCTACATATTTCACAACGCATTAAATTTAATTATTTTGTTGAAGCTCTTGGTCACTATTTACGATTGATTTGAACACTAATTTTACAGTATATATTGTGTTTATCATGTTGTCACAAACTTTACACATTCATGTTATTGAGAATTGTTTATCCAAATATCGACTTATCATTTGGTATTGAACTTAAAACCTATACACAAACTCTTAAGAATTAAAAGCTCCAACAAATCCACCCCCTTGAGATTGTAACAAATGGCCTTACATTTCAAAACAAAGTGTGTGTGGGAGGGAGGCAGAAAATTTGACATTTTTAACTAATATATATTGAAAGTTACAATAAATTGTTTGTTACTCAAAACTGCTTTGTAGTTTTTGATTCTTTGCATATTCTATGGATTATATACTAAAAATCATTCCGTTTACTTATTGATAATTTATTGAATACTTGGTTATTGACAGTTTTGAAATTCAATAAATGCTTTCTATTTTGAAATTTGGTAATATTTTTAAGATTTACAGTGAGCACTTAAAAGAAACATCAGAACAACTCAAATCACATCGCTGTATTATCTACAACAGAAGCCTGCAAAATTTGGGTTGTGTCATATTTCTAACAAATCACATCGCTGTATTATCTACAACAGAAGCCTGCAAAATTTGGGTTGTGTCATATTTCTAACTTTTGTTAGCTGATTTCCATGTATGTTTTAAACACTGAATCTGAAAATGCTGTTCATTCTTTCCTATCACGTCAGGTTTTTTTGCAAATCGCAACTTTCTTAATTTGTAAAAAACTGAAAAATTGTGAAAATGTGTGATTTAAAAATAAATTCAACCCTCATCTTAACAGTCCATTTTCCTTGATACCTCGTTTCCATTTCTTTATGTATTGATGAAATCTCTCATCCATCTCTTCGCTAACGGTACCCAGATTTTCACGAAAATAGTCCAAATGTGAATTTAGGAAGTGAACTTTTAGTTCATGGATTAGCTTAAATTTTTATACTTCTGTAGTTCTTAATGATTGATTTAACATTCGGATCTTTCTTATTGCCCAGAAACATGGTTACTACATCCTTAAAGGACACCCAGACTTCTTTTTCTGCAACTCCCATCTGTTTCTCAAAATTGCCATAATTGAGAAGTTTTCTAATATCAGGATCAGTAAAGACACCCTCTTTTAGTTTGCTGGTTGACAAGATTAAAAATTTTTCATACAAGTAGATATATTTAAAACATTGGGTTCCTTTTGGTAAGGCTTTGACAAATTGCCATCAAGCCTAACTTGGCATTCAAAGACAGAAGCAGAGCTTTATTTGGATCTATGAGAACTTTTTGGAGAGCATTTTTTTATTCTAGTTTCTAATGAATCCCTTTTTGAGATAATCTTTCTTTATTCAATAATTTTCTCTATCTTTGAGGTGCATTCACACAAAGAATGCTCCACGTTGCCTTAGGAGTATCGATATTATTTTGGATTCTAGATTTGGCAAAAAGAACAAAAATTAATGGATTATATATTAGGAAAATGATTCACAATGCTTGTATATTTATTAGTCAGAGACTTAAAGACCACTATACATTGTACAAGGGTATATTTTCCTACATAACACAATCCATTTAGACTTAGGCCTTAAGTGTGTAAAAATGCAAGTGAACAAAAGGTACTGCAGATTTTTTACTCTAAAGAAAATAATTGAAATTTATAACTATCAAGGTACTTCCAAAGTAGAGACACCTGCCTAAATGCTGTTCATTTTCACTGCTAAATTTTTAAATGCGACATTTCACAATATGAATGTGTCTTTAAATACTAACTTAATAAAACTTGCTATTCAGAGAATTATCCATGAATAAAACAATTATATGCTAATTTACTACTTATTATTCCAATATGCAGCACAGACTCAAACACAAGCCATTAAAAAAAGCCTTAAAAAATGCACATTTTTTTAAATGAAAATTTTAAAAAAAATTTAAAAGGCAAAGTATAAATTTTATTTATTCATTTTTCAATTTCATACTTACTGTTAAAGTCAGACAGAAAAATGTTTAAATTCCTACAACCGCTGAAAGTGTGATTATGGCCAAGAACAGTACAACTTCAGTCAGAGAACTGTCACTGGACAGTGCAACTTCCTATCTAGCAGGCACTTAAAAGTGACTTACAGGAACTTTGTTGGGAGAACAATCACATTTAAGGCATTCATAATTCGTTTAATTCATAATTCGTAATTTTTTTAAATCATTATTTTGTTTCCTTATTTATTTTTATATATATATATATTTGTTAGTGGTCCAAGTGTTGGACATCTGGATTTCAAACTTGTACAGTACAAAGTATATTTTTTTAAATACATGTACCTTTTTAATTCATTCAAAATTATAAACTTTTGAAGGAAATAAAGATTTGTCTTCAATATAAAATAAAAGTAAATGAAGCTTATAATTTGGAAAAAAAAAGCATAATAAATTAAATTCAAAGTACAATTTACACCAACTTTATTTTTTAATTTTAAGAAAACAGAAAAGGAAGAAATGAAAAGCAAAAGAAAAAAGCAAAGAGGGATAGAAATATTACATTACTCAATGTTTTTACTCTGACAACTTTTACAAACTCATGTATTCTTTAACAACATTTAAAAAATCATTAAACGTTGGGGGATCTGGAACAAGTTTACGATCCTCCTTTGTTAAAATATATTTTGATAAGTCTTCCTTAGAAGTGCCTAGGCATAAAATATCATTCATGAAAACTTCTTCTGTTATTACCTGAAAACAAATACATAAATATAAAAACTATACCCAACTTTTCTAAAGCAACTCATATATATGCTACATTAATAAAGAAATGTTACAATATTGCAGTTTGAAAAACAGATTTTATACCAATTATGCACACATAGTATAATAAAAATTTCACATGCTTATATTTTTATAATGCTTCAGATAAGGATGATGTCTTAACAATGTTTTAACACCATCAGTAACTATCAAAATGGAATACTATCAAACATTAGTGAACAGAATTGAAGTACAACTTTTCAATTCTTAATAAAAATAAGCTGAAAGAATTTTTAAAAGAAATTTAATGCATTTTCAGAGAAGTGATGTCAAATTGAATGCACATTGATCAAATATTACACTAGTGTCCATAATGTTAAGCATAAATTGTAAATATTCGTAAAATTATTCCAAATTTCTTGCAGATATTAATTGGGTGAAGAAGAAACATTGGGTTTATGCAAAACTTTTCAGTCGACTACGTCCTGCGCGAAACACCTGTTCATGTCGGAACGCAGAGAAACCGACTCACGCAGCATAGGCAGTTCAGACAAGTTTCGGGCAACTGTTGTGAGAAAGAACGATGTTAACCATCAAACAAGGTGAATGATGGCACACAGACGCCAATTGGGAGATGTTTACAAAAGGAAGAATCGTTGGAATGCTGGAATCCGGACGATCACAAACCGAAGTGTCTCGAATTCTGAATGAGAACCAGTCTGTGATCTCAAGACTGTGGCAGAGGTTTCAAAGAATGGGAGATGTTCCCCGACGACCATTATCAGGTCGACCAAGAGTCACAACCCTCGCCAAGACTGATATCTGGTAATAAGTGCACGACGTCAGAGGGGCAGTACTGCCAGAGCATTGGGTTTGGCGCTCACAGTCGCCACAGGAATACGAATTTCGAGACAAACTGTTTACAGCAGACTCAATCATGCTGGCCTGTATGCCAGAAGACCAGCAGTGTGCATTCCCCTCACGTCTGCACAGAAACACGTTCGTTTGAACTGGAGTTTGAAACATCAACATTGGAGTGTGGGAGAGTGGACCAATGTGATGTTCAGTGACAAGTCCCGGTTTAGTCTGAGTACTGATTCTCGTCGGGTAATGATATGGAGAGAACGTGGAACACGTTTTGAACCAAGAAACATATCGGAAAGACATCATTTTCCATAACAGGAAGTAATAGTATGGGCAGGCATCATGATGGACGGCCGCACAGACCTCCATTTCTTTGAGACGGGGTCTGTGACTGGTCAAAGATACAGAGACGAAGTTCTTGAGCCTTATGTTCGCTTGTTTCGAGGTGCTGTCGGTCCTGACTTCATATTCATGGATGATAATGCGCCATGTCACCGAGCGGTGCTGGTTGATGACTTCCTTGAAACGGAACACATCCAGTGCATGTTGTGGCCTGCCAACTCCCCTGATTTAAATCCTATCGAGCATGTATGGGATATACTCGGGAGACAAATTGCAGCCCTTTCGCACCCACCAAGTTCCGTTACAGAACTGCAGAGAACTCTCCAAGAAGCTTGGAACCGTTTGAGCCCACAACTCATTCATCATCTCATAGCAAGTACGGTAAATCACTGTGCAGCGTGCCTGGCTGTCAGAGGTGACCACACGCCTTATTAAACCGCAGCATCAGTAATTTATTTAATGTTTTCTTTAATTTTTTCTTTAAAGTGTGAACCCTTGCTATTCTCAGATTCCTTTCAAACTGCTACTTTGGATAATAAAATTAATTATTATCGCTCTTTTGATTTGCTTCCTTATTTTATAACCATTTTAAACTCGCATATCACGTTTCTCGCCATTCTGATTTACAGTTCCTTGTTTATTCACATAATTATCAATTATGCTTAACTTTTGGACACCAGTGTAGGTCTGTCTTCTAAATGGGTATTGCAAATCATTCGATAAGAATGTTGCAGAAGAAAGTGATTATTATAGATTTGTGAATATTGTATGGATTTTTTAAATTGCGCTGGCAGCATTAATTTCATTGGCTATATTTCATCCTCTGTGAAACTTCAGTTTGAAAATAAAATAATGATCCTGTGAATAAGTGTAAGGAAAATAATAATAACCTCTTTTTTCTACTTTGGTGCTTTATTACAGTGCTTGTACAACACGTTTTTTTATTTGGATGAATTATATTAAAGTACTCAGTCTTCATATAGACTTTATGCAGCCCTTATGGATGGTAGCTGACTAATTTATATGGGTGCGGGAAACCTTTAAACAGCCTCGCTTCTTGCTACAATAAGTATTAAATCTAGAAAACAATTGCTTTGTATTCAACAGCTTTACTCACTTGGTCATTAGAAAATAAAATGTTCATTCATATTCCACTTCAATTATGCTGTTACATTTTATCAGTGTTTAACTATTTTTACATTTTGTCTTAAATTGTTTTATTTAGCTAAGATTTGATACACTAATTATGGTAAAGCATGCTATCAGTCTAAGTGAGTTTAAGATTATCAGTCTTATGGTCTAAAAGTTTATAAGACTATCAGTGTTATGGTCTAAAACCATAAGACTGTCTATCTTATAGTCTAAAACTGTAATTCTAAGACTATCATTCTAAGGGAAGGAATGTTTTTATTGAAGATTATCTAACAGGAATTTGCTGTCACTTACGTTACATATGGTAAAAACCATTCATTCAATTAACAGCCCTTCTGTACATAACAAAATAGCACTGATTATGTACTAAACAGACCTAGGATATTAATAATTAGAAATACTTCCATAAATTTTATGAACAAATGTATCAAGCACTTTGTATTTAACTTAGGAAGGCAAAATAATTATTTGTACTGTACATTTTAAACTCCATGGGAATCATACAGAAAGCTAAATTTCACACTAAAAAAAAACCCATTCAACCCCACCCCCTCCAAGCATTTAAACTGAATTCATAACATTCTCTATGTTACTTCTGAGGAAATTTAACTAATTATTTAACATTCAAGGTGAATATTTACAGAAAATAAGTCTGTAATCTTATTTTCTTAATAACATATAGACACATGAGAAAGTTATTTTAGGATTAATTATGATCACGCACTTAAAAGCTATTCATCTTTAAAGAAAAAAAGAGAGACAGACAGACTTTTGTGAAATACACTTGGAGAAACTGGTTTGTACTTACATATAAGGAAAACTTGAAAGCACTCAATATATATCTTGATCAGAAAATATACCTAGGTTCCTAAGCTTAACCATTAAATGCCAAGACCCTCCAAATACCTTAATCTTGTATTGACATAACCTAAGCTATCTTCCTTTCCTGGTAACTATTATGTAACATTAGGATTGTTTGTTTCATATTTTCACCATAATGAATGGCTAAACAGTAGGTTGTTCTATATGAAGAATTAAAAACCTTAATACATTTCAAGACACAAAACAGAAAATCCTTTCTATAATTCTGTGTACATACATTTCTGGATTTAGGTGTTATTATTATTACAGCAAAACAACACTGTTTACAGAAGAAAATTACATTAAAAGTCAAGGAATACAACATAGTAAAAAACAGAATTAAAAATTTATTAACCAATATTTATTTATTTCCTCTTAACATATTTGCATTTGTTAATGAGAAATAACAATTCTCTCAGTGTGTTTGTATAACAAAGAATATTATAAATTGACTAAGGATAAAAAATTAACATAGGGTTCTCCCACCAGATTTTTATATACATATACAGAAAAGAAAGTAACCCAGAAAAGTGTAACCCTGGAAAATCTGAGAAATTTTGTTAATGAATAGAAATCAGAAAAGAAATGCTTGGAGGTTGGATAATGGATGAATGTTGGGCAGTATGAATCTTTCTACAGAAGAAACAACAGTTATTAACATACACCCGGCAGCATGAATGCATGCACACACATACACAAAAAAATTAGATGCTATATTTTTATAACAATCTGAAATATTCATATGCTCAATGGTATATTTTTATAAGGCTTTGAACTATTCATATGCTTAGTTGAAGTATTGCAACAAATGAACGGAATCTAATAACAGCATGTATTTTTTTTATTTTCATAATGTCCTAAGAGAAATTAAAATCAACTTTCATATAAATGACAGCAGTTATGCAACTTAATATATATTTTATTATGTGCAGGAATTAAGCTAGAATATAGCTTTGTTATGTAAACCAGTGAAAGGCTAGTTGATGGTCTGTAGATCACATGTAGCTTATGAATTCCTTTTCTGAAGCCTGCAGCTAGCCAAAGAAAACTTATTATTACTAATCACAGATTTCCAAATGAACATATCTTTTCATACTTTTAACAAGCCTAAAACTATCTTTAGGATGCAAATGTTAAAAAATACTATTGTAAATTTAATTTGGAGAACATGTTCTTTATATGAAGACCCAAATTGTTCCTATTAATTTGCATTATACTTTTAGCGTAAGCTTAAGATAAAACTATTTTCCCTGAAAAGCACTTTCTAAATGGCATTTTAGTTCTGCCTTTATCTTAACATCTTAACTTTGGTGTTGGTATTCTACCTACAAAACTATATACTAAGATTATTTGATACTACCACCACAAGAATCTTAAAATTATCAATGCTTATCATTCTAAAACATTTAAAAATATGTTCCTTGCACACAATCTATGCTGCTGGCCATCCAAAGCAATACATGCTATAATAAACATGCTATGCTATGATAAGTCTTATTTATGTGACCAACAAGCAAGGAGTTTAGGAAGATTCCACTTGATTTTCAGTTGTCCTTGCCAATTCAGCCCAGATAGTAATAAAATAGTAATAATACGTATGTTGTAATATGTATAATGATCTGCATCTATCTGCTGAATACTGAATCCTACACTCAAAAAACTGATGTAGTTGTGTTATGTTTTATGCACTATGTTTAGAAATCCCCTTGTACTATGATACTATGAATAATTTCTAATAAAGCTGAAAACATAAACATAGTTACAGATCCTTGTAAAAATTTTATTAATGTCTGTTCTGGCGATTTTGGTGGTTTTTAATCAGTTCACAGTGCATCTTATAAGCTTTCTGTCCTAATTAGTCTTCCTGCTTCCTGACCATTTAGCCCTTGGAAAAATTTTAATAGAATTCTGCTCTAAATTTATTTAGACAATAAGCTACATTTTCAAATAAAATGGAATTTTTTTTATTATACAGAAAATGAAAAAAAAAAAAAACTAAATATTTTACCCACATCTGGTACTAAATTTTCCAACACAGATTTTGTTTGTGCATCTTCTTCTGAAATGGTCTGATCAACCTTTTCTTCCTGTAAAAAAATCTGATTAGCATCTGTAATTCTGTTTGTGTTCAAGTGCTCAGGTCTTTCACTATGCAATTGATCAGATTTAACACCTTTCAGACATTTAAGAATTGTTAGGAACTCTTCTTGTGACATAGTATCTCCTAGAAATATAATAAATTTTTAATTAGAAACATAAACAAAAACTATAATAATACAGTACATTACATATTCAGTAAATAATTAACATTAAGCATTAAATAACTAATAATTGTTTTTTAATGATTTCATTTTGTTATGCATAGATATTCAGAATCAACAGAAAATTCATGTAATAATACTCTGAAATTTATAATTTGCTTTAAATAAATAATGACAGGTTGAGTTTCATAGTGTATTTTAAAAAAGTTCAAGAAAAACTAACATTTTTAAATAAATAAATAATATGATAATATTTAACAGACTGAACGAAAAACAATACTTGCCAGGGTATATAGAAAATCATTGTATCAATATTTACTAGGCTGATTAAAAAAGCACTGCAAAGAACTGGAACGAATGTGTGCAGAACACTAAATATTACATTTATTTATAAATATAATATGACATCCTTTTCTTCAAACATTATTTTTTTATGAATCAAATCTTCAGATTTTTATAGATGCATTATGTATAATTGTTCATATAAGTTTTGAAGTGAAAATGTGATAAAAAAAATCTGTAAAAAAAATTAAACCGTTAATAAAGTAAATTAAATTACTGTTGATGTAAGCAGTTATTTACAGAAAATTACCTCGAGTGGTTATCATGTCAAGAAATCTTGTTCTGGTCACTTTATCTGGATCTGGTTCTAACGCAACAACATCTTTAAATGCCTGACTTACTTTTTCTTTTGTTAAGGGCTCTTGAGGTCGATAGTTCGCATATACTGGAATAAGTAAACAGATAGCACAATATTTTTCTAACATCTAGATATCTTTCTAATATTTTTTCCTCTTATATAATATACACTGTCAGAAAAGTATTTCACTGAACTTGAGATGAATTATAATTATTTAATAAAAAAGTAAAAATTCTTAAACACTGAAATTAATATTTATCTATAAATTTTGCATAATAAAATTTTTATAAGAGATTTGAACATTACATATTTAATATTATGAAAATAATACAAAAATAGGTAACACAAAAGAGTTATTAATTTTATAACATTTGCTATAGCAACATAACCAACAGATTAAAAAATGTCTAATTCATTCATGCTACTTAGTGATGAAATGTATTAGTATATAAGGTTCTAAATTCATAGAAGTTAAACAATTCAAATAAATAATCATTAATATTTACAGTATCATAAGATTAAGTATGGAAGTCTATACATTCATTACTGATGGATTACACTTTGTTGAAAAGAAAATCCAATACACTTACAATGAAAAATCACTTAGATCACATATGAAATGAAAGGACAATGTAATATGCTATATTTAATAAATAATTACAATAATGTCAAAATTTTGATAGCAAAATGAATCGCTATTGACAGATAAATGGAAAATTAATAATAATTAATAATGATTAATAATAATATTTCTAAATATAAAATTAAAAGAAAATTCTAATAAATTTATACTGTAAATTTATGAGCTGCAATAATGTTTTTCATTTTTGGATTACATACTTATTGTTAATAAAATGATAAAAATTCTTTAAATCACAATTCTCATGTCTTTCTCACCATGAAACATCATAAATTCCTTCATATATAAATACCATCCCCTTAAGTAAAAAAAGTAACATATTTAAAATCTTTACATGTTAAAAATAAATTCGACTCATTTTTCTCTTCAAAAAATTAAATGCAAGGCTACAAAATAAAACTGCCGCAGAAATAAATAAATAAACATGATTATTTTGAACAAAATCAAGATGCTTTGACTAATTATAAATAAACAAACATTTAAGATAATAAAAAATTACGAAAGACATAAGTTTGTTATAAAAATAAAATAAGTTATGAAACAAATATTTACATTTCATGATTTCCAAAACATTTAAGGTAGTTTTTTGCCCATTATGCACATACTTGTTTTCAAAATTGACATCCTTATGCATCATCTCCAACTACAAAATAGATTTTAAAAAATTACTAAAATATTAGAAGAAAAGACAGTACAATATATACTTTTTATTGTACTATTAAATTTATCAGAAAATAAAGCAGGATTGAAGAAGACAATTTCAAACTTAAAAAAATTCTTTTAACTTTTCTGCAAAATATTCTGTTGTTACATTTTCAACTTCTGTTAACTGCGGCAGATTTCATCAACAAGAAAATTCTGCTGTTGACTAAACAGTTAATAACTGTGTTATTTGGCTTTTTAAGGAAACAAGTAAAATTTTCATACTATTAAGCATTTTTGAAAGTAATTTTTTCAGTACATAACTTAGTATTACCTTGAAGAATCATCAATGAAGACCACTTGATAGTTAAAACCAGTTGAGTTAAAAATGATCAAACAAATGTTTGAAAACAAATGTCTGCATTAATGGCTTAATTATTTTCTAATAGTGTTAAAAAACACACCATCCATATCCCACCAAATGATAGGTAAAACCACTTTTTAATACAATCCTGTTTTTTCTGAGACTTCTATCAGGATCAACCACCACTATTTTTTAGTAACATTTGCATAAATAATTCTTTTACTTACTTATGAGACGCACTAAGAAAGGATCCATTCCATATCTTGTGAACAAAATTATATTTATTGCCAATTATTTTTAGCTTGATTGTATTTTTAGACTTTAATGTGAAATGCAAACAGAAGCATAAGAACATTTTATGTAATCTACAGCTAGTCACTGGGCACAGTGAAGCCTCTCCACTATTTATTTGCTGGTGATATAATAGTCTAACTTTGTCAACATCCTAAATTCATTATTTCCTACCTCTACTTGCCCATTTAGTTCTGTATCCCTCTTAAAAATGTTCATTTCAAAACTTTTGAAGCCAACATGAACACTGCCATTCACTGAAGTACACAGAAATCTATGCACACAGAACTCATAAAGGCAAAACTCATATCATCAATATGCAATTTATTACACCTCATCATTTAAAAGTAATGACATTTTAATTCAGCACAGTTAATAAAGAAAAGACAAATTACAAAATTTTAACAGTTTGTACAAGTGTTGCAGGCAGAATCACTCTTTACACTTTTGTACTTCCATGCACTTTGATTTTAGCAAGCCAAAAGTCCTGCACTATTTTCCAATCACACTCATATTTTTAAAACTATATTAATATTCTAAAATCATGTAATGAAAGCTAATTCTGAACAAATACATAAAAAGGAATTTTCATAAACTTCTTTATTATAATATTGTGCACAATATTTATTTCTTATGCTAAAATTACACATTGTGCTGAATTAAAACACAAAATTTAACACAGCAGTAATTAAACAGTTTCTTTTACGTTATTTCTCCCTAAAGTATTTTAGTTTTCTAAAATTATCAAAAATTGGAAAATCCTTTTTGCATAAACACAAACTTGTACTCTCCACTATTTCTTTACTTTCAACTATTAAACATTTAATGATCTGGCTCTAAACAATTATAAATTCTAGATGTGACATAAAGTTAAATGATATTACTGCCTCAGTAAAAAATCAAAATATAGATTATTTACAATTTAAAATTTCCCAAAATTTACTTCAAATTGCAAAATGTTAAATCTTCTTCATCTCATCAAAATGCATTAAAAAAAATTGTCCTAGCAAATATTGTCATGATTCTCTTTCCCCTCTGATGTCAAGTAGGCACAGAGATACAATAAGTCACCACCTGATTAAACTTTTTTTTTCCATTAAGTGAAAAAAGAATGACTAGTTCTTTAGTAAAAAAATATGATTCTTCAAAACATTCATTCATTTGAAAAATTTAAATATTAGTGCAATAGATTTTTTATGAACTAATCTACACAAAGATTGTTACATAACATGCAATACATTTCCTCTAATTCTTTTCAGCTTTCTTGACCCAATTTTTAATGAAAATATGCAAATTAACCTTTACTAAGATAGCAGATACATAAATTATACAAAATAAAATGCTACATATACTAAATGAAGGAAAGTTCTTAAAACTTATAGAACGATATGCTTTGAATCTAAGAGTGAAGTCATAAAAATATATATTCATGAAAATACATTCTGTGAAACAGGCAGTACTACTGCAAGTTATGGTTTGTGGATGTTTCTTAAAGTAATCGCTCAAGATCAGTGAGAAGACATTGACATTTTATTGTAACTAAAAATTATGCACAGCAAAATAAATAGTTGTAAGTAACTTAGTGCAAACATAGGGAAAACTGTCCTTAGTATTATAGAAGTATTGCAAATTTCCAATAGACAGAGTAATTCTCTAAAATACAATTTACAGAACACTTTAAGACGCAGTCTCTCTGGGAACTTACTAACAACTGATTTGTCTTGAATTAAATGGACAAGCTAATTGCACAAGCTTCTGGGAGGTTTGGGAAAAATCGTTTCTAGAACTCAAAATGCCTTTGCTTGAAACTTCCCAGAAGTCACTAGGTTGGCCAGAAACTGCAAAATATTGTCAACTTGGTGGCAAATATTGTTTCCAATTCTGTCAAGTGCACTTTTTGCCTACATCTTGTGTTCTGGTTGAGTTATTTTAATAAGAAATTACCACATACTGTAAACTTAGTGACAAATATTGTTTCCAAAACCTATCAGGTGTGTTTTTGCCTATAGCTTGAGTTCAATTAGCTTGTCCATTTAATACAGCTTTGTCATTCAAGAGAAATCAGTTGTTAGTAAGTTCCCAGAGAGACTGCTGCTTAAAGTGTTCTGTAAATTGTATTTTAGAGATTACTCTGTCTATTGGAAATTTATAATACTTCTGTAATACTAAGGCCAGTTTTCCTAATGTTTGCATTCTTCTTGAGTTATTTGAAACTATTTATTTTGCTGTGTATAATTTTTAATTACAATAAAATGTCAATTTCTTCTCACTGATCTTGAGCTATTCTAACATATTAAACATTTCTGGATTCAGAACTGAAATATCTACAATCCCATATAAGAAATAAGCACAAAAATGCTTTTATATGCTACTGAGTTAACTTAAGTGGAATTAAAAAAAAATTCTACGTGAGAACAGAGATAAAACATAAAAGGAAAGTTTACAGTAGACTATTTCTTAAATTGCAGTTTAAAAAAATTATAGGTATAAAAATGAAAAATGCTAATTTCTAAATAACCGGTATATTTTACTGCAATTGCAAAATAAAGTACATGAATTTAAGAGAATACTTAAATTACATATATTCTGCAGAAATTTTAGCTTATTAATGGTATCAGTATCAATAGCAGATAGAATTGTAGTTATCAGCTGAAAAACTCTTAAGAAATGCATAAATATAAATAAACAAACAATTTACCATGAGATAAATACAAGAGCAAAAAAATAATACAAACTTCTTTTGCTGACAAAAAGCATCCAAGTGCTGACATGATGTAACTCAAAAAATGCACAGGAACTTCACCTTTGAGGACAGGCTCATCATCAGCCCCTAATTTTAACATCTTCCTAGAAACAAAAATTTAACAAATACAGTATCATAAATTTATATGCATAGGAATTATTACTGTTGTGTATAAAAATGATATTTTAACTCATTTATAATAATTTTATTATTGCACATTATATACTCTATTTCTCCCTTATCCCTCCTTTTCTTTTCTTTTCTTTTCTTTTTAACTAATTTTATGATCCCAAAATTGAGAATATGATGTGAATAATTTAATTTCTGAAGGAGCAGTTAGAGTAAAAGCATAAAAAATGAAAAGCAATAATAGATAAACTATAGATAACTATCACAATATTATTTCGCTAAAAGAAACTTACATTTCAATAGGAATACACAGTAATATTAACAATACAATGTATAGTAAGACATCTTCATTTCTACTTACCTGTAACTTGAATCTAGATCATTCTTAGTATTATCTCTGCTACTCCTTAGGATTCAGATCATCCATAATTAATTAAAAATGGTGAATGTGCAACTGAACTTACTGAAATCGTATACTCCATGTCAGTTCAAGTTTACTCCATTGTGATTGATCGGTGCTTGTATAACTTTTAACAGTTAGAAGGGTAAAGTTTGATCTGACGTTCGCAGGTTGTTTATGAGGGTTTACCTTTATTAGTAAAAGCGATCATTATGTGAATGAATTCATTTTAAAATTAGAGAGTTAGTTCTCTGAGAATTTTGAAGAAAGAGAAAATAGCACGAATATTTTTAAAATTTTCAGAACTTGACGCTAAAATGCTAAGGGGCAAAATACACAATGTATGGTATGTCTACAAGAAATTTTCAATATCGCATGATTGTGTATTATGGCATGTACATTTGAAACATGATAGCAGAATCTAATGTTTGAAGTGCTTGACTAGTATTAGTATCATAATTGTAATACTACATCAAGTAGCAAAACAATAGTAATCTTTAAATATACTTCATGAAATATCTTAAAAACTATTTAATAATTTGCAAGTTTAATTTTTTAAGCTAATAAAAAAAATATAGGAAAAATATTACATTTCCAGTTCTAAAGCATATACACTATACAAAAGTTTTTTCTTCATTTCTTCAGGATCTTCATTAACAGGAAAAAGACATTTAAAAGCATCAATTCCTTCCCCTCCTTGCTTTTCAGCTTCTTGGAAAGCACTAAAACAATATGCAGATATTCATATTAGTGCAGAATTTAAATGCAATTTTTCTTTCACTAAAATCTATTCTTTTATAGCACCTTTAATATACAGCATTGATGCTACTCTTCAATACATATCAAATAACATATCTATTTCAAGATTTGAGGGAAAAAAATTTTAATATACTATCAGCCATTTTGCATATACATAAAAATAAAAATCAAGACTGCACATTTCTTAAAAATATTAGAGACAATAGTTATAAATTCTCAAGATTTAATAATAACTTTTTAGAAAGATATTTAATTCAAATGATTGTTTCAAAATACAGAAATACAAAGCATGAAAAACTTATCCTTTGCAAATCTTTATTCAAGATAAAAAAAATTGCTTGAATCACAGCAGTAATATGGTTTCTGATATTAAAACATTGTTTTCGGTCTCTTTATTTATTTATATTTGTGACAACAAAAAATGAGATTTTAAAAAATAATAATTAATATTGTGCATAATTCTGAGATGAACAACTAGGTTTGTATCATATACACATCCCTTAATTCAATAAATGTTTCAGTCTAAGTAAAGCACAAGTAAATTATACTATATAATGAAATATTTTCATAACAAAGATAAATTTCAAAAATCTAAACATTTCCTTAATTTTGATCATAAAACTGTTCTTTTGATACTACTTTTGTCAGCAGCTTTTTTCTTAACATGATCTGACTGGGCACAAAAATGACATAACAAAGATAAATTTCAAAAATCTAAACTTTTCCTTAATTTTGATCATAAAATTGTTCTTTTGATACTATTCTTGTCAGCAGCTTTTTCCTTAACATGATCTGACTGGGCACAAAAATGATAATGAATACTGAAATTATTTCAGCACCTCAATAAACTTTGATTAACATTAATTAGCTGTTCGTGCTACTGTCATGATATGATACAAACCATGCATGCGCACTTCAGCCAAATGGCTCATGCTTTTGCAATTCTCTCATATGAACAGAGTTGAAATTATTAGAAGAGAATGTCAGAAGGCTTGGATACATTATACTGTAAGCCAGCAAAAATATTACAATATTAATTTTACATAAACTACAGTTGTTTATTTCATTCATGTTATAACAAAAATCTGATACTGCCTACGTATACTTTATGAAAATGTCTGCATCATATCACATCTATATTAAATATGTCAAGAACCCACCTTAGAATGGAAGTATCACACTGGTGTTAGAAGTGGAATATATTTATAATGGATTACGTGTGTTCAAATCAGATTACAAGTATCCAAGTGAAGTGTAAGTGATTCATAAGAAAAAAATAAGAAGTATTTTGTTCACTTTATTTTGTTAGAAATTGGAGTTTAATCATAACAGAAATGGCTGAAGCAAACTTGTGAAACTTAAGAAAGAACAAAAAGTATTTGTTCAGCTTTAACTAAAGTAACAGGTTCAACTGAATCTTTAACTGCTTCTTGTAATATTGAAGATATAGAAGAACAATAAGAGTTTTAAGGGTAAAAGCTGTTTCTTTGAAAGTGATAGATGAAAAAATTAGAGATTTAACTGATGTAAACAACACTGAAACTGAAATCGAAAGTGAACTGAATCTGGAATATGAAAAAAAGATTACAAAATGGTATTTCAGAGGCAAAAAATTATTAAAAGGAAAAGGAAATATTAACAGTTCACTACTTTCTTCGCATAATTTGTGAAGGAACTAGAGAACAAAAAACTACTCTTCTCAATCGAAATCTTCAAAATGCAATTTTAAGTTTCATAACATATTATTGCATGAAGACAAGAAAAAGTTTAATGAGGAAGAAATTAAGAATAATTCTACTGTCACAACTGCAAAAATTTCTTCTAAATATTTTATTGTATACCAAAAAACTAAAAGTGAATTAATCAATGACTTATTGGCTGTTAAATTTATTTGTTACTAGGAAATTAGTTACTAGGAATATAAGATACGGGCACATAATTAATTGTTACTAAGACTGACACTGCACCAAAAAGATACCACATGCCATACAGAAGTGTTATTCTCATATCAGACAAACATATTCATTCAGATAAACTTTAAAGACTCCTCTCATTAACTTACCTTTATCGAACTATTCTGAAGATGGTAAATTTAAGTCACCTATTTTTGTAATATGTGCAATGGTTATAAGTTACATAATGATTTTGTCATTAGTTGCTTTTAGTGAGTTACATTAAGATGATAAAAGAAAGTCTGAATGCAAAAACTTCTTAACATTACAAATGATAGTTTGGTTGAAATACTTTTCGATGAAACTAGAAATTTCGATGAAATATTTAGCTATGATAGGGAAAATCTTCTCGATGAAAAACATACAGAAACCGTTAAGAAAAAAATATAATGTTGTTCAGTGCCATATGAAAAGACAGGTCATGACGATTCTAAAGAAAGCACAAGACAAAATGGCTGTGTTTTCGGATACAGGACTGCTTCATTCTTATTGACAACTATTTCATTGTCATTGACAACTTTTTGTACCATAAAGATATGATTTCAGGAGAAATGGTTCACCATTTAGTTGTTCCCAAAGAAAGAAAGTCCAAATTTTGGACTTAGCTCATTCTAGCTTATGGGGAGTCACCTGCAAACTAAGAAGACTGAACTGGCGAACAATTGAGATATTCCTTCTATTGATCTGAAATCAAGAAAGATGTGAATGAACATTATAACACTTGTACTTCCTGTCAGCTTCAAGCTAAAAAGCGTCTTTCTGATGAAATTCCTTTTATGCCCATGAAACATCTTAACAAATGATTCTAGGTAATTAATGTGAACCTGTTGAGGTTACAAATATATGCTGTGTGCTGTTGACCAATATACGAAATGGTCAGAAGCATTACCACTGAAGAACAACATGTGATATTGCTGAAAATCTTTACATGCACTGGAATTCCTCCAAAACTAACTTTACTGTGTCAATAACTCAAAAAGTTGAAAAAATCAATCTTCACCAAGGTCTTTGATGCCTTACTATACATGTGCTAATGGCCTAGTAGAAAGATTTAATACTGTTTTGAAGGGAATAATATATCATACTATTCGAGAATTTTTGCAAGACTTAAAGAAACAATTAACATACCAATTTTGGACTTACTGAGAAGTTCCTAATGGTATGATTGATTGGTACTCCATTCCCCATGCTTTATGGAAGATGTCCTAATGGCTCGTTATCTATCTTGAAAACATCATGGACTAATGGAATCCTTATTCCTCGTGGACAACTAACCTAAGAGGCAGATTACCTAAATGACTTGAAATTCAAAGATGCTGCTCAATTACGCAGGACTTATAGCTATTGGCAAGCAACAAGCTTACGCATTTTACCACAAGCAAAAGACTTATCATAAAGAATTTAAGGAAGGTGACAGACCTATAGTCTTAATCCCTGACAGTGAACATAAAGTTAATGCAAGATGCACTAGATCTGCTACAATCATAAAAAAGTATACTAATTACAGTTACACAGTGCAAATGCCTGATGATACTTTGAAGCATGTTCACAAAAACAAGGTACGGGAGTTCAAGACTGCTATGAATAATGCTTGTGATATATAATGAAGACAGTGATTTTGGAAAAGTTGAAAACATTCTAAGAATTGTTCCATTGAAAGCAGAACACTATATTGATGAAGAGTTTAGTCTTATGCACCTCGAACAATTCAAAAGGGGTGGGGGAACATGGAAATTTTAAGACAGCAGACCAATCTAAGATCTGTATTCCAAATACTGTCAATATTGAAGAATATAATACCAAATTAAAGCTTGAATGCATACTAAAGAAGCAGAAGCTGTACTGTATACCCAAAGTTCTAAAAATGAAGTTAATCAACAAATAGATGAGTTATTACAACTGGAACTAAATGTTGAGTCAGAATGTGAAAATGCACATCCAAAAGTTTGTGTGTCAAAGAAAGATGAAACAGTAAGATTATGTGTGAACTACTGTTATGTGAACCTGCAAACTGAAAGTGATGCCTTTCCAATGAAAAATGCTATGGACCTAATTTACCAAGTGCCAAAGTCCACTTACATCACTTTGATTGATATTCTTAAAGAATACTAGCAAAGACAAATAAACATGAATGTTAATACTTGACTTCTTTTGTGACACACCAAGGACAATATGATTTTGTAAGTTTTACACTTTGTATAAAGAAAAAAAGCCACAACTTTCCAGAAGACTATGAAAAACTTCTCACCAAACATAAAAATTATGATGCATCTTATATTGATGATGTTAATTAATGACATAATTATACTTTCCAGTGATTGAAATATACTGAAAGACAATAACTTTTGAAACATTATGGACATTTTCACTATTTCATTTGAATATTTTTTTAACAGACGACACAAGAATGCTAGACTTTGAAATTTTTCTGTTATGTAATGTGATTAATATTTAAGTATAGTTTGATAGCCTATGATGTTTAATGTTGAAGACTGATTTGTATTATTTTGTTTATATTATTTAAGGTAATTTTAAAGATTTAGATTTAAGGAAAAGTTGATTGGATGTTGCATATTTTAAAGATAAACATTCAATTTGTGTTGAAATAATTTTAATGGAAATTAGTAAGAATTAATTAATTATGCTTGAAAATTTTATGAATATTAATTTTTGTTGTTAGATAGAGAAATGTTTACATGTGGATTTGATAGGTCATTGAAAGATGCAATCAAATCTTTTATGGGGGAGGTGTCATATGATATGACATGCACACATTAAACGAATGGCATGCACTTTCATAATTTGCCCATGTGACATGAAGTCAAGATTATTAGAAGAGAATGTCATGATAACTCTTACACATGTTATGCTGTAAGCCAGCAGAAATATTACATTATTAACTTTATGTATCTCTTTATTTTGTTCGTGTTATAATAAAGTGTTTGTCTTACACTGCCCATGCATGCTTTATAAAAATGCCCACATCAAGCCATTTCTAAGTTTAATATTAATATATTTCTTTTCTAAGTTAAATATGTCAAGAATCCACATCATGACACAGGTATCACAGCTATACTTAGTAACCACAGGTTAATAAACATTTTAGAAAATTACAACTTCAAAAATTTACTACAGCAAAATTTCACAGAGGCAAGATATGAAATCTTCTTTAATGAATCAGTACTTTATACAGTAGTACTTCACAATTAGATTATTAAGCATTAATTAGATTTTACACTTTTACAATACAATTATATACAATCTTATTTATATAACTGAATTTATCCCCAATATCATATACAGCTTATCATAATTTCATTCAAATTTCATCAGTTAATGGACAGATTTTTATTATATAGCTGAATTAATTCTATGATTCTTTGTCAAGAACAGAAAAAATAGTTCTAATACAAAATTAAAAAATTTTAAATATGATAAATTTAACCCCCAAACCTTGTCATTAGATCCTATTGACTCTTATACATATTTCATTAATTCTTTTAAAGATTTTTGTTTTCCAGAACTCAGAATTTTTAACAGCTTTTAGTTTCCTTGATTGAAAAATTTAACACATATAAAAAAGTTTCTAGATGTGTTCCATTTATTTTAATGTCTCGAGGATCAAACGATGGAAATTATGCATAACAAGAAACAAAGGAAAACAGGATTACTGGATTAAAAGAGTTGTGTTTTAAACTGCATTTGAAAAATGAAATGAGCTAATAAACAAAAGAACAGAGGATATAAAACATTTTCTTAATTAACTTTATCAACAGTAAATCAGAAAGTTTAAAAAATAATTACATACGCTTTATTAATTTCATACAAATAAATCCAAGAATCCATAATTCCAGCAGAAAATAAAAAAGTTTCTTCTTTGTTAGGAATTACAGTGCATATCTAAAAAAATGAGGCAAATAAAATGTAAGTCATAGTTTAGAACATTATATAACTCAAGCATTACATGAAATTTAAAAATTTCCAACACGTTTTCTTTGTAATTTCTCAATCAGCCATAAGGTATTATGAAAAAATGTTGTTTTATGGATTAGGTAGCAGTAAAAAGTCACAAAATTTAACTAAAATAATATTTTTTAAAAAACTTTATTTAAACAATATGTGTAAAAGGTTCACTGTAGTTTAGATAAGTTAGCAAAACATGTAAAGCAACAGATATACATACAATTACTTACAACAATTAAAATAAATAAGCAACAATTGTACAGAATTCTTAACATATTTTAGCATTAGATTCAGATTTACTTACTTTTATTACATGGATTCTTACGATCTTAATCGTAAAATCAATGTTAACTACAGAAAAAGTAATCAGTATGTCAAAACTGATAATCGCTAACTGTCATAACAAAATAAAAATTTAATCAAAATTAAAAACAATCAACGTGAAAAACTTTTTGTTAAAGCTTTATTAACATGTCTATTACTTAAACAAATTTTAATTTGACACATTTTTAGAAACAGCTAAAATTACGTTCTTCATGTGGACTTAATATAACAGCCATAATAATTTTCGAGCTTTACTTTGCTTCCATATTTATTCTAACAAGTAATCTTTTAAGTATTGCAAATTAAGTTACATGAAAAACAAAGATGTACAAGTTATTTGAGAGCTTTAAATCATTTTTATGAATTTTTGAACTTGAAGTAAAAATAACAATGCAATAAAAAAGCAATACTGTTTTTTGACAACAGTATTTAATTGATCAAAGTACTAAAACTGAATAAAATAATATTTTTTTAAATGTTAGCTTTAATCTTTTAACTCCTTGAAAACACTAATTGAAACAAATTTAAAAATATTAAATCTGATGTAAATTATCATAGTGATTTCAAAATAAAAAAAATATATGAAAATACAAAATTTTGCAACCAACATATATAAAAAACATGATGCATACGAAAGATAAACATTTTCACTTCATAAGTCTCATCAATTTATGCACTGAGCATTATGGAATTACCATTATATAGATGTAGAAAATAATTAAGAAATTTTATGAAATTTCAGCTTGTACATGCATAGGCAATGATTTGACTTATACTAGTAAAAAGACTATAGGATGAATTTCATACTACAAGTGCTTATAACAACACTATGGAAATTAGCCATAGACATAGGGTTACCAAATGTCCAGGTTTATGATTATGCGTGGGATTTTTGTTGGAAATTGAAAAAAAAATTTGGAATTTTAAACAAAACTCATTGTGCATCTAATTGATCGATTTCAGTGCTAAATGCATCAGTGCCAATACAAAAGATTTTTCCAACTACAAACTATTTCTCATGATCATTTCTATAATGGTCTTCAGAAAAAAGTCAATTATATGGGTCAATACTAAAGAAACGTTTAACCTTAAAAGTGATTTGCAAATATTCATATAGTGACTTTTATAAGCATACAACATCCAACAAAGAGCTTCTAAAGAAAATATTAGCTAATGAAAAAAATGCAAGAGTGGAACAACAACAAGAATCCCTGTTATCAATTCTAGGATTGCTAATCTTTTTGCTACTGGTGACAATGTTTATTAGTGTATCCCTGCAAATATTTCATTTAAAGGTACACAGCTTTTTAATAATCTTCAGACTATAAGATGCATCTTTATACTTGAAAAAGATACCAAAAATTATAATCCATCTTAATATCTAAAAAGTAAGTTAGTATATGGAAAGCTAAGCAAATCATGAATTTATAATAGAACGATAAATGAAACTGCCACCAATACCAAAAGTGGATATCTGAATGAAAATTCATGGAAAGCTGTAAAAAGAAAAACAATTATCAAAAGTCTTTAGGCATATAATAAATTAACTGAAATCAAACATAACTCAAATTTTGAAAAAAAAAAGTTTAAACAATCAGTGATAATGCTAGTGATAACACTGAGATAGCTAAAGATAAATTGAATGAGTGTTGAAGAAAATTTTAGTAATAATAACTAAAAATAAAATAATTTTTCTAAAAATTGCCTCATAAATCTAAGGTGTGCCTTATTGGCCCAGTGCAACTCATTACCTATAAATATGTGGCAATCCAAGGAAAAAATTATTTTACTAATTCAAAATTTTACTGTAGATGTACCAAAAAAAATCAGATTTTTATTTTTACAAAATCTACATCAAGGAATGTTTAGCCTGCTTTCAGAAAACTGTGAACCTCATTTAATAAATTCTATAAATTAAACTAAGCATAAATCAGGAAGACTTACACCATTAGAATGACTAGAAACTGCCAAACTTGCATTTGGGTTTCCATCAATAGGATATTTGGTTAGACCAATCATGTGAGTTGTTCGAAACACAAAACATCTGTATGAAGATCCTTCAGCAATGCCGGTAAAATAATCTTCTGTATTCGTTACACCCTCCAAAAGGATCAGTCTTGTAAAAAACAAATAAACCTCTGATTAGTAACCTTAAGATATTAAAGCATATTATTATTATCATTACTAAAATAACTATTTTCATTTTTCCTTCTAGACAAAGTATTTTTTTTTTCACATTTGAAGTAAATTTATACAGAAGTTTTAGAATAATAATAATAAGAAGAAACAGTATGAAAGTGAACTTGATAAAATACAAAGAATACATATAGAATATTTAATATTATATAATCATTTCTGACTTGTTGATGATACAGATCAAGTAAATGAAGGGTGATAATATCTATTATGCTTACAAATCAATTTAGATAACGAAATATATATTAAACCTGGAATTAATCATAAAAATTACAATAATGATATTATATTAGTTAAATTCAAAACAATAATCTTCTACACTAATAAGCAATGCTCTTTCTATAATAACAGACACATGACCAACAATCTATGGGGTTTTAACAAAAGTTTTCTGCCACCACAAATAATGTCTACACAAGGAGTGTGCATTGGCCGTGTTTAATTATATTTTGTCAAACTTTTGCCATTTGAAAGAAAGAGACTTGCTTTACAACACTGTGTTGTGAAATTTGTAAATAAATATAATTACCATTAAGTAGTACAAGGGGTCTGAAATGGAACTATCATGCTACCAGATTAGAACCATCATTTACTTCCAGTTCTGTTGCAAAAAGTCAGTTACAGAATGTCTCCAAATCACATGTACAACCTTAGGTACTAATGTTGTATCATATGACACTGTGAAGGTTTGGTACTGAAAGTTAAAAAAAAAGGACTACAACATTCAAGAAGTAGAGTGCTTTGGATGGCCTACTGATGTTGATGAGGACTGCGTGCGAGAACTTGTGAAAGAAGATCAGTATGCAACCACTTGAGAGCTTGCTATGGAGTTAGATGTTAGTGCCAGGTCCATTAGTCACGCTATGCATCGCATAAAGTTGACGAACAAGTTAAATCTCTGGGTGCCGCATGAGCTGATACGTGCTCCAACCTGCACTAATCTGCGCAAATATCACTGCAAGGACAAAATTCTGGTCAAGATCATTACTTGTGATGAAAAGTGGATTTACCTCAATGAAACAGGACGAGAAAGGGTTTGGTCTGCACCCAGTGAGCCTGTTGGCAGCATCATTAAGCACAGTTTGACTAACAAACACATCATACTTTCTATCTGGTGGGATTACCATGGTATTATCCACAAAAAGTACCAGCAAAAAGGTAAAACCCTCAACAATAAGGTGTACAGTCAGATGCTAGTCCGTGCTGATGCTGCTTTCATTCGAAATTTGTTATTAAAAGTATCACATTTGTAATGGCTGGAATTTCAATGAGCAGTTTGAGTTTTCACTGCATTTCAACTCATCATCTGTGGATTGCAAGTGAGCAATAAGAGTGAAATCCAGTGGTGCATTCGCATTGATGTTTTGAATGCATAAGAAAGTATCAACTACGGCATAGTTGGACCCAGATATATGCCGGATATCCATGCTAAACTGAGCTATGTAATTTAAATGCCTAATTTGTCACAAGGAAGAAGAATTTGATTTTGAAGTGAATGAATAAGTTAAAAGGCCAGTTCACTGTATTACTGATCATTTGATCAGTAAATATAGTGAAATGCTGACCTTTGAGATTATGTCTGACATAGCAGCATAAATGATAAGTACCTCTATCATATGTGTTGTATTTTTGCTCACTGAGAGACAGGTTTTTAAAAAAAGCCAAAAAAATGGCAGTTGTTAATGTGTCGAATGTTTAAACAGCTTCATGCCAAAATATAGAAGCATCAATTATAATACTCAGTTTTTGACTAGGAGAATAATAACTGAGAGTTTTGTTTTCTTTTTTTTCCTGTTGGCAAGCACTTAGCTTGCTTACGCTCGGCCACTGCTAAGGCTGGAAGTGGTGGCCACTTTATTGTGAAAACACCTAATAGGTGAGCCATCATTACCTCCTATGAAGGGATGGATAATTATTGTCTGGGATTCAAATCCAGTCTTTAGGTATTGCAGTAAATTTCCCTATCCACTAAACTGTGTAGAAGGCTGAAGACAGTTACAGCATTAATAAGGTTTTTCTTGCATTTTTCAAATACCCTATTAAATTGGTCGTTCCAAAGAATGGGGTATGTATTATTTTTCTTTGAATCTTTTTTCATATTGGTCATGCAAAAGAGCTTGGATCTCACCTGCCTTTGGTAAGACAATAGAAGTTTATCACAGCTAAGAATCATCTAAGCTCGACTGTAGCGGTAGGTTTGGAGAAACTGGCAATTGCTTTTTTTCTCAGGCAGGGTCTTTACATCTGAGGAAGTGATAAGGCAACCCAAGAAAGAAACAGATGGTTTTCTAAGTATGCATTTGCTAGGACTTTAAGTCAAATCATGTTTATTCAAACCATCGAATACCTGATGGAGATGATTTACAGAAATGTTCTTCATCAGCCAACACAATAAGATTACAAAGATGTTCTTATCAACAAAATAAAATTACAGAGACATTAGCTGACACACTAAGGATATTGTCAAAATATGGGATGAAAAAAAATCCAAATTTAAAAATTAAAAAAAACTTTATGCATAAAGTGTTGGAAAGTCTGAGTTATGTAAACCAAATAGCAAAGCCAGAAATTCAATAAGGTAGTGATGGAAGTTTTTTGGATATCATCAAGGCTACTGGATACCTGATGACAACGTGCAAGCCGAATAAAGTAATGAAAATATGATTTTGCTAGAGAACATTTGAGTGGGTTAGTGGTCTTGAATGTGGGTTAATGGGTTACAATAGGGAATCATGATACAGCTTAAGTGATGATAATCACCACAAGGCTGTCAATCACATGTCATTTTTCTACCCATATGCAGGGAACTTGCTGAAGTTACTTCTTGAAGGATGAATTATACCTTCTGACATGAAAAATTCAAATTTCTTTACATGCCATTACAAGTAATACTGCAGATAATCTTCTAGGTTTTGAGAAAAATTAGGACTTTTAGTTTAAATGTGCTCAAAAACTGTTGAGGTTTGTTTAAATTAAAAATCTGTAATGGGTAACCGACAAGAATGTTGTCAAATTTTGAATTACCAACCATAATATGAATGTTGGTATTGACTAGATTACTGTTGGGTAGTCTGCTACAAAAATATAATTTTGTTTATCCATCAATTAAATGGTTGCTTTAACATCAATAAGCAAGATGAATTTTTTTTTAAAAGTTAACGCCTATAATGGGTTAAATGACATCTGCTATGATTAAAGGCCAGGTAAATGAGCAACATAATTTTAAACTGATGATCAAAAGTTTGTTGCCGTATGCTGATATTTTGGTGCCACTGGCAGCAGAGAGGACTATTCGCAGCAGGCTTGTTTGCATGATGATAATAGCTCTTCCAAATAATCGATAAATCAGCACCAGTATGAATTTAAAAAGTCACTTTTGAACACGTGTCAGCCAGAAGACTTCGAATAATAAAGGTTAGTTGTTGTTGGTAGGTGTTGTTGTGGTTAATTGTTGTAGTAAGGTCGGTTGTTGGGCGATTACCATTCCAGTTTTTCCAACTGTCAAAAACTGCATGGAGAAAAACACATTTTCATACTCTGGAAGCAAAGTTAGTGTGACAGAAGCAAATATTGCTGTTTGGCTCTTTATACTGACGATAGTGTACTGCCTTTTGCTGTTTAAAGAAAAATTTTCTCTACCTTCTCAAGGGAATCTGTGTTTGTTTCTGATGGCTAGAAGTTCATTTATTGCTTTGTCAGCTTCACAATCTACTGTTCAAGGAGAGAGGGAGGCGCTAGAGAGCACTGCTGATGTTAGAAAAACTGCTGAGATCTGTAATTTTGTCAGCCATGCCCAAGATTTCATTACTTTTGTTTTCTGGAAGGTGAGATATCCATAGTAAGGGGCAGTAAGGGTTCTCTAACAGTCTTTCCAGTGAAATTTCGCATTCAAGAAAGTAACTACGATAAGCATTAATCAAGTTCAAGCCCCTGAGTAGAGTATGGATTTCTGACTCCTGTATCTCAGAACACAACTCAATTAAACACATTTTTAGGTTGCTGCATTTGCCAGCCACCGTAATTTTGTCAGCCATGCCCAAAAGTTCATCACTTAAGGCTGTGAGGATACTGTGTGAGTTTTCTGGAAGGTGAGATATCCATAGTAAGGGTCAGTAAAGGTTCTCCAGTAGTCTTTCCAGCGAAATTTCACATTCAAGAAAGTAATTACGATAGGCATTAACCAAATTCAAGTCCTTGAGTAGAGTATGGATTTCTGTACAGAACGCAACTCATTTAAACACATTTTTAGGTTATTGCATTTGCCAGCCACTAGGAGCTGTAAAACAATATCACAAATACTAATGAGGCTATCAGATTCAACTGAAAATAGGACGATGTTGAATTTTGCAGAATCAATAGTCATTCCGGCAATGTCAAAAAGGGCCTCTAGTGGGGCGAATCATGCAGTGGCCGAAATGGCAAAGTCTTAATAGAAGGAAGTGAGTCATTAAGGTTTTTAACAACCAGTTGTGCTGGTGAACTCATGATTTACGAAAAGAAATTTTGTAGCAGTAAAATATTTGCATGTGTGTATGTTTCTATTAATATGATGCTAAACATAGAGAAATTTGTTTTTTGCAGTAATATAGACAGCATGCAAGATGCAATAAATAAAAGTATTAAACACAAAATAAGTAAACATGAAATAATTAGTTAACAATAAATTCATATAATGCAATATTAGTGCAAATAAAATAAATAAATAAATTTACTGCAAGCATTTGAAAGGTTATGAATATTACATGAATATGGAGCAAACATAATTTATAACATGTGCAAACTAAAGATCTAAAATAAATTTAGATGTATACAACATAAAAAAAGAAAATATTCTGCATGTATGTATTCCAGTGATAAGCTTTAGTTTAGAGTGATAATAACTAAAAACGCATGTGGCTTACCTTTGAATAATGTGAGAAATATGGACTCAGTCAGCAGTGGACTTAGCATTACCAAAAAAAAAGAAAAAAATATTGTTGGAAAAACTATCAAAAAAATTTTGATATTTAGCGCATGTCATAGATTTTATATACAGATCTACAATACATTCACTTTAAAAACAATGAACACTTTTGGCCTTTGCTGCATAGAAGCATATAATTTTCATACTATCCATAGACAGGTTTTGATGAAGTACAAAAATCTGGAGCATAATTTCGTCAAATTTGCAAAAATAACGATGCATTCAAATGTATTCTGTTTAGGAGATGATATTTTCAAAACTGTCAAAGATCAGTCACAAATTCTCTCCCTTACTGAACAAGATGGAAGAAGCTTGTAGCACCATCTTTTGGATCTGGCTGCTACTTGAAACTTATCCACATATTCACTAAGCATTTCATCATTTAGTGACATTGTTTATATAATGTGCTAATCAAACATTTCATTAAGCATTACATATTGCTGTGACACTCTGTCTCCATCTTTCAGTATAACTGTTTTCATTTTTAAATCAGACCTTTCAGTTTAATTGTTTCCACTTTTAAACCAAACCTTTAAGACAGTATATACACTATAAATGCCATTATCCAGGAGATCATCTGAGTGAAATGGAGGAAGATATACCATTTCTAAAAGTGCTCACATCAACACCTTCAAATGAAATAACTCCTTGCTTCCTAACCTTCCAGAAATATATAATAATTACATTGATGCCCTTTATGTTTCTTGTTTAGAAATCGGGGGGGGGGAGGATCATAAATGCCAAACATTCTCCTTACCTTCGCAAACAAGATAATTGTTTTGAAAGAACTCAAAGCAACTCTCAACTCTTGTTCAGTTAAGGGCAATGACAAAGTGAAATCCATATACAGTAAAATTTCGGCTATCCACAAAGCTTGGGAAATGCCGAATTAGGGATAACTAAGCATATAAAAAATACAGTTCACATTGTAAATGCAAAATGAATGGGAAAAAAAAATTTCAGTACAAAATTATTAAAAAAAACAAAAAAACAGCCATTTTATTAGTTATCATCTTGAATACTAAACACTTAAATATAAGTTATTCAAAAGATAAAAAGCACGTTTCAGATAAAAACCTGGAAGTAAAACATACTATTTATTTACAAAATTCCATCAAACATGATAATTAGCAGATATCTCGTTGAACTTGGGCAAGTCATTCCAGCAGCAATTTGAAGGAACAGACCGCCCTTTATGTAATCAATCAACATACTCAAGTTACGGATATACCATACAAAAAATTTAAATCATATTTCATAATTTTTCACATTGTAGCAAGTGTCTGCCATTTTCACACTGCACTTCTTTGATGGCAGGACTAGGCAAATTTGGTAATATGAAAATACTCTACTGCATGCTGTTCTGTTGAAGACAAGTCTTAAATTTTCATCATGTTTTCAATGCAATAATTAAAAAAAAAAGAAAGAAAGAAAGAGAGAGAGAGAGATAAACAACAGTTGACTTATATCAATTTTTACAAAAATTAAACTGATTTATTGAGAATTAATTGGGTTTACATACAGCCAAAGCTTTACATCATGCTTATCCATTATTGGCGATAAATCACACTGTTTGGCGACAGTCTTTGTTTGATTTGAATAGTTCTATTCATGCTTACAAGTTACAAATATCTTTTTTGCTTAATTTTACGCAACAAAAATTTCAAAAATTTGAAAATATTGCAGTTGCTTGAGTTTTTCGGTTAGCTAGGCTTTTACTGTAACTTCAATATTAGTAAAAGATGCAGAAACCAATATAAACAAACAAGAACTACCTAGCCATAAGCACACTAATTTCACACAAAACTATGCACAAGTTCTAGGAATCAACATAGACAAACAAGAACAACTTAGCCAGGTGCATTATAATACCAAACAAATGAATGTATAAGTTGTTAATTCTTATCCAATTGAAACATACTGCTTATATATTCAAAAGAAGAAACAATAACTATGAGTACAGTGCTCAATTAATGTCTACGAGAAGAATTCCCTTTTCCCTCCATTCGTGTTAAGATTACAGGGGAACCAACATATTCAAAAATGAGGACTTGCTATTGACTGCCAATATAAGGAAGATTTAGATAAACTTGCTAAATTCTTAAGTGTGAAAAATGCAGCAAGCTAGTTAACATAGAATCGCTGGCCAGCAGATTCTCAAGAGCAGCAGTTAATGACATTCCACTAAATTCAACATGAAGAAATTTAAAACACCCATGCAAAGGAATACAATGTAACCAAAATATCAATCAATGTATTTTGGAGGCTAAATATCTAACTGCAGAATGTCAACTAGTTGCCTTTAAGAATCTTATACAGTCTTCGTGCCTCTACATCAGCTACCTAGCATGGTGTTGAGAAATTATAGAATTCTACAACACCAAAAAGTTGCTACTGCTGCCAAGAACTTGGACACATGCAACAAAACTGTGAGAATGAAATATGTTGTGCCTTCTATTCAGATTTATATAATATCAAGGACTGCCCTTCCAGATTACCTACCTGCATTAATTGTGCAGGTTTCCAACCCAGAACAGGTAATAAAATACTATGTAATTATCCAGCATACCACACCTCTTGTGCAACAAATAGAAAATGCATCGAACGTATAGATCAGAGCATAAACTTAATATACAAAATATTGACATGGATAACAAGGCTCAGCAAGCCCCTTTTGATATTAATGAGAACTAACAAGAACTAGAATATGCTTTGTTCAAATCAATATGGTATGTGCTGAAGCAGCAGCGATACAAGCAGAAACACATACAATACAAAACAATGCAGATTTTCTACTAGTACAAGAGAACCTTAAAGTCATGAGGGACATGTTGCCAGTCTCCCACTTGCCTGAACAATCACAGGAATCACAGCCCCAGTTAATGAACAAGTACTAGGAGCTACAATTACATGCTATAACCTGATTTGATCACCCCATCAATTGTTGTTAGAGATTTTGTGTGTAACACATACAGCTCTTTTTTACTCTCCTCCACAGACAACAATTTAACAGCAGATACCAGCAGTGCAAAATGCCCTTCCATTCTGCAAATGCTAAACATGATAAACTTCTGTAAGATGTTCATTATGCACTGAAATAAAATCTGTAATATATAGCTTACGTAATCTGAGCCTTTGCCTGGTCATGCTAATTATTTTTATCGCAATAAATTTCTAATGCGAGGGCAGAGACAATTCCTATTAATCTCTGGTAGCCCCCAAGAGTCTCCGCTCTCCATCAATGGTCATTTTAACATCAGCAAAAAACTACGCATAAACAAATTCCCATAAAATTATATGGACTCTAGCCTGGAATGTAGAAAGGGATGGGTATTAAAAGTATATCTCAACAGTCAATTCACAGAAGAGTAAAATTTTCAGCTATAGGAAAAGTATATTCCAAACAGAAGCAATTGAAATATCCGAAGCCAACAAATACAGTATTCATTGCTCTTTTTAAAAACCTCCTATCTATTTTCGGATAGCTTATCTGCCAAGCATGCAATAGCCACCCAATGAACAGATCCCCATTAACTTAGGAAATCCTCACACTAAATCTAGCACAACCAATATTTCATAATATCATGAATCAAAGTCCATGTCAGCAATAAGAGCAATGCGGAAGTTATGACTTTGCAAAAGCAGCAGCTAGAAGCAACAATGCAATAAAACCATTCATTCCATGGCTAGGCTACCAATTTAAGATGCAAGTCAAAAATACATTTCAGAAAACCATGGCAACACTGGTGAGATTCTTCTGAACAAGGCAGGTGCACTATAACTTATATTCAATAATAAATTTCACTCCAAACATCATAAGCAGAAAAATAATATGGGTAATGTCAAGTTCTGGCCCTTTTTCTACATATATTGACAACAAGAATCTTGCACTTTCAGATCTATGCACATGTGGGAAGAAGGGTTGGTGTTTTCGGAAGCATTATTAACTGTCTCGATTAATGACTGAAGCTCTTCTTCAGTTCTAAGATATTCAATAGAGTCATTTGGGAAAGAAGATGTTTTCAAGCCAAATTCTGCAGGTGTCCCAAACATAAGGAGAACTTCAGGCTTCATAAGAAGAACACTCGATGCCTTCATGAAATGCTCTATTTTTTATAAGTTGCACAAAATGTAACCCTTCAAGCCATTTACTAGTATGATTGCTTTCCAACCAAGAACTTAGCATATTTTCAATATCCCGGTTTGCACATTCAACTGAACCTTGAGTATGGCTGTGCCTAGGTTTTCCATGCACAATTTTCAGATCCAGCCACATTGCACAAGCTTCTTCTATGATTTTGTTACTAAACTCACGACCGTTGTCACTTTGCAGTACACTGGGGGCTCCACATATAGTAAAAATATCAATTAGGTGATATGCAACCTCTTCTGCACATTTGCTTTTTAGGGCATGCAACTCTATGAACTTCATCAAGTGGTCTTGATAGACAAACATAAAGTCATTATCTGGTTGTGACTGCATGTCAGTTAGGTCACCTGGCATCTTGAGTTTATCTCTTGAAAGACCATTGGCGTAACAACAAGTCCTTTCTTAGGTACCTTGGTTTTTTTCTGGGGGGGGGGACAACTTTCACACAAATTTAAGTAAATCATAAGATCTTCGGTAGTAATACTTTTGTACTTTTTATGAAGTTCTTTTAACATCCTGTTTCTACCACCATGGCCTACTGATATGTGTACCTCATGAATTATGGTAAAAAGTTCTTCAAGGTACCTGTAAAATCTAACATTGGAGCTGTCTTTACATATGGGAAAGAGAAGTTTTCAACATTGCCTCCTTTCATTGCCTCGTACCTTTTTAGTCTTTGATAATCTTGTGGTTTTTTCCCACTACTTTTGTTTTTATTATTACTAACTTTTTTTGGATAAATCATATCTTTCTTTCGTCAGAAAACCACTGTTTGCTTTCTCAGTACCCACACTATTAATTAATTTGGAATTAAAACGCTCAAGCATACCAGCCGTTATTCAATATTTTATAAAATACGAGAGGGTACATCTAGATGCAACAAAATGAGAACTACTACTGAAATCATGTTGATTGTCATGTGTTGATAGAAGCCAAGCAGTTGTGCAAACTGAACGAATTTTCATAAACTTCACATTTACCATTACGAGTTGAAAATTATGCAAACAAACTGATTAATTTTATAAATTTTCAAAAATTTATCAAACTAACCGGTATTTATTTACCAAATTTAGTGGTGATTATGCATAATTATTGGTTATTATGTATAATCACCGGATTATTCACATTTACCGTAACATACACAACGTAAATGCCTCTTTGCCTATGTATGCATATACATTACTTAGGCATTAGTTTAATACTTTATTTAAGCATTATTGTTATCATGATGCATCACTGTGTATACAGAATGTATAATTTCAGTGCAATCCAGTTTTATCCACTCGATATACATTGCACAAGTATGTGTATAGTACTGCATGAGTACTGTGAAACTGCATGAATGAACAAAATACAAAATATATGTCAATTCTTGTCAAACATCCAACAAGTGAATGCAACATTGCAAATCACCTGCTCCAGTTATTTAAATGCATAAACCTAACACCCAAGCATTACTGCAATCATGGTAATCAGTATGCGTAAATAAAATAAACTACATATTAGTGTAATCCCAATGTGACCATCACATGAATAAGCATTGCATAAATTGTACTCCTATGTAATGAATATCCAGGATTGCAGAACATCCAGTCATAGCATACATGATGTACACAATAACTTCTTAATGATCGAATCATTTTCAAGAGAACAGTAAAAAAAGTGTCTTTTTTTTATTTAATGCATATCTAAAGTATCAGTGTTACTCTATTATAATCACAATGGGTATATATATTGCATATGTGCACAAAAATGCAAATAACACAAAACAAAAGTCACAAATTATTGATTTTCCTAGCAATAAAAAATATCAAAATTTATGTTAAGATTGTTTTGATACACATAAAAGATAGGACAGACAGTGACACGACTAGTGGTGGCAGAGCTTATGATGTTGGTTGCATCAGACAACAACTGGCACCAGAATAGCACTGCAGGCCCCAACAAAATACTGTTATTCTGGGTAGTTAGTGTAAAGGACCTATAACAGCTTACTCAGAGTAAATAATAGGTGTCTCCTGCACTTATGCCTAATAACTGCCCCATCACTTTAATGAATATGATTAATTTAAATGTGATTGGGGCTGTAATGGCTGTATATCAATTTCTAGTACTATTTGCATCAAGTTGTATCCAATATTGCATAACATAATGAAGGTGAAGTAATTTGTTTTTCAAATTTATGAAAGTAAAACACAGAATTATCTTAATGATTTCTAATAATGTACTTGGAGTTTTACTTTGTCTTTTAATGTTTCCCACCTGAAAAATTAACTAATCTGTAAATTAAGTAAACTTCATTTCAGAAAGAAAAAGATCCTAATTTAAAATTATTAAAACAAAAAGAAGTCATTTATAACAAGGTACTTCTTCTCACATTTGTACAGTTCACATTATCAATTACTATTTCTTACATTTATGTCACATATTATAAAAATATTTAAAGAAGGTTTAAAATATTTGAAAAATTAAAACTGCAAACAGTATGAACTTATTCATGTTTTCCCAGAAAGAAGCCTTTAAAAAACTTATGTGTAGTAAAAACTCAGTTTTCAGGAATGAGTAATATGTAATTAATAATGTGAATTTAATTCATCATTACTTCACTTGGAAAAACAATGACTGAGAAAACTTTCTAAAGTGAAATACAAGGTCCTGTATGTGCTAAAATAAGAAAAATTAATAGTATGCTGTAAACTAATTTTAAAAGTTTAAAATTTCTGAGAACTAATACTTTTCACATTTATTTTAATTCCCTTCAATATATTCTTACAGTATTCAGCGCAAATAAAAATTACAGAGTAGAAATATCATGAAAAAAGTTTACATGTGAAATGCTTATAACCTGTTTTCAGAATATGAACATCAGGGTAATAGTCTGAAGGACACACATATAATGGTAGGTCAATATATATGTAAATCAAAATAAATCATTTTTGTTTTATTTTTTAATAGTAATATATGATAATTTTTAATAAATAAAGAATAAATCAAAGCACAGTATCCATTTCAAACAAAATAATAAATTTGGAACACTTCTAAATTATTTTAATGAAGTAGCCTTACATTTCTCTGAAGCATGAATATTTCTTAGAACATCTTTTTCTTTTTTGATCTTATACAAATTCATGCAATGTTCATCAAATTTTAGTTGGTGATTAACATATCCTTCAAAGCCTCAACTTTTAAGCTGTGTCTTATCACTAGTCCAAAAACTGTTCATAATGCTAAATACTCTTTCAGTTGCAGCATTAGTGTCATGAAGACAAAAGAGAAACTCCGACAATTTTAAAACATCTGAACAAAGAATCTGGTTCTTATTAATATATGCAGTTATTTCCATCCACCTCTGAGTGGCTCACCAGCAGCTGAGTGGTAAAGTTGCTGAACATTGGTAGTTTCGTCCGAGGTTTAAATCCCATGAACAACGGGCTGGCTGCATGGACATTTTAATGGTTTTCCCCATGTGTAACATGTATATGAGCCAGTGTCCCTTAGAAAGTTCTCCACGAAGGCATCTCTCCTCTTAGGCAGATAGCCTTCAAATGCTTTGCCACAGTCAAATAAGCCAAACAAAACCAACCACCTCTGAACTGGGCACATCTTATTTTTTTAGAATTCAAAATTTTTCTTCTGCGATACATCATTTAAAGTAAACATATTCTGCATCAGTTATCAATTTCTAATAATTTATGATTAATCCAACAATTTGGTATCATTTTATTCGTTAACAAAAAGGTTGTTTCAATTCATTTAATATGATCCAGCCGTATATTTCCATCTCCTGATTTTTTTTTTAACCATTTCTCCAAATAAGTAAGACCAGTCTGATAAAATGAAACAATAGCTTCTCGAAATGTAATAACTTTGTATTGTGACACGTCTCCATTATCTTCAAGTTTCTCTTGAGTTTTGTTGACATTTATTGGAATAAAATGATCCTCTATCTTGCTCAATATTGAAGCTTTCAGAGCATCATGGACACTTTTCTTGAGCTTGAAAATAAGCCCTTAGTGGCAAAAACATTTGGAGTAAGTACCCTTTCAATGGTGGGAAGTAACACCAACTACCTTGTTTGGGAATATCCTATTATCATTGAAAACTCAGTTTCTATAAAGTTGCAGAAAATTTTCAATGTTTCTACTCTAACAGTATGAGATTTAAAATATGTATATATCTTAGAAGTAATCATTTCTAGATCAACTGGCAAAACATCCGCTGATATTCTTACAGTGTTATGGATAATATGCACTGCACATCCGACTCCAACTAAACCATGGTTAAGGTTTCATTTCAGTTTAACAAACACATTATTTTCTTCTCTCAGCTCCTCCAAAGTTTGAATTCATATTATCGGCACAAAGACCAATAACTTTTTCTTTTAAATAATTTTCTTCAAGACAGGTTGTTAAATAGTTTCTGACAATATTGGATATTTCACCTGGTAAGGATTTAATTCTAAATTGTTTCTTTAACTCCATAACTACAATCTATAAATCTAACAAGTATTGGAAAAAGTTTTATTTCCTTGTGATCACATCAATTAAGACTGAAACAAAAGAAAATTTTTTCCAAATCATTGTGCAAAGCTGTTAAAGCATAAGGCATGAAAACATTTAGTATTATATCTTCGGCCTTTGCTCTTGCACATATTTAGGCTCACTTGAAGTAGCTTAAATGGATAATCAATAGACCTAAAGCTATGGTTGTGGCAAGTAGTATGGTATGCAAAAGTACCTTCTACTGTAATTAATTCTTCTTCCTTATCGCCCATTTCCTCCTATTTGAAGAAATTCTTTAATGACACGCTAGACGCAGCAGCAGACTTTGATATTTTATGTATGTTTCTGTATGTCCACCATAGCTTATTGAAACTTTTGAAGAACACATATTGCACCATACATGGAATCGCTTATAGTTTTTTATATAAACAGGTATTCCTTCTGTAGGTCTTCGATAGATGTAGACTTACTTTTCTTGATCCTATTACTAAAACAATCAGTAGCAAAAATAAATAATAAATTATACTGCAATAAAACGTACCCTTAGCCTGTTTGTAATCCACCATTGATAAATAAAAAATTTATGCTGTTGCCAACCGGGAAACATTCTATTTTGACAAACTTTAAAAATTTTTTTAACCCTTATGTAAAATTAAAATGAGCTGGGAGTCAAAATTTTACGATCTAAATTGACAAAAGAAACATGATTTTGGATGGATACATCTACAATTAAAATTTCAGCAAATGACAAAAGAATTATTTTCAGATGCCATGTATGTAATGCACTGTTGATAATTAAAAGATATATGCATATATTATGAATTCAAATCACAATTACATTAATATATCAACTAAAAGTTGCAGTGCTGTCTGTAAGTGAAAGTTTGAATTGCAACTATGAGCTGAGCAAAAGTTCTGCATAATGTTGGGGGGGGGCTGGGGAGAGAAATACAAGTATTAGAAATAAAACACTTCCACTACAAATTTGCTGAGGTAAACGCGAGATGGGAAATCCCCTGTTTATGCGGCCGGTATGGGGCATGTTTCTTAACTTGCACTTGTATTCTCAGTTTGCAATCTGCACTACTTAAATAAATATATGTTTTTAAACTTCTACGTTCTCACACTACTGTTTTCTTTAAACAAATGCTATAAATTCGGGACCAAAAAATGCATTATTAAAAATTTTTTTAGGGACTGAAAATTCTGGATTGTCCCAGGAAATTCAGGACATATGGTCACCTTAATTAAAACAAAAAAATTAAAAGGACTTTTAATTAATTAAATTAATTAATTTTAGTCTAAAAATTAAAAAGAAATGTTGAGTTTTTTTGGTAAAGGTTTAATATGAATCAAGTATTCTATTGTGTAAAAAATTAGCCCATTTCGGAGCAATTCCATTTCAATAAATTAGTGCCTTCCTAAATTCAGGAATTTTAAAGTACTACCGCTCGAAATTCTTCAGTGTGACTGCACACAGAGCCAAGAGTGCTTTTTCTTAATGTATATATAAATTACTTGTACAATATAAAAGTGGCAAAGTTATAGCATCATCCATCATTTGAGGAAATGCCAATTACAAAATCAAGAGTTTACCAGAGAAGTTTTATAAGCCTAAAATCATTGCATACAATAAGATGTCTAAAATTACTCAGGAATACCATTTCTAAATGCACAGTGATATAAAATCCTAGCCTTAATTAATAAATCTTAATGCAGATGAAGATAATGAAAAATTAATTTACTTTTCAATAATTCAGAGAACATTTAAATCTGTCACTTTACTAAGCATATGTTATAATAAATAACATATGTTTAATAAAGTGACAGTTTGCATAGGATTACCATTAAATATATTTTGTAGTACATATTACATAGTCTCAAGTCTAAATATATTACAATATTTAGAACAAATGTTATATTCTAGGGAATTTTAAAATTAGTTATTTAAAAATAAGCACCTATTTCAGTAACATAAACAGATTAATCATAAGAAAAATAAATTATTACCGTTTTATTGATTCTTCATACAAAGGAAGAGAGACCATGCGAATCATATTTTCATCTTCAATATTATATATTCTTAGTTTACTCTGTAAAAATTTACTTAATAGAAATCTATCATTTATTTACATAATTATTTACAATAAATGTTGTTACTTATACCACTTGTCTGAGTGTAACATGAGAACAAGCCTACGGAATTCACCATGGCAAAGAGATTGTGCTTATCGTTGGCAAGAGCCTTGAGCACCACACAGGTGAAAGTTTCACTTTGCTTAGTTCTTCCCCCAATTTTGATGGGAAGCACCCTGAGGGAACAGGTCTGATGGTCTCCCACCCCTCTTCCCCTACCACTAACTTCTCGAGAGGACTTTCAGCTTGCTGCATATATAGTCCCCCCATGCCACACAGACACTATACACTTACACACTCCTCTGGGATTCGAATCCGGGCCCTTTGGCACAGCAGCAAGAGTCACTAACCACTTTCCCACTTGTCTGGCATTTGCAATAAATGAGTCCCATTGAATTCATATTTTGTTATGTTTAATATGTATTCTTAGTTAATAATCTAAATTTTCCATTAAACTTCTAAATAACAAAGTAACAGATGATTGATATACATGTTAAGTTCACTCCTTGCCAATATGCAAAGCAATCATTAATAATAATAATAAATTAATAATACTAATAAAATCTAATTTTAAAATAATGTCCAACAACAACTGGAATTAATAATAATAATAAATAATAATAAACATACACAAATTATATTTAATGTATGATTCTGAATAAGTAAAAAAAAAAGAAGCTTTCACTATGCTAACTGAAATAGAAAATTCAAAAAATCAATTAACTTTACAGAAGCATTCATAAATTTACAAGAAAAAAGTCATAAAAAATTTACTAATTAGGAAGAGATGCATTAAAACTGAAAATACTAAAATTGTTAGATAAAAAACAAATTTTGATCAACAAACAAAGAATTAAATGTTTTAGTTATAAAACACAATAAGGTTATGCATGTTAAAATATATAATTAATGAACAAATTTCAGTCATAAGAATTCATCATTCACAATATTAGAAATCAAAAATCTCTTATATGTAGGCAAGCAGGTGTAGGTGAGAAATGTATTTCACAAAGGACATGAAATTTCCTTAAAAGTGAGGCACTCAATTGTAAGACCATAAGTTTCATGTATTAGTTCCTATAACTTCTTGATATGGCAGCACAAAAAGTGTTCACTGGTAGAAAAATAAAACCAACAGGTTGGCCACAAAGGGCTCTTTGGAATATTTTAGGGTCACCTATTCTATTAACATTCGAGAAACTTTTCACTAAAATTTAAATATGTAATATTACAGCAAAAAACTTACTGCTGTTTTTATGACTGACAGCTATGAAGACTTCCAAAAACTGTGATACATTTAATGGATAAATAAAATTACAAACTGGTTTTTAAAAAAAAAAAAAAAAAAAAAACTTTTCTTCTTAACTGCATAAAAATTGCAGGCTTCTCTTGATTATATGCTTCCTTATATTAATTTAAATTCTCATGATTCATTTCTTAAAATTGTCATAGAGTACGGCAAGTATTAAACAAAAGGAACTTACTGAACCATGAAGAACTATTAAAAACAGAAATGATTAAGCTCAAATTAAGACTCCAGAAAATACATGAAATATTTTGAAAAATCCATTTATTATGAAGAAGAGAGTCAATTCTAGCTTTAATAAAATAGATCTGAAATAAAATCATCATAAGTATTTATGAGTGCATGGAGAGAGCGCACACAGAGTCAATATACTCTATACAGATGTGAGTAATGATGCTTCACTCAAACATGCAACTGTAGCAGGAAGTTGGCACATTGCTAGATTCCAGTGTAAAGAGGTGTGGTGATATTAAAGGAACTTGTTGTTATTACTCTCCAACCACATGTCTGAATCTCTAGCTGTAACTGTAATAGAGATTTTCGGGACGCACTAAAAATACTTCAGGCTCTGACGGATTTATCCTCTGATGCAAATATCTTCAGTGTTAATTTAATGAGTAGTTATGTGGAATTGTTGCAATTAAATGTTAATTATCTATAATCAATCATCTCTATGTGTATCCATCACACAGTAAAACCTAGCCAAAGCTCTATAGATATTTATTGTTGCACTCAGCACACCGCGACAAATGGTGACCTGTGCACGTGCTTTTAGTTGGAATGAATCCAAGCAATTTCAAGGGAAGAGGAGAATTTCTTCTATTGTAGTGTTTGGTGATAATGTGTGACATGCATTTTAGTGAATATTTCTGTATTATTGCGTGTATTGATTACTTTCACATATTTGCCTACGGTCAGGTTCCAGCATCACGTGACTGGAAAATTTTTGTGCATCATGGTGTTTTTCCACAAAATGAATAGTATATATGTGCATTTGCCAAATGAGTGAGTTTTAATATTTCTTATGTATCTCTCATCATAATTTGAGCCCAGGTCCTAACATCAATTATTTAGTGCTTCACATGCACTGCAACTGCATCATTTTATTTTCATCTGCATTTATTTATATGTATAAACTAGCGATTCCTCAACCGCTAATGACAAGCAAATGGCTTGAATTGCTGTAAAACCTGTCTCATTTTGCCATAATGATCCCAACCTTTGGTTTTTTTCAATTAGATTCCCAATTCAAGCTTGGAGGTATAACACGTGATGACATAAAATTCTATTCTGCAATTTCTGCCTCGACACCAAAATTCTACAGTCAGTTCATGAGGTAGTTCTGAAACTACCCTCGAATAACAAATATGAGGAATTGAAAAATAAATTAATTTCAGTGTATGAGGAGTCTGAAAATGCCAAACCAAAGCAGCTGTTGCAGGATTTGCAACTTGGCGATAAGCACCCATCCCAATTATTACCCAAAATGCAGGAACTTGAAGGTGACAATTTTAAATCGAACGTTTTTACAATCATTGTGGCTCAACCATCTCCCGAGCAATATCCAGGCTATTCTTACTACTAGTAAAGAGAACATACTCCAGTTGGCAGAAAAAAATTATGATGTTTTCCAGCCACAAGCAATTAATCAAGTTCAGTATCCCATCGTTGATATTTATAGCTCCAGCAACAAATCTAGGAATTATCATTGCAGATCGCAGCTTAACAGACACAATCTCAGTATCACCCACACTGCAGATCAAAGTCAAGGATCCAACATAATAGGAACTACCAATGCACGCAGTCCAGTGACCGAAATGAAATTTGTTTCTATCACTCCCGATTTGGTGATAAAGCACATAAGTCTCCATGTACATTACAAAAAACCTCTTGAAATTAAGTGGGCAGTCACTCGAAGCCATGAGTGGCAGCATCCGGTGCATTAGTCAATTATTTATAACTGATCAATTATCAGGCAGGCACTTTCTTGTCAATACAGGTGCGGCCATTTCAGTTGTACCTCTCTCTCTTGCCAAATCAAAATTTCCGCCAGGAAAACTAAACTTATTTGCAGCTAATGGATCAAAAATTGCAACATTTGGAGAAATAATGTCTTTAGACAGGTTTGCATCACAAATTTCAATGGCCATTTGTCATAGCTGCCGTTTCACACCCAATAATTGGTGCTGACTTTCTGCAAAAATTTTCTCTTTTGGTCGACATTAAAAATCGATGCTTACTCGACTTAATCACATAATTGTCTGCTGTAGGTGGCATTGAAAATGCCACTAATTTTGGAATTAATTTCTGGTAATTCTCCTATCTACAAACTACTTGAGCAGCATACTAACGCCATTCACTTGGTAACCAGAAAACCAACTGCTGATCAGAGTATTGTATCATATAGACACCACTAGACCACCAGTCTTTGCCAAAGCAAGGTGGTTGCCTCCTGAGAAATTAAGGACCACAAAAGAAGAATTTAAGTATATGCTTGAACAGGAAATTTGTCGGCCCTCAAAAAGTTGATGGGCCAGTCCACTGCACATGGTCTCCAAGAAAAACGGCGACTGGCATCATTGTGGGGACTACCAACGTCTTAACGGCATTACTTTGCCTGACAGATATCTGGTTCATCATAGTCAGGACTGAATGCAAGTCTTGGAAGACAAAAGTATTTTTTCTACATTAGATTTAACTCATGCTTATGATCAGATCCCAGTCAATCTACACCATATACCAAAAACTGCTGTCATAACTCCTTCTGGATTATTCAAAGTTCTTGTTATGACTTTTGAGTTGCATAATGGCACACAAATGTTTTAGCATTTCATAAATGAAGTCCTTAATGACTTGGATTTTTCTGTGCCATATTTCAATGATATTCTTGTAGCTTCCACAGACGAAAATGAGCACATTGAACACCTTGATTTAGTCCTTGACCGATTTCAGTCCTATGGTGTAGCTGTCAATCCATCAATATGTGTTTTCGGGAAATCCCAAGTGTCATTACTTGGCCATAAGGTTTCCTTGGAGGGTGTTCGCCCGCTTAGTAATACAACTACTGCTTCAAAATTTCTCACAACCCAAAACTGTCCAGGAGTAGTGTTGTTTTCTGGCCCT
>KK121271.1:117252-245829 GCA_000611955.2 Stegodyphus mimosarum | reverse complement strand
AAAAAAAAAAAAAAAAAAAAAAAAAAAAAAAGGTCTTCTTGGAATTTTTTTTAACTACAGCTATATTTTCGAAAGTATAAATTACCTTCTGTTACTTGACAGTTTTGTTTTCATACAAGTCACTATTAAAGAAGCAATGGATGGAAGGCTATATTTGTGTTATTTTCAAAAGAATTTATTCATATCTAATTATTAAAAACAATTGTGAAAGCCATGATTTTTCAATATCTAAAGGTAATGTTGTCAACAACAACCAAAAAAAAAAAAAAGTCAAAATTTAGCTTCAAGTGGAAAAGCTGTTCCAATTACGTACCAACAGAAAAAACTTAATGTTTCAAATGTTGAAAAAGTAAGATCCCAAATCAAAGGACAGTTGCAAAATAATTAAAATTCTTAGTGTCAAGAGCATCTTTCTCCATGACATATCTCTAAATTCAGAACATGCTACAGAATTCTTTATGAGAAATATTTATCTGCACAAAAATGGGAAAATGTTGTTACGATGGATGAATCTTGAATGTACTTAAAAAAGAGATCCATGATCCATTTATTATCACTAAAGAGAAGAAAAACATCTTCAAACATGGTTCAAGGAATCTAAAGCAAAGTTTTTCTAAGGGATTTATGATTGTTGCTGGTTTCTCATATAAGGCAAATTAAAGATAAAGTGAGTGGAGAAAAACATTAAGATAAAGCCCACATATTGTTAAAAACATATTTTATATCCAATTTTTAAATATGAAATACCTTCTCTTTATAGACAGTGTGACTAATCAGTAGAGCTGCATAAAGACAAAGCAAGTGGTGACATGTCAAAATCTACTGTTGATTTACTAGAAAAAATAGAACAAGAACCAGGTATTAAGGCCATACCCTTCATCCGTATCCTTATTGAATCTCTTCATCCATCATCAATGTATTTTTGCACTTCTGGATTTTTAAAAAGCATGTTATCCAGACATCGACTACATCCTCCTTAGACTTTGGAAAGCTGTTCGAGAGCAATGGGATAAAATACTTCTTCTAATACTATAAAAAGCTTTTATCGTCTTTAAAATTATGGTGTTTACAAAACATAAAAAATTTAGGTAAAATATTTCTGTAATTACAATGAAAATCATCTAAAAAATGTGCGAACAGCCTCTGTAGTATTTGTGGTTTTGTACTCCTCATAAACAATTGTTAGCTAGCACCTCATCTGAGATACTCCCAATATTCATAGGATGAGTATCAGTATGGAAATTTTTTATGACCAAACTTTATAGTTTCTCTATGACAACTTTTATTTACCTGAAAAATTATTTACTATCAGTGACGATAAAGCTACTTTATCAGGAATTAATGTTACATTTAGTGTTGACTACGATAAAGGGCACAGCTTGAAGACTAGACAATATACTTTAATGCAAGCTCAATTTGAAAATTCCATGCATATTATCCTTCTTTGTAAACTTTATTTGCATCTGATACACATAGCACTTCCTAAAATGAAAGCTGATTAATGCCTGTTTTGAGAGCTCAGGAAATTTAGATATAATGCATAGATTTAAATACCATAAACAGGTTGGTAAAATACACTGCTTACAGCAATTACAACTTTGAACATATCTTCAGATACTTATTTAACTTAGACTATAAATTATTTTTATAAAATACAAAATAAACAAACAAATAAATACATCAAAGGATATTTTTTTCAGTTTTTAAAAATTCAAGAATTTAAATAAATTACTATTATAAGTAAATGCTGAGAATCTGGAGAAAACTTAACCATAACAGGTCGATGTAACACTTCAGAAGCTGTAAAGAATGGTTCTGCAGAAAAATTAACAGCATTGAATATTGCAGTGTTACCATGAGACATCACACAAGCTGAAATAAGAATTGAGATATTAAAGTAATTAAATTTAAAATATGAGTATAATATGTGACAAATATACTTATAGCAACTTATTACTGAATTATTATTATTATTAAACTATTATTAACTTGATGTTATTAAATTTATCATTATTATTTATTTAAAACTTTTCTAAAATGATAATACAGTGGTAATGATAATACATTTTCTAAAATGATAATACCATGTTTATTATGATAATTATTACATATGAAGAATTTTAGTACAAATTCTGTACAAGATATTAACATATTAAAAAAAAAAGGTTTAAGCATAGCCTTACATAATAAAATGCTTTAAGAAAATAAATTCAATAAATAATAATAATAATAAACACTAAGTTTCCCCATTTGCAAAATATTGTTGGGGATAGTATTTTTTCTATTTGAAAAAGGCCTTTAAAAAAACATCCTACCAATTTAACCCCAGCACAGCCGAGAGATGGCAGCACCTGATTACAGAGTGCAAATTTTCTCTTCTAAGAGCCTCATAAGCAAGGGCAGTCAGTTGTTGAACACTCAGAGATATGCATGTGTGTAGCTTGGATGTGCAGGTGAAATAAATGTTGTTAAATTTGAAATCTTATGCATCTAATTTGATCCTCATAATTATTTATCATCGATTCCTAAGAATATCTTTTAATAGTAAAAAGTAAAAAGGGTAAAAACTTATGAAAACAATTATAGATAACTTCTGGTGTATTGCAAACCCACTTTAGATTTAAATAAGTTTGAATCTCTTTCTAGGATAGATTCTATCTAGGATTTCAATATTTAATCTCATAAAGGACACCATTCCTACATAGCACATATTCCTAAGTTTTTCAGTTACATAATATTGCCTATCCTTGAAATAAACTTTCTCAGTGAGAATGATTATAAATAAAGTTTGCATTTCTGAATTCTTCAATTTAGCCCCCAGCATGTTAAAAAATGAAATTCAGTTTTCTGAAATATTCCTTTGTATTTCAAACAGTTCACATTACCTTAAGTCACAGTTCCTACTTTAATGTCATTAAACAAATACCCCTGTGTAATCATCAAATCTGCTCTTTACTGTCTTTTTAACTGAGTTTTCATTCTTTTATCATACCCACAGCATTAAATATATCTGATCCATCTAAGTTCCATATCTTCTCATCAGAAAATATGATTTCTTTCACCTTTTCATTTAATTCATGTCTTATTTTGCCTACATAATTGCTTCCTTTTTTTATGCTGAGCAATAAGTGAAATTTCGGCTTCCATTGCTTCGTATCTTTAGAATTAACTTTTACCTTCAGACACTTTCATAACATTTCACAGGAATCATTTTTCCAGTGTTGTCTTGTAAAGATTCCCTGGTTTGCAGTCTACTGTAAATCAATTTTCTTGACGTTATTTTTCTTTTCTTCCCAATTCCTTTCTTCTTGAAATAATTTTCATTTTTTTAATTAACATTAAGCCCAAAGTTTGATGGCCAATTTAAAATATTTGCTACTGTCAACAAAACTTCCACTGTCTACATAACAGAAGCACTTTTTGAACCTCTGTCTCGGCGATCACACTTGCCGAGGCATTTTAAAAACCTATATTAATTTGTTGACCTGATATTTTTAATCTTATTTAACATCATTAGGTATTTGAAAGAGCATGCGTAACTATCTTTATACTTACGATATCAAGATTGCTTATTTCTTTATGTTAATATGTGCATGCCATTGTATTTTTATATTGAAAATATCAAAATTAATACATTTTTTTATTTTAACTTTTATTTTTAATACCTTACGTATCATGAACTTCTTTGAGAACATATTTCCAATGGTTTATTGGACAATTTCTATAACATTTTATAGAATGCATAGCACTAATTTTTAAAATTTAATTGATGTTTGATGCAAATAATCAAATAATTATTATTTAATAACAACTGATGGAAATTATTATGCATAACTTACTTTCTATAAAGCATAAATACCCCAATTTCTCATTTCAATTGAAGTTTTAGGTGCATAGCATTAACAATATCAAATAGAAAAAGAATGTAGTTTTATTAATCTTATTAAACAGGAATGAGAAGATACATACCCAAGATTAAAATTTGAACCTTGACATTTAAATTAAAAAATAATACCAATAATTTGACTGTCAGATATCATAAAAATATTATAGTACTTTAAAAATTGACTGTCAGATATCATAAAAATATTATAGTATTACTTTAAAAAATCGATAAAATGTTAATCTCATGTAGGAAGACTTCAGACTCCAGAGAATAAGAAAACATTATTCTTTATTTAAATTTACAGTTTTTAACTGCATTTAAATTGATGATTAACCAATAAGCACTAACAAAATGAAACAAACCAGTTCGCAAACAGAATTCAATGAAAATACATAGCATGTTGATATCACATAGCTTACAATTATGTTGTACTGCTTTTACTTGTTTTGTTTCTAAAGGTTACTACCTAAAAAACAATTAGAAATAAAGCTTTCATTTATAATACTTAAGTAGGTGACAGTTTTTAGGATAACACAAATCAAGTACACTTGAAGCAAAAGCCTTCATTTACACTACTTAAAATGATTATTTTTATTATTTTATATAACTGAAATAAAAATTGGGGGGGGGGACTCTGAAAGTTTTTAGATTTTATATTATGTCCAAAGGGACTTTTTTCAGCATTTTATGTGTTACCTTTATTTATTAAATATCATGTTGTTCTTCACACTTAAACCATAAAATTCAGTTCAAAAGCAATATCGCAAAATAATTTTAAAATGAGCATATCTTCATTCTAGAATTTCCGATACACATTCTCGCATGCTGGAGATATAAATGTTTCTTCCTACACAACATTGCCATTGCTCATTTTGAAATCCGTCAGTTTGTTAATCACAAATTTGTTAAAGTTTTACAAAATATGAAACCGATAATAAAACAAATTCCAAATTTGGGCTTCCAGATGCCATATTCGCAGGATGATTACATTATTCAAAATTTGATGGCTCTAGATACCATATTCTATCACAATGTGAAAAACATACATATATTTATGCACATTCTTCATCATTTAGCTTCTTTAAATATAACACAGGGTGATAATATTTGGTAGCAACAATTTGAAACAATGCTTGTAGTGAATCAATGCAAAATGGCAAAATCAAATCACATTTCAAAAGTGTTAAGGCTATTTTTTCTTTTCCTGCCTGTACAGCTGCTAACATATAATAAATCAGTATTCAAGATGTGCCATTTCTGCTTCTGACTTCTTTTAAAACTTCTCCTGTGATTATTTTGAAGTTGACAGTTCAGTGCATACATATCCATGGCTTATCATTCTATATTTTGTTGATTTTAAGCAATTAATGACTGATTTACATATTCTAGATTAATATGTCTCAATAACCTTAGATTAAGATGCCATCAAAAAAATATTAAAAATTATGAAAATATTGCTTTTGATTTTTCACAAAAGAAATTGGAAGAAAATTATGATCGTAAAAAGAAGATTAATTTATTTTATGAAGCTTGAACTGCTTTAGAAGACGAAATGATTTACCAGAAGAAAAAATTAAATAGGCAGACTTCAAGGGATTAATATTTTAATCAACAGTGTGTTTCTGAAATAAAATTTATCACACAAACATTTTGCATTTTGTTTTTCTTTGGTACATAAGATCTGTTTTTAAAACTTTGAAATACCAATCACTTGCAATATTTTAGAATATTAAGGATAATTTTTTTCAGCCCCCACTTTTTTTTTTCTTTTCAGCTACAACACTTGTCATTTTCTTTGTAACTATTTGTAATTTTATTGATAAAAGAGTATTAATAAAGTAATAAACCACATTTCTACTTCAATATTTTTCTTTCACATACTGAATAGGCTAACTTTATAATTTAAATTAATAAGTGTTATCAGTAATTGTCATCTTCTCTGGAACAGACCACCTCCACAGAAAATCAAAACCATGTAGAACTATTATTAGCCATCTCATACAACTCAAAACTACTTTTAATAACTTAATTCACATTCAGTTCATACCTATATTCATAAAGAAAAAAATTACGTAAAATATAGCTATTAAAATTACAACTATTAAAATGCATAAAATTTATTTACTTGGCAAAAAAAAGTGTTTATTTTTCCTTGAGGTAAATTAAAAGATATTCTAAAAGGCAATACTACTATTACTACTAACCAACATATGTGCCATTATCATCAATGACTAAGCATTCAATCTCTGCACATTTAGCTTTGAATAAATCTTTAGCAACCAGTTTCCTATAAAAGAGGGGGTTAAAAATTATACAGAGGTATGGTTAACGATGCACAGCATAATATTAGTACAAATTTAATACGAAATTTCAAATTTATTTAAAATAAATCATTTAATCTGAAAAAAAAAATCCAAGTGATTGAAAATTCATTTGTTTCACATTTGAAAATATCAGTTACAGGCAGCAATTAAAGTAAAAATTTCATCTAGCAAGAAACAGCATGCAGAATTATATTTAAACAAATAATAATAATAATAATAATAATAGTAGTAATAATTTGTGATTCCCTAGTCATTTGGCATGATCTTAAAGAGATCTGTGGGCTAAAGGTCCAGATCCAGTGATTTCAGTAACAATGTTTTCAGAGAATATTTACCCCTACACACTTTTCTGCAAATACTATTTTTTAACTTTATAAATTAATTACACTGTAAATCTGCAAAGCCCATAATGAAAACATGAAAATATTCTATTTATTATCATTATGAAAAGGATTTACTAAATGAAGTTAAAAATTAAAAACGTTATAAATTAATTACACTGTAAATCTGCAAAGCCCATAATGAAAACATGAAAATATTCTATTTATTATCATTATGAAAAGGATTTACTAAATGAAGTTAAAAATTAAAAACGTTTGTTGACAAATATATAGCATTAATATACAGAGTACTTATAAAAGCGATTATGTTGCCTTTATTTTCACAACTGTTAGTCGTACTGACCCCACTGAAATAACAGGGCCTTGGCACTGTGATCATGACATCAGTGGTAGCGGGTAAAGGAAAAAACACACTCACAGCTAATTAAATCAGAAGTGTGACTGTTTCTCTTGTTAACAAAGTTGCATTCTCCCCTCCCAACATTGATATAAACAGTATGTTAACTAAGCACATTTCCTTCAGAATTATTGAATTTAAGACATCCGTTGAAGACATCCGTTTTTTAATGAATTACTATAAATTAACTTTTGAATTTTTAGGTTACTTTTAAATACTTCATAGCACTTGTTGCAATACATGCCCTTGATAAGCAAATCTATAGCACAGAAAATATTACATGACTCATAAAAAATTATTTAAACAGCTTGATACTTAAATATTTCTTCTCATTCAAGAATTATTTAGTCAAAACATTGCTGTATTTCAGCATAATAAATAGTAACTAGACATAAGCTTAATATAATTAATGCAGTTTTGGCTTTAAATGTTAGACTCAAAATCAGTTCATAATCACGTCAAACAAAAAACTAAAATCTTATCCTACACATGAAAAAAAAAGTTGCTACAAAATTACTTTCAAAATTTTCAAGTGCTTCAGAATTATATAAAATGTCTTTAATTTATAAATTACGTAGCTTAATACTGAAAAAATTTAAAAAACAACACACACAATTTTCTTTAATAACATTTTATTTAATGCACTGCAGTTTTTCATCATAATGAATAATAATTAGACTTTATATATCTAAGACATAACAAAATATGATAGCTGCTGTAAAAATTAATTGGCAATATCAAAATTAACATTCTAGATTTGGTGCTCTTCCCTAGAATTCATCTGTTCTCCCAAATTTGAGATCTTTCTATCGTCATGTAACATTGCTTGAAAAGGGCAACCAAAACTAATATTAACCAACTATAGCTTGTCTCTAGAATCACACCTACTTCAGCATAAATACCCTGGCAAGTTAACTATGTCATTCTTATTCTGCTAGCTTCTACATTGCTAATATCTTCCCACTTCGCTTCTTTAAAATGCCCGCACCTTAATTTTATGAAACCAATGCACATAGCACTTTATCATATTTCATTATGATTGAATCACAGAAATGTATCATATTTCATTATGATTGAATAAATATCTACGGAGATGATTTTATATGCGTGGAAATAAAGACTGTGAATTCATCAAGTTCATGTTTTGTTATCTTCATATGCAAGCCTTCACCACAAACCACAACGACTGAAAGCTGATTCCTCTTCTATTCTTCAGAAATATTACATATATATAATATAGACATGCAGTTTTCCACAGTCATTACTCTTCCCATTTTATATGCAGATATAATGGCATAAAATGAGTTTCCTTTATAAAATATATATCCTGCATAGCTTGATTCTTGAATATTTTAAAACAATAAACACTATTTCCTTTAATCTTTATTTACATATCAGAAGTACAAAATAGTCTCTGCCATTTTTCATTAAAAACTGGCACTTATTGTGAAAGAAAACTACATTTAGGCAGGCCATTCATCATAAATCGAAACAACTTGTAATAAGAAGGAGCAATGTCTAGTTGACACAGCGGGAGAGGGAAAACTTGTCATTTGAGTGTATCTGAGTAAGTTTTGACTGGTGCTGCAACATCTGGATGAGCATTCTCATGCAGAAGAGTAATTTTGCCATGCCTGGAGTAGTAGTGAGCACATTTTTCTCTAAGTGCTCGGCTCAATCTCATCAACTGTGTTCAGCTGGCACCACCAGAAAAAACAAGGCCTGGTCACTACGATCATGACATTACTAGTAGCGGGTAAAGGAATAAACGTGATCGCAGCTTCTACGCAGCGCGAATTCTCTTCAAAAATTCATTTTTTATTCCCCAAAATAATGTAAGTAAATAAAACATGTAAAAAAAATTTAAATGCGGTGAATTTTTGCTGAAGGCATCAACATTTAAAGGACTGACACATTATGGTTTCCATACATTTTTCACCATGTCAGCTATGAAATTAATTTTTTTTTCACTGTAAGAACGGCAATATGTATATTATTTTTTCCCTGAATGACAAGAACATCTGCTTTCGACTTTGTTTACATTAGCGCCTAATGAAGTTCGTTTGCTTTATATTTAAAGTCTGTGGTTATATCTAAATCAAAACATATGCATCCTGCGAGTTGCAGATGAAACAAACTTATGTTTTTCGACATAATCATAATAAGAAAAAACAGCAAGCAATAAATCATCTAAAGGAAATATTATGTTATGGTGGTGATGACCAGGAAAGCTCAGATATTTAATTAGCTATATTTTGCCTGATTAAAATTCATGCATTTTGTTACATGAAATATTATACAGAATAACAAAAATATGTTTTATTAATTCAATTAGAACATGTTTTCTTAAATATTAAAACATATTCAAAATCATGTCTTAATCAAAACTAGAAGCTGTATAAAATTTAATAAATATCAGTTTTGATTTGCACAGATTTATATATACTTAATATTTTATTTATATTGATGTATAGAATAACTAAAGTAACAAGATTTAAGGCAGTAACATGTGAAATTTAAGTAAAAATAGGTTAGCAATATAATAGTAAGAGATGTATTGTAAATAATGTTTGTGTACAGCATTTGATACTTTTGAAATTAATTAAACAAAAAAATGAATCCAGCAAAAGCTAATAAATGAAGTAGTGATATATTATAATGGATGAGCATGCTGAAATTGTTTTCTACCATATAAGTTACAAGAGATCAGCAACATTTGAAATATAATAAAAGGTGATGCATTGTGATGTTTATTTACATAGCATAGCGTAGCATATAAAATTAATTATACTAAATTCAAAAAGAACTAATACACAGAAAAATAATGTGAAAACATTTATTGTCTAGCATTTTAAATGTTAGGTAGGTAGTAAGTGAAATGTAGCGGTAAATGACATTCGTGCACTACTTTCATCTATAGAATATGACACAGCATATAAAATTAATTCTGCTGAAACCAAATGAGCAGAAACAAGAGAACCTAGGAAACGCTAGTGAATAATGCAATGATATAATACAGTACAAAAGCATTTATAATTCAGTTTTTAAGTATGCAACTAGGAGAAAATCTTTATATTCAATTTTAATGTATTTACAATCTTGAAAATTTTGGGTATTTAAAATGTCCTTTGCATTTTAATTTTTATCAAATTGTTTCCCCATTCAATTTATAAGATTCTAATACTGTTCATAAGGGAATTGTTAATGCATTTTAGTTGTGATAAACATTTACAGGAATTATTAGGCTTTTCACAAAATATTTTAAAATGGCAAGTAACACTTTGTGCATTATTCATGTCTACAGAACATAACATACAAAACTGATTCTACTGAAAGCAGTAAAATTTATTGTTTTGAAATCAGCTGAACAGAAATTGAATTGAGAAAAGCTAATAAATGCATTAATGATATATTTCAATGCAAAAGTATTTATAAGTTATTTTTTAAGTATGTAACTAAAATTAAGTCTTTAAATAAATTTTTATGCATTTAAGATTTTTTAAAATTCTAGGTATTTAAAATGTCCTTTGCATTTTAATTTTTATCACATTGTTTACACACTAAATTTACATGATTCTGATACTACTTAAGACATTTGCTGAAGTTTCTTCTACTATAAATTAACTTCTAAATTTTAAGTTGCTATTAAATAATTCACAGTATTTGTTGGAATACATGGCCTTGACATGCAAATCTATAGCATAAAAAGTATTATATGATTCATAAAACTTATTTACATAGCTTGATCCTTAAATATCTCTTTTCATTCAAGCATTATTTATTCAAAACATTGCAGGTTTTCAGCATAATAATTAGAAACCAGACATAAGTATAATAACTTTCAATATTAGACTCATAATCAGTTCATAATTAAGTCAAACAAAAGAAATCTAACTATACACTAAAAAATGTTACTACAAAATTACTTTTAAAATTGTTGAGTACATATTTCAGAATTGTCTTTAATTTATAATCTACATAGCTTGATATTAAAAACAATATACACAATTTTCATTAATAATATTTTATTTAATGCATTGCAGCTTTTCAGCACAATGAATAATAATTAGACTTTATATATATCTAATGTAGATCATACAGTTTCCCACAATCATTATTCTTCATACTTTATATGCAGAAAATAATATAAAAAATGTCTTTCATTTATAAAATGTATAATCTGCATAGCTTGATACTTAAGTATTTTAAAAACAATGCATACAATTTCCTTTAATCATTAATTATACAAAATGATATAAATTTTCAGCAAACTGAACAGCAATTTTCATGTGGGATGAAATGTTGGGGTTCTGTAATAATAAGACTCTTATTTCTCATCAAACAATAATCATATACATTAATATACAGCAAATGAATTCATAACTGAATTAGCAGTAGTATATGCTCATTTTAGAAAGAGCCATTAACAAAGAAAATTGGCTTTTATGGAAATTTTAATTATTAAAATTCACAGTTTGCACTTTTTTGTTACAGGCATGCGATCATTTTTTTAGTACAATAATTTTTTAAAAAACAATTTGTATATGTTTTCAAAATTATATTTAATAAAGTGTTATTAGAATGGCAATTATCACAAGTTTCATCGGCTGAGAAAAAATTGCATTCATCAATAAGAGTAGACATTAATTCAATAACAATATTTCTTTGGTTATTTTGCTGCAAAAACTTTTTTTCGTTTTCTTCGCTTAATAATTTTTGTCTTATGACATAATTATATGTTACTGCAGTTACATCTGTTGAGGGGAACAGTAATTCATTTCTGTCTAAATTTTGTATAAAATCATAATTTGCACTTAATTTTAGATTTTTGTCAAGGACAATTAGTTTAAAGCAAGAATTACATTTGAGTGTTTTTACAGCCATATATGAACAATAACCAGATATAAAAGTTAAGATTGGTAAACACATTTTGAATATTTTGAAAATCATTTTCAGAAATATTAATATTAAACTCTGAGCATAAGTCTAAAACATTTGGAATATCATCTGTAACATAGTCTTCTCCTATACAGTCGATTAAAATGTCCCCACATGCTACTGATCTCAAGGATAAAGGCTGAAAATTTTGCATTTTTAATTTCGATTCACTTTAAAAAATTTGTCATATTGATATTAGGTATTGAGAGCCAGCAAGCATCCGATATTTACTAAATTGCTCTTCTAATGCATTTGTCTGTATCTTTCCCAGAAGGAAATATTTAAATCCTAACTCATGAAAACAATATTTAGATAATTCTAATAACCCATGTGTGGTGTGAGAAACAGCTAAATGCATTTCTTTAGTAAAAGTCTCAGTTGTGGAGGCATTAGCTTTCCAAACATCTAACCATAACAGAAATCTTTTTAAAAACTTTTCATTCAAAGAATTATTAGGCAATATTGGCATTTGCAATGGAACATTTAACCTCTGGCCTTTCAAAGGTGTTTTAACATTGACAATATTCCACCAGTTATAAATCAGTTTTATGAAATCGGCAGTGCTGGCATAATTTAAAATATGATTCTCCTTACCAACAGCAGATAGGGCAACAATAACATTATTGTTAAAAATGCTGTTAACAAATTTGACATTTTGTCTCTCCAAGTTTGATGGGTTGAGTGATTTTAAGGACAATCCATATGCATATATTACTAAAGAATTTGACTCAATTTCATAAAGCTGTTTTAGTGATTTAAATGAGGCAATGGATAATGGCAATTTCTCAAAATCATCAAAATCAGGATAATAAAATACTTGTTCACAATTTTTTTGATTCAACCAGTTATTTCTTATACTTTTAAAGATATGAACAAAATCGATGATAAAAAACAAAGGATCACTTTTATTACATGGATGCTGATAAACAATACTTGACTGGGGTGGAGAAGGAAAAAAAGACATCACCTTCCTGTTTATAGCATTATTATCACTGACAACACACACAATTTTAAACCCTAAACTGTGTAAACCAATTATTGTTTTCTTTAAAACTGAAAACTGGTCTTCAGCTTGGATTCTTTTAATAGGCAGTATATGTTCAACTTCTTTAAATAATGATAATAAACTTTGTATCATGAATGCATATGCTGTATTTGCAACACTATCACTGTTATATCCCATACCAACATTTCCTCCCTTATAATCTATGTACGGTTTTATGTACATTTCATCCAACATTAATGTAATTACAAGGTCTTGCAAATTCAAGCCATTTGCTTTTTGTTTTATGAAAAATGAGAAATTTTCATCAGACTGCTCTTTAATGGGATTATTATTAAATCCAGAACATATTCTATAAATTGTTCTTGGATGTGGCAGAATAATATTGCATGAAGTTCTAAAATGTTTATATGCATGGGGAGAAATGGAATATAAAATAACAAAGAAAACATACATATGTGATGAGTAACGCATGTATTCCTTTTTACAGATAAGATTTGACAGTTGTTCTGTAATGAATGCCACAGTATGCTGTTTATCCCCATCATCATTATGAACTGTTTTCAATAGTGTAATAGCTGTTTTTACAACACTGGAAAATAAATTTTTATTTTGTGGTTTAGAAATATTTAATGCGAAATCTAAAATTTCAAAAAAACTATTTATATTATTTATTGCTTCAGGAAACACTTCCTTATCTATTATTTTTAATTCTGATTTACCAATAAAAACATAACACATTAAATTTTCTGCCACTACTACCAAACTTTCAATAATCGGTACAGACTGAGTAACAATAATAAGAAAAAGAACTTTATCTTCTTTGAAAATACCTGTCCAAGCATCAGGAACATTCTCACATTTTATGCATGCTAAAAACTCAGAAAACAAGTTTTTTTTTTTGTCATATATTTCCTTACTGGTTAGGCTTGCAGCAAGTGTGAGCTGTACATTGTTTCTATCAATTCGAGCTCGCCTATCATCGGCGTTTTCTCTTGAAGTTAAAGCTTTACCTTATAAATATTTTGGGCAGCCAGGCAGTAGGCCAAGGCTTTGAAAGGTACAGCATCCTTTCGAAGCCTTAGACGAATCAAATAAATTTTTATTGATGTTCCGTTTTTCTCATCAAAATGTTTAACTGCTCTTTCAATGTCTGATTCGACAAAATGTTTTTCACAAACCTAAAAAGGATGAAAAATTCAATATCGACTACCACTGTAGATTCATAAGAAAATCTTACAAATTATTTAAATGTAAAATGAAAATATATATTTCCTTGCAATGTTAGATTTCTATTCAAAAATAAATTTAGGAACTTGGAAAATACTAGGTAGAATTCAGCTACATAATACTCCAACACATATTCCAGTGTATACACATCATTCCAGTACATATACTGAAATTCAGCTAATATTCTAGAAAGGTTTTTAAAGTTCTTCCTTACCTATTATTAACCTAAATGTTATACTTTAATTAATATCTCACTAGACTTCATTACAGATTTATATGCTTTAGAATTTATGATTAACTACTGTATTATTTGTTGATTTATGTATCAGGGTAATTAATTTCAGATTTTATAGAATTCAGAATAAGTTTATAATAACAATATCAGCTATAGAAGTTTAATCAGTATCAAACATGCAACAATAAGGTCTAATTTTTGTTCGAGAAATACATATTTTTAAATGCACGAATTATCTTTTTCAATTAAAAAAATCATACAGTATAAAAAATTGACTGTACATACCTTAGAACGTTTTGATGGGGTGAAATTCTGCCAGTGAATAGCATGTAGCCATTTTCTGCACAATGAATCTGATTTGGAAAATGAAAATAACTGGACATTTTTAGTATTGGGATAATTTCCTCTACAGTTAGGAATACAACAAGTATAAAGTATTCTTCAACAGATTGAATATGAATGAAAGCAAATGAAATATTTTAAAATTTTTTATAAACTTTTATGCAATATACAAATCGCAACAGAAGGGAGGCCTTGTTTTTCCGGTGGCGACGGTCGGCTTGAGCAACTCATAATACATAGTACCAAGTTGATCCAACTATATACACTCATTGCCATAAAAATTTGTGCACCAAGAAAGAGTTGCCAGAATGAAACGAAATTTTACATATGTAAGTATTACTTTGATATAAGTAAATGATTAGAAAATAAAAGAAAAAAGGATAGAAAAAGGATCATTTATTCCAGAAAAAAGTACAGATGAACGGAGGTTTTAGTACTCTGTTGGACCACCTCTAGCATGAATGCACGATGCGATATGAACGGGCATTGAGGCATAGTTCCTTATGGTGTCCAGAGACATCTCGTTCCACAGTTGCTGTAAATGAGCCTCTAGTTCAGCCACTCTGATAGGCTGTTCTACTTGCCATCCAAAATCATCCCAGATAGGCTTGACTGGTGACAAATCTGGGGATCAAGCAGGCCAGGTAAGGGTGTTAACATGGTGGAGGCAGTCTTGTGAGATCCGTGCTGTGTGTGGCCGAGCATTGTCTTGTTCAAAACAGGCGTCTGGGAGGCTTGACATGAGTGGCAACACATGTGGCTGAAGGATGTCATGGACATACCACTGACCTGTCATTGTGCCATGGATCAATATTAGGGGTGACCATGTATCATAAGTAATGGCACCCCATACCATCACACCAAATGCAGGAACGGTGTGTCGCTGTAAAGTGAAGGCAGGATTGAGGCATTCACCACGGGGCCTCCACACACGAACACGATTGTCATCATTGGTCTAATTGAATCTAGATTCATCACTGAAGATGACCTGGTTCAATTCCATTATGAAGTCCAATCCTTCTCGTGCATGACACCACTCCAAACGATGGCGTCGGTGGGAGGGTGTCATTGGCAGCACACGTAATGCGCACCACGTATCATATGTCCTTTAACCAGGTGCCTTGCGATAGTTCGAGAAGACACAGGGGCCCATAATGAAGCTTCTGCCCGTGTCTGAATAGCGGCCAATGAGGCAGTTGGCTCTATGCGTACGTGTCATATGATGAGATGGTCTTCTCGACGACTGGTCTGTTGAGGGCGTCCTGAGCTTGGTCGCCATGGAAATGATGTCTATTCCGTCCACTGGTTCCAACACCTCCTCAGAATAAAATCAGAATGGCTTACCTGACGACTACTCACCCAGGTTCAGCACCCCGATCATTCTTCCCCTCTCAAACTCTGACAGGTACTGATATTGGCTTCGATGGCGGCGTAATGGCATGTCTACCTCAGCGTTTCCTCAGCAAAAGATTAAGTACACTCAAACAAGCTCTGCTTACCTGTTTTATAATCCAAGAAGAACGAAGTTCAATGCCCTCTAGTGCCATTACACAATGCACAATCACACTGCATTTCTAATAATTTGCATATCTACTCAAGATGACCCTTCATGCCAAGTTTTGTTACAATCCCACATTTACTTCTTGGTGCGCAAATTTTTATGGCAGTGAGTGTACATAGCATTATTTTTTTCCATGAATATTTAGGTTGACTGTCGAAGCATGGCCAGGTGGTCTCCATGATTTCTACTTCTTTGGGTTATTGTAGTGGATCCATTTTTCATCACCGAACACTATAAAACGCAAAGCACCATTTCCTTTATGTTTGGTGAGCAATATTTCCCATGTAAAAATTTGTGATCCAACTTTTTTCAGCTTCATTTCATATGGAACCCAATTTCCTTTGTTTTGAACCATTCTCAATGATTTTTAAGTGATGCAAAATAGCTTAAAAATTAGTCACTCCTAATGTAAGTACAAATATTCGATATGAATCTTCATCCAATAAAGCTTCTAATTCTGCATCTTCATGCACTTTCACCCTCCTGCTCTGCTCTTTGATGTCAAATTCACCATTCTTAAACCTTTGAAACCGCTCACAATAACATCTCTCACTTAAGGCAGCTTTACCATATACTTCTACAACCAACTGATGCAATGGAGCTGCAGATTCCTTCAAATTAAAGAAGTAAACCAAAAATTTACCCAAATGATGCTCATTTGGCTCAAAATTAGACATTTTATGTGATATAAAAAAATATGTGATGCTGATATAAAATCACTAATATTTCAAGGTTATTTTGTTGGAAGATGTTCAACCTTATGATATGATGCTTTACACCAGACAAATTTTAATCATACCTTACTGGTGGTGCTATTTTTGTCAAACTATGAAGACTTATTCATACTCCAAATAAAATGATGTAAATTTGCAGCAAACTGAACAGCAATTTATACATGGAATGATATTTATAAAATCTTGGAGTTCAGTAATAACAATGCTCTCTTCAAGCAATAATCATACAGATTAATAAACAGCAAATTAATTTATACTGTTGCATGTGCATGGGTTTGTAAAAGATTGAATGCACATAGGTCTCATGACAGGTTGATAAAATTTATTTTATCAAAAGAAACACTTCAGAGTTATGCAACTTTCCACAAAAATAGTCATAAAGTTTTGTACAGTTATAGCTCTTCACAGTCAGTAGTTACACTTCAAACTTCTCAGAATGTTAAGCACAATGCAATGCAAAATGCACCTAAAGAGGAACTCACAAAGAGATATCTCAATACTCAATCATGCTGAATTACACAATAACAACTGAGAAAGTGATGCTCTCTCTGATCTTATAAAGTTTTCACCTGGTCACCAAAGTATTTCTAATATTTTCTGCTTCTCAAAAATTACTGGAAGGCATATGAGGGCAAATATAGTTACAATTACACACGGCATCAATTACAGTTACTCAGTTACAATACCCATTACAGTTATACAGGGACAGGACCAAAATGTCGCCAAGTTTGCCAATTTGGGGAATTTCTCACCAAATTTGGGAACAAAAATTAATTATCAAAACCGCTGCCTACTTGGCAATATCTCTTCAAATTAGCGAGACAGCCATAATTTACTCAAAGTTAAGTAGTTTCTAATTCTGCATCTTCATGCAGAATTAGAAGCTACTGAACTACTTAACTTTAACCCCTGCGTTCTAACTTTTCGGCAGAGCCTAGTTTCTCTCAGCTTTTCGTGTTACATTACATAAAAAAATACAATCTACAGGGTGACCCAAAACTCCATTAACATTTGAAAATTCAATAACTCAAAGAATAATATAGGTAGAGAAGTAAAAATTGACACAAATGCTTGAAACGACATGGGGTTTTATTGAAAACACAAAAAAGTAGGGGCAATATATGGTACTGGGCAGCAAAATGACAGTAATGCCACATGAGAATCATGTATGAAATGAGCTGTAGAGAGAGGGAATCAGTCCCTTCATGATTTTTCTATCCTTGTATCCGGGTGTTGGTCACGGTGTGATGTGGATTTATCACATCAATCATGATTGGACCCTTTTTCTTCAGGGAAATGTGTGGTTCTGCTATTCAAACCGACAGTGTGATGGGTATGAGATGCACTGATATGTTACAGAATCACATCATCCTTAGTCTGGCTGATAAATACCTGTTCTAACGTATGAATTTTATGCAAGATGGCACTCCACCCCATATTGCTACATGTGTGAAAGATCTCTTGCACACATCGTTTGGTGAGGATCATGTGCTCAGCTACCACTTCTGTAATGCTTAACCTCTCAGGTCCCCATATCTCAATCAATGCTATTCTTGGTTGTGGTATTACCTGAAATTGCAAGTCTACTGCGATCATACAACCTCATTAGGGATGCTAAAAGACAATATCCAATGGCAATTTCTCACCATAGCTACAGATATGCAGTACAGTGCTGCTCACAACATTGTCCATTGACTACAGTTGTTGATGAGTGATGGCAGACATGTTGAACATTTGTTATAAAGAATACAGTTTTTGGTAAAAATCAATTGTTATGCTAATTATTGCTTTTGTTATAATGTAAACCACCATCTGTTGGCCATTTTACTTTTTTTTCTTTCAATAAAACCCCATGACGTTTCAAGCATGTGTGTATGATTTTACTTCTGTACCTCCATTATTTGGTGAATTATTGAATTTTCAAATTGGGTCACCCTGCATGTATAAAATTCATAATAATATTATAATATTTGCAGTATATGTTCATTTTGAAAAGTGCCATTAATATGTATATTACTTAGAAAATGTATTTATGTATTGGAAAGAAAATGGGTTTATATGGAAATTTTAATTACCGTTAAAACTCATGGTTTGCAAGTTTTGCTTTTTTATCACAGGCATGTACTCATTTCTGTTTAGTACAATAATTTTGCTTTTTTTTTAAATTCATAGATGTTTTCAAAATTAGGTTTAATAAAGTATTATTAGAATGATCATTATCACAAGTTTAATGTACTAAGAAAAAATTACATTCATCAATAAGAGTAGATGTTAATTCTATCATGATTATTTCTTTGATTATTTGCTTCCAAATTTTTTTTCATTTTCTTCACTTAATAATTTTTCTATTATAGTATAAGTTACTGCAGTTAGAATATCTGTAGAGAGGTAGAGAAATTCATTTGTCTCTATTTCACACAAAATTATAATTTGCACTTAACTTTAGACTTTTGGCACGGATGATTACTTCTGACCACAAATTACATTTTATTGCTTTTAAAGTCCTACATAACCAATAGAAGATATATAAGTTAAGACTAATAGCACATTTTGAATATTTTGAAAATAATTTTCAGAACTATTAAATTGAGCATAAATCTAAAACCTTTGAGGTATCATCTGTAACATAGTTTTCTCCAACATAATAAATTAAAATGTCACCATGAGCTACTGATCTCAGAGATAAAGGCTGAAAATTACGCAATCTTAATTTTGATTCATTTTAAAAAATTTGAAAATTGATATTAAGTACTGAGAACCAGTAACCATCCAATATTTACTAAACCACTCTTCTAAATCATCTGTCTGCATCTTTCCTGCAACGAAATACAGTAAGACCCCACTTAACACTGCTTCGATTTAACACTCTTTTATTTGAATTGTGGGATTCCCCGAAATTGCACACAGCGTTAGACCAAAGAACGTCTATGTAAAGAAGGAAAGCTTCCATAGACGTAATGTAAACCAATTTGATATTACACCGTGGGAAAGCGGAGGGAAAATTTGCCAAGGTATTTGGCGATGGAACCTGCCGCCGAGAATTTTCCCTCTCTGCCATGTGTACAGAAATTGAGGAACACGTGTTAAGAAGAAACGATCTCTGACAAAAGGTTTCTTCTTTGATGTTTAGTGATAATTTAAACTCTGATTTTCGTACTTTTTTTTGCTCAAAATAACTAATCCATTATTTAATTTACTTGCATGAAAAAATATTTTCTTTTGCTTTAAAGAAATTTAAAACGCTGTTCATTTTATGAACTCTTGATAAATGTGACTTTCGAACTTCGACGCCAGCTTCAAGCTTTGGCGACAGATATTTTGCGTATGCGCAGCTGTTTCCCTTTACATTGAGAAGGAGCCACTCCTGCTGTGAAGACGTTTTCCTTCTTAAGATTACATATTCTTTGGTTAGGCTTCCTGACATCTCAAGCAGTTTATATGTATTTCTTCTTTCCTACAAAATGTGTTTTTATCGTTTCAAACATTTGTTAGCGTTATTGTAAGTATAAATTTATATAATATAACGATTGATATAGTGACAAATATTATGATTTTTAGTTTTTATCATGGGTGATAATAAAAAACATGAAAATAAAGCAACAAGAAAAAGCATTTTGCTAGAAAGTAAAATGCAAGTGATTAGAAGATTAGATACTGGTGAACATCAATCTCAAATTGGTGCTGCATTGAATTTGGCAACTTCAACAATAAGGACTATTCTTAAGAATAAAGAAAAAATACTGTCATCGGCAACTGCAAGTACGACAAGCTCTGCAACTAGAATTACCTGTTCTAGAAATAATACAACTGAAGAAATGGAAAAACGACTTTTTATACGGATTGACGACGAAAATGAACACAATATGCCATTAAGCCAATCTGTTATAATCGAAAAAGCGAGAAGAATTTTCAGTTACATTCAGGTTGAGGCAAGTGGTACAAGTGAAACTTTTGTTGCAAGTCAAGGATGGTTTAATAGATTTACACATCAAAATAATCTTCATAACATACAGATTACAGGAGAAGCAGCAAGTGGTGATACGAAAGCGGCAGCTGAATTCCCAGTGATATTAAAAACAATAATTGAACGAGGAAACTATCCTCGAGAATTGGTTTTTAATGTTGATAAAACAAGCCCATTTTGGAAAAGAATGCCAAAATGAACATTTCTATCCCATGAAGAAAAACGTGCACCAGGATTTAAAGCTACAAAAGATCGCTTAACACTTCTACTGGATGGCAATGCAAGCGGAGATTTCAAATTAAAACCACTACTTGTTTACCATTCCCAAAACCCAAGAGCCATGAAAGAAATATCCAAATCAGCTTTACCTGTAATTTGGGAGTCTAATAAAAAAATCATGGATAAGTATGAAAATTTTCCAGAACTGGTTCACTGAATATTTTTGCCCGTCTGTTAAACACTATTGCAAAATTAATAAACTTGAATCAAGAGCACTACTTTTAATTGATAATGCTCCAAGCCATCCTACGAATTTATCTGACTTAATAACATGCATTCCAGTCGAAGTGGTTTTCTTGCTGCCTAACACAACTGCTGGCATTATATCAAATTTTAATGCTTATTAATGCTTTTAATGCAAATTTTAATAAAAATGCTTAGACAGATGTTTGAAAAAACAGATGGAGAAGAGAAACAATCAGTAAGAGAGTTCTGGAAAAACTACAATACCATGAATGATGTAGATAACACAAACCTTTCTTGGAATGAGGTAACAGAAAAATGCTTTAAAGAGGTGTCGAAGAACATTTGGCCAGATCTAAGCAAGGGCAGTGACACTGGACACTCTGTCAATATGAATGAAATAGTGGAAGAAATAGTGGAATTCACAAAACAAACTGGTTTATATGAGGTAAATGTGAAAGATGTTGAAGAAATAGTGCAAGAAACAGCAGCAAGTCTTTCTAATGATGAGCTCAAGGAATTAGCGGACCAAGAACACAAAAATACTGAAAGCAGTGATTCTGAAAAAGAGCAAAAAGAACTTTCAACAGCATTTCTAAAAACCAGTTTGACCACTATAACAGGAATTATGGACCAATTTATTGAAAATGACCCAAATTTTGACAGGAGTTCAAAGGCAATACAGGGTGTTATGGATGCCTTATCCACTTACCAACAACTTCTTCCAGAGCACAAAAGGAAAACGTAAATTACATTAGATACCTTCTTGATAAAAAGGCAGAAAATTGGAAATACAGAAGAGACTGAATGACCTGAAATGTAAACATACTGACAGAATTTTATTTATTTTTATATATATTTTTGTGTATTATGTTTCTATATTTGTAAGAAATAAATTTTTGTTTTATTGTTATAAAATTTAATGTTAACGCAGTTTCATATTATGCTCTACTTTGATGGAACATATATCCCACATTAAGTGCGGGCTTACTGCATTTAAATCCTAATTTATGAAAATAATACTTGGGTAATTTTAATAGACATGTGTGGCATGAGAAGTAGCTAAATGCTTTTCTTTAGTAAAGGACCCCTTTCTGGAAGCTGTTTCTTAGCTTTCCACATATCTAACCACAAGAAAAATCTTCCTAAAAAATTTTCATTCAAAGAATTATTAGGCAATATTGACATTTGAAATGGGCCATTTAACCACAGACCTTTTAAGAGGGATTAATACCCCTTTCTCATGATGATTTTTAGTAACAGATGGCGCTACGAACATTGAGCGATAAAAAGTCAAATCTGTAAGACTACCTACAGCCTGATTACTATGGCAGCGATGCTTCCCTTCCTCTGTACTCGTTTGGTGGAAAAGTGAGTAAGCCATAAAACACTTAAACACATTCCCTCGGCTGAACAAAAGACTGGCTGTCATTTCTTCCGTCTGTGATTCAGACTGCAGGGTGTGTTTTGACCAGGAATAGAACATTTGTGTTGAATGAAAGATATCTGTGAGATACGTGCAGCAGTCGCAATTTCTTTTCGCAAAATTTGTTCATCAGGCTTTTCAATGTTGCGTAATGTTTTATAATTTGCCATTATTCTGCGGAAGAAAACAATTTTTAAAAATGCTAGATTTTTAAGCATTTTGGTAATTTTATCTCAACATAAAAATTATACATAAATGATTTTATACTTGATGATATGTGTATACATATATAGGATGAACATAATATTATAAATATCTGTAAGTCCTTTACAGAGCTTTATATATATATTTTACTTGTATTATAAAATCGTATAACACTCCTAGCTATATTTTTTTAATTCAAAAGTGGATAAATCCTTATCAAATCTTTCTAGTACACAAAGAAATAGTCTATGTGTCCATGCACATATACGTAGTAAAAAATACTATTCTTGATGGAATACCTTTGGCAGCAATATCAAGATGTAACGAAAATTAGAAATCAATTACTTACATGCATTTTATTACAAGAACACTAGCAAAATTTGCGGCACATATCTGCGTTCCACTTTGAATGAAAACTGCATAAAGTGTTAAGTGTTATAATGAACAATCAGTTTCAAGATTTCACTTGATACTGAAATGCATAAAATCAAATTGCATTTCTATGTATCAGGTTTATAAAGTACAAGCTGATAATACATGATAAGGGGGAAGAAATTCGTAAATTGCAAAATTGAATATTATATTTTCGTAAACTAAAATGATATATATTATATATACATCCGGAAAAAACTATATACAATATATACATATATATATTATGTATTTATATGTATGTATAGTCTTTTCCGGATGTAACTCTAATTACGTACTGAGCTGGTTTATTATCTTCCTGTAAAGATGCATTTGGATTTGCTGCTAAAGCAACTGGCTTATACACACATTACTCATGGGGAAACCACGAAAGCACACATGCAGCTAGTCCCTTCGCGGGATTCGAAACTCGGACCAAACTACTAGCGTTCAGCTACTTTACCGCGCTTCACTCCTCATTTCGGAGTGGATTCGCTACATATGAAACATAACAAGGTGCCCTTACCATATTTAGCAGCCTGCCATTTTCCTTGACCTACCATAAAAAAACAAAATCGCAAAATTATAACAGCGTTTCTAAAAAGATGCTTTGCTGTATTCCCATTCAATCTTTATCATTCTGCGTTACTGGAAACAAAGTACTATAATTTCAAAATCAAAATTTTATAACATTACTTTTACAGAAAGTGATCGCATCTTCTAAAAATGAAACCTGACATCTGTTTCTATACAAGCACTTACTTTCTAGACAAGGTAATTTCAGTGTAACATACGTTCAGTTTTGTCTAACTTTGAATGGAAAAAAAAAAACTATGCACATAACAGGCACAGATATTACAGCACATAAATTTACTCAATTATATTGGATTACCAGAGAAAAAAAAATACTTCGATGAGATAATTCTCAAAGAATTCATAAACGCTAAATTAAGAATAAATTTTATAAAATGTTTACTAATGAATACATGTATTTGCATAGTAAGTTTCCTTTTTAAAAAAATTTTTCATCTTTATATATATCACGTTTATTAAAATATTGCAATTGACTTCACAATTATGCTCCGAAATTTCATTGTTGTAGATTGGATGATTACCAATATACTTATAATCCTACTAGTAACCAGGGCCAGTATTAGGGGTTTTTGCTGCTCACTACATTATCTGTGGCTCCTACTTCTGCCACGCGCCGCCAGTGGCTAAGAATATTGATTACTGGAAGTTCGACCTGGTTTTGGTTCAATCCCAGGCGAACCAGCTGGCTGCATGGTTTGTTTTCCCCGTGTGTAACATGAAAACAAGCCAGTTTCCTTCAGCAATTAGGCTCACCCGCAGTGGAGCGGTTAAATCGCTGAACACTGGTAGTTCTGACCTGGATTCGAATCAAGGTGAACAGGCTGGCCACATGGGCGTTTTCATAGTCTTCCCATGTGTAATGTGTACGGGAAGCCAGTTTCTTTAAGAAAGTAGAACATGAAGGCATCCTAGTGTGCTTTGCCATAACAAACTAAACTAAACCTTCAGAAACTTCCTCCATGAAGGCATCTGCCATCTGCCACCTCGTGGCTTTGCTATATTCAAAGAGCCTAACCCAATTCTAGCACTCAGTTCCTCTCTAAATTCTAGCGGGCAAGCGCTAAAGTCACCGATTACTGGTAGTCCAACCAGGGCACATTATCTGAGTTCCGCTTTGAATGAAAACTACATAAAGTGTAAGTGTTATAATGAAAGATTAGTTTCAAGATTTCGCTTGAATATCATATTATTATCTTCTACATATCAGATTTATAATGTGCAGCTGATAATTGTAGGAGTATCAGGTTCATAAAGTACAGCTGATAAATACATGAGAAGTGGGAAGGAATTCATAAATTACAAAATTTAATGGTTGTAATGAAAATTTTATGCACGAATGTTTTCATAAAGTTATGCAAAAAAAAAAAAAAAAGAAGGCAGTACCTTTAGTGTGGGTAGTAATCACTACCCAAATACTATGCTTTTCTGCCAATTTTTTTGGTAGTTTTTCAAAACCTTCGGGCCAGAAATTTGGTGCCCCAAGTCCAAAAACAGATCAACCTCATTTCGGACGTCCTGTGCAGAATGGAAGATAGGACAAGCAAGATGTAGCCGCAAGTGTGTAAAAAAGTAGAAGTCCGAAGGTGCGATGTTGGGGTTATATGATGGGTGTGGTGAAAGATTGCATTCGAGTCAGTACAATGGCTAGCCGGTGAACGCAGACACGTATGGTCTTGCATTATCTTGATGGAACATTACCTTTCTGCGCCGGAACTCAGTTCGACTTTTTTCCTTGATAGCAGCATCAACACACACTAGCATCTCAGTGTATCCCTTACTGTCAAGGGTTTTACCTTTTTCCATATACTATTTGTGATTAATACCATGTCAATCCCACCAGATACAAAAGCATGATCTTTTTCTTAGTCAAATTACGCTTTGCGATGCTGCCGATGGGCTCACCAGGCGCAGACCAGCTCCCTTTTCAGCCTGTATTGTTTACGTAAACTTGTCTAACTTTGAACGTAAAAAAAACTATGTATATAACACGCAAAGATATTACAGAACATAAATTTACTCAATTATATTAGATTAATACTCCGATGAGATAACTCTCTGAAAATTCATAAACGCTAAATTAAGAATAAATTTTATAAAATGTTTACTAATGAATACAAGTATTTGAATAATAAATTTTTATTTTTCCACCTCTACATATACCACGTTTATCGGAGTGCCGCATTTGACTTTACAATTATGCTCTGAAATTTCGTTGCTGTAGATCGGATGATTACCAATATAGTCCTACTAGTAACCAGTGCAACTAGTAGGGATTTTTGCTGCTCACTACATTATCTGTGGCTCCTACCACACGCCACCAGTGGGCGAGTGGTTAAGACTACTGAATACTGGAAGTTCGAACTGGTTTGGGTTCGATGCCAGACAGTGGCGGCTCATAATAAGCACTGTGGAACTGCAACACCCCCTATTTCCACTTATTATTATTTTTAATATTTAATATAATGGGCCGTTTTTTCTTTAATTCTTTCTATATACTTCTACAATATATAATCCTTAAACTTAATGTCAGTAGCCATCCTCCAGTTTATAAAAAAGGTACGAAAGTCTTTGTATGGAACTGCGGGCTTCGCAGTTCCAGCGGCTTGGTGTTTGGTTGATCTGCGCATGCGCATACAGAACGCAGCACTCGAGCCACTCAGCGAGAAGAGCACTGTCGCTCTTACAGTGCCGAAATTCTGGAAACGTGATTACTTTTTACTTCGCGTGTGTGGTATTTTGTTGTTTTGCGCATGCGCACTTAGGAAGCAGCGTTCGAGACCGAGAGGAAGAAGGGCACTGTCGCTCTTACAGTGCCGAATCTGGAGTGCCGTTTGGATTTTTTTTTTTTTTTAACTCTGTGTGCGCTGTGATTAAAAAATCATACACCATATTCTTGGTTAGATTATGTTTCAGCTATTCTATTTGATTCATTTTTATCGGTTCTTTTATTTTACAGAAAACTTTAACCATGTCCTTGCATCCTCAAGTAATAAATTCTGTGACTGTAAGTGAACTTTAAGAGCTTTCGTTTTCACAGCTGTCTCTTCATGAGAAAATTACAATAAAAAAAAGAGATCGTTCAACAACTGATATTCTAATATGTCAGCCAGACATAAAAAACAAGAAGAAATATATTCGTAGTTTCAATTCTGAATGGTATCAACGGAAAAATTGGCTTTGCGGTTGTCAAGTAAAAAATGCTCTGTTTTGCTTCCCGTACTTGCTGTTTGGAGGTGATGTAATGTGGACAAAAGACAGTTTCAAAAATATAAACAAAATGAAAGGAAACACTAAAAAGCATGAGATGTCAAAGAAGCATGTTAATAATGTAGTTTCACTGCACTTTTAGGAATCGTTAGTATTAAGGAGAAACTTAGTGAGGGATACAGACTTTCAGTCAATGAGCATAACATAAAGGTTAAAAAGAACCGTGAAATTTTGTGCAAAATAATAGACTGTATTTCCTTTTGTGGAAACTTTGAAACTTCCATACGTGGACATGATGAAAAAGACAATTCAGTAAATCCAAGTGTATTTAGAGGATTAGTAAATTTTACTTCTATCCAAGTGTATTTAGAGGATTAGTAAATTTTACTTCTAAATTAGATTCAGATTTGAAGAATCACTTAGAAACTAGTGAAGTCTTCAAAGGTGTTTCTAAGACCATTCACAACGAGATACTTGACTGCCTCTTTCAAACATATCATGAGGACATAAGGAACGAAATTAGAAAAGCTTGTAGCTTTAATGGCTGATGACACAACAGATGTTTCGGAACACACTTGTTCTTAAATGGTCGAATGTATTGAATTAAAATTTTTTGTGACAGCACCCCCACTAATTTTAGCTACGAGCCGCCACTGATGCCAGATGAACCAGCTGGCTGCATCGTTTGTTTTCCCCGTGTGTAACATGAATACGAGCCAGTTTCCTTCTAGCACTCAGTTCATTAGGCCCTCCCGCGATCAAGCAATTAGGCCCTCCCACGATCGAGCAATCAAATCACTGAACACTGGTAGTTCCGACCTGGATTCGAATCAAGGCGAACGGGCTGGCTGCATGGACATTTTCATAGTTAGTTTCATAGTTACATACCAAGTTACGTGCCAATTTCATATCATAAATACATATGCTGTGTTAGCAACAGTATCACTATTATATGGCATACCAACAACATTTCCTCCCTTATAATCTATGTATGGTTTTATGTGTATTTCATCCAACATTAATGTAAATATAAGGTCTTCTGAATTCAAGCCATTTATTTTTTGTTTATTGAACAACAAGAAATTTTCATCACACTGCTCTTTAATGGGATCAGTATTAAATCTAGAACATATTCTATAAATTGTTCTTGGATGTGGCATAATGATATTACACAAACTTCCGTGAGGAGAAATGGAATATAAAACAATGAAGAATATATACATATATGATGAATAACACATGCGCTCCTTTTCATAAATAAGATGTCACAACTGTTCTATAATGAATTTCACAGTTTTCTGTTTATCCTCATCATCATTATAAACAGTATTCATTAGAGAAATAGCTGTTTTTATAATGTTGGAAAATAAATTTTCATTTTGCGGTGTAGAAATATTCAATAGCAAATGTAAAACTTAAAAAAAATTTACATTATTTATTACTTTAGGAAACACTTTGTTATCCATTATTTTTAATTCTGAATTACCAATAAAAATATTGCACATTAATTTTCTGTCACTAATACTGAAGCTTGAATAATCGATACAGACTGAGTATCAATAATAAGAAAAAGAATTTTACCTTCTTTGAAAATAACTGTCCAAGTATCACAAATGTTGTCAGATTTTATGCATGATGAAAATTCAGAAAATGAGTCAAAACACTTTTCTTGTCATTAATTTCCTTACTGCTTAAACTTGCAGCAAGTGTGAGCTATAAACTGTTTCTATTAATTCTAATTTCTCTATCACTGGCTCTTTCTCTAGAAGTTGAAACTTACCTTATAAATATTTTGGGCAGCCAGGCAGTTGCAAAGGTACAGCATCTTTTTGAAGCCTTCGATGAATCAAATAAATTTTCACAGAAGTTTCTTTTTTCTCATCAAAATGTTCGATAGCTCTTTCAGTGTCTGAATCAACAAAATGTTTTTGGCAAATGTAAAAAGGATGAAAAATTCAATACTGACTACCATTGTAGATTCATAAGAAAATCTTACAGATAATTTTAATGCAAAATGAAAATACAGATTTCTTTGCATTACATTAGGTTTCCACTGAGAAATAAACTTACATACAACAATAAGGCCTAATTTTTTGGAAAATCAAGAAACGCATATTTTTTAAAGGCATGAATAAGAGTAATGAATTAGGCTTTTTGAACTAAAAAAAGTCATACAGTTTAAAAAATTGAATGTACACACCTTAGAATGTTTAAATGGGATAAAATTTTGCTGGTATAACTGCAAATGGCATGTAACCACTTTTTGCCCAATGAATCGGATTTGAAGAAGGAAAACAAGTGGACATTTTCAATATTTGGATAATTTCTTCTGCAGTTAGAAACACAACAATCATAAACCATTCTTCAACAGATTATTACCAAATAAAATATTTTATAATCTTTTATAAACATTCATACATATATAAATCTACTGCTGAAACTATAAGCATGTACTATCACAAGGTGAGTTTGTTCATTATCACTGAAACAATCATGACAGTTTGTTACATCTTCTAGTTTCTTCTCCAGTGGCATCATTCGCAGTAGAAGAGAGGTCTTGTTATCTCTTATATCCATATGCTTCAAATTACATAAATGTTTTAAACGACCCAAATATTCCTGTTATGGTATTTTTTAATTTTAAAAAATCAATTTTGTAAAAATTACAAAATCTACCATTTTATAAGGTTCTCCAATGTGTATATTTAGTAAAAGTTTATAACTCAAATTAATAAATGAAGCATTAAAAGTTTTAGCACAATATGACAAAAATTCATCACAAGATTTAATTTTAGAATTTCAGTATTTTTTTTAGATTTTTCGGTGCTAAACAGCATCTTTACCACTTTCCTTGACTGAATAAAAAATAAATTAGAATAATTTGAGTTTGATTTTTTTTTTTCAAATTAAAATTATTAAGCGACATTCCTTTGAGATTTACTAATGCAAGAGCCTTTAATTCACAATCTCATTACATTTGATTAGTAAAAGGTTTTTTCAAACAAGTAAATTTATGAATTTTCAAATTTTATAAATATATTTAAAATACTCACATTCAGTTTTATTACTTACTGTCATAACTTAATACACATACAAAAAAATTCATCGGAATAGAAATAGCTTTCATTTTTAATTTTTGCAAGTCATGTTACGAGTTGGCTATGTGCCGCTACTGAAGCCTATAACTGTTTTTTTACTACACAAACTCTTATAAGATATTGTGGATACAGCCTGCTTTTCCAAAAAAATTATATTGATCAACATTTCTCATAACAATCAGCATAGTCATGTACATTACTTAATCTAGTAACACCAGAAACCATTTTCTAAACAGATATTTTATTTTTAGATATGTACAAAAAGAAACATTTTGCTCTTCAATTTTAGTGCAACCCAACTTTTCAGAAAACACAATTTCTAAATGAAAAATCTTTGTCAAATTTGTCCTAAGGGAGTGATTTTTTTTAAGTTTTACTTTTTTAAGTAAAATATAAACTTAAAAAAAAACGATATATGATCTAAGAGTAAGCATAAAAGGTAGATAAGAGTCAGCATAAAAAGTTAGATTACATAATTTTTACAAAAGTGTCTTTTTTTTTTTTAATTTAAAATACCAAAATATAAATACTTGCTTTATTCAAACCATTTTTTTTAATTCAAAGTATGAGTCTTAAACCAACAGTTGTAATAATAAAGGTCTCATATGGAATTGTGTGAATACCTTGTATACTGTGAATGACAGCATTAAAGCTTTATAGTAACCCAAACAGTAATAAAACATATATTTTAGTTATCCATTAACCTTTGTAAATTAGCTGCATAAAAAATAATTGTTAATGACTGAAAAGATTAAAACATGCACATATGCTTTTTATCTTGAAAGCATTAATGTTTCATGGAAACATAATTCCTTATTTAGCAAAAAAAGTAAACTTAGACTGTCATAGATTTTGAATAAAACTATCGATTTTGAAAGTAATTAGACATATAACCCTCTCCTTCAGGAGCAAAAAATTTTTGCAGTAAAATTCTACTGATTTTTGGAGATGATCCGATATAAGTCACTGCTTTATTGTCTAATTTTAAGCTTTAAATTAGGGTGTTTCTCTTACAATTAAACTTTCTCATAATCTAATGTCTTTAAACAAATTGGAATATTTTCTATAATTCAGGATCTTCCTATCAATAACATAAATTTTAAAAAGTGAAACAATACATCATCAAGTCATCTTCAGTATAGTTTTTAAAATTATAGATTGTTACTTTAATTCCATTTATTTTAAAAAGTTTTTTTCATCTGCTGATAATAATAACACTGATGATTTTGAAATAATATCTGCATCACTCTTAGCTTCATTAAAACAATATAAAATTGAAGTATCTTAACATTTCAATGTTTGAGTGCTCTGGAGATACATTATCTATCACATTAATTACAAGTAGATTTATTAATCATGGAAGTCACAATTACTAGGCACACCCAAAGATTTTTTTTAAAAAATATTATATATACTCTCTTTCTAAATATGAGAAGCCCCAAAATTTCAGATGAAATGGACCTCTGCTTCATAAATCTGCTACTAACAAAAACTTAATTAATGTATTAGTCAAATAAGGTAAATTAATCCCAAAATGTTCCAGCTCTTTAAATACAAGGTATATGTGAAGTACACTCAACAGAAATAATGAAAAACAAAAATATATGCATATAGTTGGAAAACCATAGAAGTATAACTAAATATTTTGTACTTAGTTTTATAGTTCCACTTCTGAAGTCCACCATTATAATCTCCAATATAAAAGAAAGGCCTAAAATATTTTTAAAAAAATTAATTATGCATGAATAAAAGAGAAAGCTGTGTTCTAAACTCAGCAAATAAAGCCTAAACATTTTTAAAAATTTTATGCATGAATAAAATAAAACACCATGTTCCAGATACAGCAAATAAATTAATGGTGAAACTTTAGCAGTATAACTAACTTAGCATAAACTATTAATAAACTAAGCAGTATAATTAGAGAGAAAAAAATATTAATAACATGAATAAAGTGTATTAAAGGGGTTATAAGAATATTATATAAAGCTATATAATAATAACATAAGAATACAAATAAGGTTACTCCATGTCATTTTATAATATGATTACTATGTAATATGATATGATCATTTTATAATACAATAAGTAGCACATTACAAATGTTTGGAATTTTTTTTAATTCACCAAACCTGCCAAAGGATAACTGACAAAATTTATTTCTATGGCATAATGATAATTTGCTTTTTCTAAAATAATGTTTACTTAGCACAAGGCATTTTACTATTTGCTTGGATCAAATGAACAACTGCTGTTAAAGTTGAGCAAAGAATAACAATAATGTTTTGTTGTAAAGCAAATAAAATAGCAAAACTTTTCATGACATGAAACTCGGTGCATTGCTGATGATCTTGATCCAAAATGACAGTCAGGTGCTTGGGTCGGAGAAGGTTCACTTCAGCCACAAAAACTTTGAATTTCAGAAATTTGTAAAGGTCATGCCGGTGATCTGTTTTGATTGAGAAGGGGTAATTCACATGGAATTTGCTTTTGAGAGTCAGACAATTGACTCCATATCTTGTAAAAACATAATGATCAGATTCTGAAATTCAGAGTTCAAGTACTAAAAAGCTCAGCAGACTGAATAAACAATTTCTACTGAACAATAATGCGCCATCACACAATTTAATTTCTGTCAAGCAGTATCTAGTATGCAAAACATTTGTGATGTTAGCTGATTTGGCCCCTGGATACTACTTTCCATTTAATAAATGAAGTCTCACCTCAAATATCATTATTTTAATAGCACTATATAAATTTAAAAATCTGTAACATGAAACTGTAACAGTATTCCAAACATTTAGTTCTACACAGGAAAATGATTCTAAAAACTGTATGAGCATGCCAAGCCTTGTCTACACTTACATGAATAGTGTAATAGTTACATGAATAACTAAGAAGTAAGAATAATAATTTTTCAATTTTGATTTCGCACAAACTTTTCTCTAAAATTTGTAGGTGCAGAGTATATTACCTACAAAGATTGTACAAAACAATTTAGAGACATCAATGTAAAATAATAGCACATAATTGCTATTGATATTACAGAAATTTCTTTAAGGATTTGATTAAATACTTTTAAACTAGCATTAGTATGAAAACTTGTGAAATTTAAGCTTCTTTACAGAAAATATAGTAAAAGAAATTACATTGGCACAATATACGATTTTAAAACAAAAATTCAACAATTCCAAAAGTCTGTTTAGTAACAGGATAAAATGTAATTTCATATCCAATATAAATGTGATATAATTAAAACCACTTTTAAAGATTATTATTATTAAATTAATTTATTTTAAATGAAAAAGGAATTATGTACCTTAAAAACTGTATTTCTCTACACAAATAATAATGCACAAAATGCTAGTAATGTGAATTCAAATTACAAGAGTGATTAAATTAATTTATTTCAAATGAATGAATTATTTCAAAATGAATTATATACATTAAAAAAATATATTTCTTTACACAAGTAATTATGCACAAAATGCTGATGATGTAAATTTAAAATAAATACTGACAAATTTCTAAAATATTATACTATTAACCCCCCCCCAAAACTTTGTTTAATATTATTTGATGTGAAAGCATATTTTTTTAATAATTTTCATTAATCCAACTTATATTATTTAGAACTGTTGCTAATAATAGAAGTGCATTATTTTCTATTTAATCACTTCACAAAGTCTGAATAATATGATAAGTTTTCTTGTTTAATAGCCTATCTATTCTTCATAAACTAAATTACATAGTTTTATACTTTAAAATCTTACTCCATCACCAAATTTCTTTAAAATTTTAACTTTTTTTCAGAAATGTAATTTCTTAAAACTCTAAAAGCTATAAAAAATTACATTCAGTTAGTATATATATAATTAAAAAATTTGAAACATGACAAGAAAAGAAATTCACAAACTTCAAATGTTAATCATTTTCCCCACAGTGATTATATATTTAATTTTCCAGAAGTAAAATTTATACATGAAAATAATTATTCACTTTTCTTGAGATGTTCCCTGCTTTATACAAAATTTAAGCATTCAATATTCTAAGTTAAATTCCCCCCCTTTTTTTTTCCTTTCTCCTCATTGAAGAAATGATATCAAATTATCATAACTGCTGTAGAATTTTATATTAGAACTTCATTCTTATCAAATGACTTAAAATTTTTGTGCATAACATACAGGTACAAGATATTTCGACTAGTTTTTACAGCTTAATTTGCTATATACTTCTTCAGTGACTCGACAGCCCATGGCAAACCCTGGCCTTCTTCAGAATTTTATTCTAGGCTGTCTTACTGGCCTTAGCCTTCTAATTAATGACCTTTAAGTTAGACAATGTCTTTCTCCAGACAGTCTAAATATCCAAATTTCAGTCTTCTTCTCTCTTGTGTACCTATCAGCTTGTCCATGAATATTTTTTAGGTAGTTCCATTTTTGGACATATCTTAACCTTTGGGTACTTATAAAATTTACAATGTCTAGATGCTAATACATCCTACAGATATTGCTTCTTCAGTTACCATTTATCTGATTAACTAGAACAATGTTCATCAAATTCTTTCTATCGAAGACTGTAAGTATTTCTTTATCTTTTTCAATCTCTGGGAAGATTCTAGCTCTATACAACAAAACAGATATAATTAAATATTTATAAATTGTCAGCTTACTTATTTTTTTCATAAAGTTTGATTTCAGATAATTCTTTAAACCAAAGAAGAATTGGTTAGCAAGTGTTAGCTGTTACAAATTTACGGGCCAGATATTGTTCTCTATATTAATTACAGAGCCAAGATATGTGAAACACTCAAACACTTCAAACTTACATTCATCAATTTCTAAGAAAGAATGATTGAATTTTGATTTAATACATGACACATATTTATTTTTTGTTTGGTTAAAGCTAAAAAAAAGTGTATTTCGATTGCTTCAACATCCAGTCAGAGAAATTCCTGTTTGAGTGCTTCAAGAGTAATATGCTGTATGCAGTATAATAAAAGTATTACTAATACTGCTATATATGAAACGTTAAAATTAAAGCTCATATATGGAAGCATGGGTAAACATTAAGACATGCATAACTAATAAGAAACATAAAGATGGGAATGAAATACTAAATTGACTTTGTTGTGATCATCAGCAAATGAAAAGAAATTACTGTTCATAAGTTAATTACTGTTCACATGCTTTGTTAGTCAGCCAGACAGTTCGGTACAAATGAATGTCCATTAATGTGCAAAAGCAATGTTATTAAGAAAATAGAAATGCCATCCAAGCACAAAACTCACTTACTGACAAGTTGTCAAAGAAACTAAGAGACTGGAACAAGTAATCTGAAGCACAGGATCAAATGAAATCATTTGAAAAGTTCAGCAATTTTTGGTATTAAAAAAAAAAAAAAAAAAAAAAAAAAAAAAACTGATGCGTACAACATGACTTTCTTGTATAGAATATTAAATTATATGCATTTTTTCCTGCATTTAATTTAAACTTATTGGATTGAATTAAATCTACTTCGTTGATAACGCATCAACCACACTTAACAGTATTACATCTCAACCATTTTATAACTCAGAATGCACAAAAATTATATTATCTGAAGAATTATCTAATCGTTGCCATATGTTCTATTCAAATACTATAATAAATATAAAATGATGTATAAAAGAAATTAAACAACAACAAAAAAAAAATAAAAAGTTTTTCACAGATGATTCAGTAATTCTCATTCAATTAATTCAGTTCTCACTTTGCGACAAGGCAAAAATACATAAAAACTCAAAATATCTATATTAAAAATTAAGAAGTAAATATTAAACACTTATTTCCTTGACTAAATTCTAGAATCGATTAAGCATGATTTAATTTGCAATAATAAGAGAAGGTGTTATCCTTGTTGTTGTGAAGCTTAGTTTCTCTAGATTGGCAGCAAATCCACTATTCTGCTAAGTTTCAAATGCAAACAAATATGACTGCTATGGTAAAAATAATTAGGCTTAGCCGCAGTTAAACAACTTTTAAATTGTTGATAATTCTACAAATACTGCATGCAGATTTACTAAAGGCATAAAAACCTTAACCAGAAGATAAGAACAATATAATTCAATCATTTTTAAAGCAAAAAATGCATAATTTACCAACATATAAGACACTGAGCTGAGTAACAGAGCGGGTATATATATATATAAACGTTTGGTGTGGCCAATTGCAACCAAAAAGGGAAGTGCACATCTACATGTTATAGCAGTCCTATATACAAAATTTCAATGTTCTGAGGCTACTCTTTTTTGAGTTATGTGAGATAAATGCATATGTACATACAGACACCATGAAAAATCTCTTCTGAATCTATTTTAAATAAGTTTTATAATTCGTTTGGGGAAACAGAGTCCTTTATTATGTTTTTACATACAGATATCACTCAAAAACATCATTAAATTGCATTTGATAGTGGCCAAAATGGATATTTTTATTAAAATATGGCACCCGGAATTTTTCGTGATTACAATACTTTCTTTACTTCGTACAAGGAAGTAGAAAGTAATTGTTAAAAAGCTTTAGTATATCTAATACTTCTATCATAACATTTTAAATACTTAATCATTTGACTGCTAATTATATGATTTCAAACGGTAACTAAAATATATGAATGACTTCAAACTTAAATTTTATGTACACAAAATTAAACTGAAAAAGCTACTCACTGCCATGGATGCACAGCAATAGTTTTTACTATATGAGGAGTCCCATACAGAACAGGCTTAAGAATTTTATTTTCAACGGAAAAATACCCCACATATCCTTCAGTAGTACACACTATAAAATCTTTTTCCTCTAAAACCTTGTTTTTTGCTTCAGATCCATCTCTAATTTGAAGTGCAGTTCTATCAAAAAAATACATTTCATAAAACCCAAATTATTATTATAATGCTTTTATTGCTGTAACAGTTGGTAACAGAGAAAAAATAAAACTTCCTAACACATGATCTTTTAGAGATTAAAACTAGGAACAATATAAATTGTGAAATATCTGTAAAACAAACTTTCTTTTACATTTGATAATGTCTTAACATTTTTCATTTAGTAGAACACGGTAATCATTACAGTTGTTCTGCTTAAGATGAAGTAACTGATTACTCTAATGATGTCGAAACATGTGGAAATATTGGATGGAATGTAAGAATTTGTTTAATGTACTTCAGAAGCTAAATTAAAGTATATCATAATATTACCATATAAACTTCATCCAAATTAAGTACTAAGCTTATAAATAGTGTAAATTTTATTAGTATGAATATATTATACTGTCAAAGTAATACGATATGCTATAAATATAAGAATTTGTTTAATGTACTTACTTCACAAGCTAAATTAAAGCATATAATAATATTCCTATACGTACTTCTTCCAATTTAAGTATTAAGATTATAAATAGTATAAATTAGCATGAATATATTATACTATCAAAGTAATACGATATGCTATAAATTAAATTAAACAGAAATGTTACACTGTAAAATATTGTTCGTTGTGTTCATAATGGATTGAATGCACAAGTCAATAAAAAGTTAATAAAATTTATTCTTTTCACAAGAAATAAAACAAAATGCTGAAATATTTCCTCAGAGATATTCATACAATATCAAAATAACTCACAGTAGTTATATTTTTAAACTACTAGAATATAAACAGAACTCAAATTCAAAATACAGAGAAAGTTAATCCAATCTCACAGCGTATTTGCTACTATCAACAACAGCATTAAGTAAACAATACCAGTTCACTTAAAACAACTGCAACTGAGCTGAGATGTTTTTAATCTGGCTTTTATAAGCTTTTTAATCACCACAAGATCATTCTCGATTTTTATGGATAGCAAAAAGCAGTTACGAGATATTTATTTATTAAATATTAAATGTACACTTGTATTTTTACTTTTCCGGCATAGCTTTCTCTTCAAATTCATCATGCGGTGCAGTGCATGGAAAAATAAAACAATTTTAATTACAATTCTAAATGAATACAAAATCTGTACCAATATGCATTTAAATTAATTATTAATAAAAATAACACTTATTTTATAATTTACTACACCTCATTTAACATTCAGGAAAGTTCATTGCATTAATTTCATGTATAAATATTTTATACCATAAGCAGAATCAAATGCAGTTTTAATACAATTAACTAAATATAACGAGAGAACTATATAATGCACATAATTCTTTCAATCATTTAGCAACAATAATTTATGTTACACGTTTTTTTTCAATAATTTGATTTGTCAAACTTAACTAACTGCAACAAAATATATGTCCTAACTATAAAACATTCATTTTAAAGATTTTAAATGGTTTCTAAATTAAATTATAATAGATCTTGGCTATGTCAAAATTAATAAAAATTATCACAAAGCTTAAACTAGTAATAACTAAATTAATTGAAAACATGTACATGTGATACATTATGCATTGTGATTCTTTACATTTTTCACTAGCATTAAAATTTGAAAATGCTAAGGCTTACAAGAAATACCATTACAGATTCACAAACACTCTTCTTTCTGGTTGTTTTTAAAGATAACAAAAATTCTTACATTTTCCCAACAAGATCTTGCTTGAAATTAAATGACACGGAATTCACTGATCCTTCTCTAGCATCAAGAGACCTAATTGAATTTTTTTTTAATTATCACAAACATAATATCACATAGCCAATTGTTATCACATCATAAAATACTTTTCTAAGTTTCTTTACATTCTAATTAATAACTTCCAAATATTGATATATAAAATTAACTAATATACAAAAAGCACATATCAATTTGCTGAATAAAAAGTTGCAATATATGCTATAATATCAATTTAAAAGAAACTACATATGTTAAAAGAGGAAAATCTTCTTAAGTAAGTATCTTTTTGAATAAAATTTTGATTTCATGAATTCTGATTATGTTAAAATTACGATAAAGAAAGATCCAGCTATACGAAAAAATAATGGGCTGATGCAAAAGTTCATCCCATTTTGGGAGGATTCAAATTATGAGTGGATTTAGTAGCCTACATGCACTATGATGACTAGAGTTTTCAATCAAAAAAAGCATGTAGGCAGATAAGGTATAAAAGTAACATGCTTCAAAGAGTATTATAAGCTGGTAAAGTTGTATAAAAGTATACACTTGTTAAAAAATTTCAAACAGTTTAAAATGACAAAGCATAGCAGGTATTGCTTGACAGCAGTAGTATTGCAGAAACATATAAAAAGCATGACAAAACATTCATCAAATGTATGTGGAAGATGCATTTGACTACAGCATGTATCGTCACTGATTTTGAATAGTGAAGGATAGAGAGAGAAACTGTAAAAATCAACTATGTTTCTAGATGTTCATTAGTGGTTTCTGAGCAGATTTTTGAACCAAGCCATATTGAATGCCTCCTTCGCACTCAGAATAACAGTCTGAAAACAAACGCATGCTCTTCGGTTCATCACAAGGCTGAATCAATGTGTTACACATTCTCCGTGAAGCAACAAAAGATGAGAAAAGGTATCTGTCTCATTTCAGAAACAAGCCATTTTTTGAATGAATTAATTTATGAGAAACAGATTCTCTACAGTAATTTCAAATGTCAAAAGATTGCATGTCATGTAGCATAACTTGCTCTTCTCACATCAAGAAAAGAACTGCATCCAAAAAGGTTATATATATATGTGGTAAAATATGAGGGGATAATCCACTGAGACCCATGTAAGCAAACCATTTATTCTGAGTTGTACAGACAACAGCTAGATAAACTGAGACAAAAACAGATATGTAAGCAACCAACACTTATCAATCACCAAGGCATTATCTTTTAGCATGAAATTCTAGATCTGTTATTTTAATTATCAGGTATACTTTAGTTGGTAAATTTTACCTGGACTTTGCTCATTCAGACTGCCTTCTTTTTCAAATGCGAAAGATGGTAGTCCAAAGGTTCAAAAACAACTTAGCCCTCCAAATCTTGGATGACGTGCAAGATGTGAAAAAGAGCATTACAAAAGTTTTTTGATTCGAAAACAGATAACTTTTTATCAATGAGGGATTAATCTACTACAAAGCAGATGGCAAGAGATCATACTAAATATTGGCAATTATGAGAACAATGAATTTATGTTACATTTTCTTTTATTCAATCTTCATTTTTACCTAAAAATATGGGATGAACTTTCCCACTAATCCAATACATTAACACATATTTAAAGGGTAAAACGCTTAACCAAGACCTACAAGATCTACAGCAATCTAATTTTACCAACATACATTAACATTTGAAGGAACAATTAATTGCAAAAGGTTTGAAAATTTTCAACTAATTTATCAATTTACAACTTTTAGAGTTCTCTATTTATGCAAATTTAAATAATGAATTTGTATATAATCGAAATAATACTAAAATAAATATTAATATTTTAATTAAAATTAACTTAAAAATATATAATTCACCAACTCACACTATATTAGGGTCATGTAAATGTCAAGCATATCTATTTGAAAGAAAAGGAAAATTTAGCACATTATTATAAAGACATTTACATGATATTTAATAAAATATCCCTACTAAACTGTAAACATGCTTGGAAAGTACCATATCAAACCTACCTTTCCACTTACGAACAAACAAACAGTAGGCAGAGATAAAAGAAAAAGAGAGAAGGAAAACTAAATGATATAGAAAACGATCATGGCAATGCTCTAGAAAAATGATGTCAATACAGGTCTATTTTTTTTCATGAGAGTAAATATGTTATCATACTTATAAGCCAGAAACTTATTTAATGATTTATTTGTCCTTTCAAGTGGATTACTCCAACAATATGATAGCACAGCCTCTATGAGAATGCTGATCATTTAGAATATCAATATGTATCACATATCTCCCAAATAATACTCTACAACTCTCTAAGGTTCATCAACAGTGTAAATCTGTGATGGAAAAAACATGCATCATTGCACATGTTCTGTTGAAGGATCCTTATAGTGGTATACTGTCATATTGAATAAGCATGCAAAAAACATACTGTCATTTTTGGGATGATGTTCCCTCAAAAATGATGTTTGAGAACATATCTGGAATCCTATTACACAGCAGTTAAAAATATACCCAAACCATCCGCAGCCACTACCCTCTGTTGCACCTAGGTATGTCGCGTCCAAAACTTCAGAAGATTTTCTTTATATCTCAGCATATACTAGACTGAAACAGTTGGAACCGTGACTTGATAAAAGGCCATAACATCATTGTATTCATTTTATGTCCACTGGTGGAACAAATACATACTATGCACATAGTCTTATGCAGTGGGAGTCAACTATGCCACTTCAGTAATGGTTTGTCTATACCTCAATGAAAAAAAGGCTATTTTGCTCAAATGCTAGTGTACCAATATCTCTCACTGAGTTCTGATATTACCTATATCAGTTCATCATTACTAAGTATACCAAGTGATGCTATCTGTTATTGCCCATACTCAATATCAGCTGCACACTGGATGCCATTCTTGATTTTATGTAATAAAAAGGCACACTTGAAAATGCCCTAAAATGAAAAATCAAAACTAAATTTTATCTTCAGACATCTGTTTAGTATCTTTTATCAGAACTATATTTGAATGCAGCTTGCAATAGGATACCAACTTCATTTTAAGTTCTATAACAACACATTATGCAGTTATCTGTATTTCAGTAGTTAAAGATAGCTTTACCGTGCATGATAGTGGCATAAACAGGATTTTTTTTTAAAAGAACACACATGCAACAGATATAAAAAGCACTTACTGTTTAGTACTAATATAACTTCTCTATAAACAACATTTTGAATAATAAGTATTTGCTCTACTTTTTAACTTACAACAGAATATTTATAAAAAAGATAGTCAGCTAAATTTGAGTTGCTAGCAAATATATATTTTTAAACATTACCATTTTACATGAAAAGTTTCATCATAATAATGAATTTTGCCTTGAGCTGTTCCAGCAATTATATAACTTCCACTAATACCTAAAAATGGTATAGCACATTGTGGAGACATAATTTGTAGCATGCGTATACACACTCGTTGTCTAGGATCCAAAAACAACCCTTCTTTCAAATGATTAGCTGTAGGAAACAAAAAAATTCAACTTTTGACGCTGAATTAAAACTAATTTTAGCATATGCAGAAGTTACTAACTATAATATTAATTAAACCTGCTCTGTACTTGCTATACATTGGCCTATCCCAGAGAATAATCCTGCCACTTGTAGTTGCTGTTACTGCTAATGATGATGTGGTCATAAAAACTGTTTGAGAAAACTCTCCAGTTTGATGTAAAGTTTTCTATAGTAGTGAAAATAATAATCATAAATTTAAATACAATTTATAAAATATTACTTGAAATTAAGTTGCTTGCTATCTTTTCATTTAGAACATTATGAAACAAAATAAATGATTAGAGCAGCTGGTTTTCAATTCTAGACAGTAATTTGGAGTAAATTGTGACTACCAATAAACAAAAAGATAACAACAAATAAAAATATCATAACTATTTCTATTTTTAGCATAGTTTTTAATTCAAAACTTTAGTAAGAAAACAATTGAATTCACAAAAATGAGACAACAAATAAATAAAAAAAATTCAAAAAACATATTATATTAATTTTGTACAAAAGAAACTGGGAAACAGAGAATAAATATTTTAAATCATGAAAACAGAATTGCAATTTTAAGCATTATTTGTCAGGAAAATACATCTTAAAATGGAGAAAAGAAGAACATGACATAAAAAGATAATCCAAACACATAAGGTATTTCTCTTGTCTTCTTGGCATGCCTTCATGTGTAGTGGTCAGCACGCTCGGCGTGTACTCGAGAGGTCCATGGTTCGAGTCACAGCAAAGGCGTAGCTCATTTAAAAAAACTCCTAATGAATCTACAGTGGTGCCCGAATTAAAAGGTGGTGAATGCGGATTCTTCGCCACCAGGATTTGGCGACTAGGGCCTCTAATCCCCAATCGCCCTTTAAAAGGGGAAGTATATTAGGTATTTCTCCCACCTTCTTGGCATGCCTTCAAGATGTATTGGTCAGTAAGCTCAGCACATATTTGAGAGGTCCGTGGTTCGAGTCCCGGCAAGGGCATTGCTCATTTCTCACATTTCCTGATTTTGAAAAACTCCTAATGACTCTACAAATACCTTAAACAAATCTCAAAAGCAGGTTTTAAACATTAGAATTTTAAACCAACTATCGAAATATAATTAAATGTAAATGATTCATGCTAAGAATAATCATAAATATTGTACTTATTTTTATAAGATTTTTCAACCATCTTTTGGCTTTCAAAACATGGTCTGAAGATGACCATAGGATAGGACCGTCAAAATAGCATATAAAAATTACCAAATTTCATAATTCCTTAACAGAATTTTGCCAAGCAATTTTTATATTTAAAAATTATAAGCAAATATAAATTTGTAGCATTTTTTTTTTTACTTCACAATTAAATCACATCTTAAAACTGCTGTCAGAAATTTAATATTTCTGCACTATTACCTTTGACTCACATGCAGTGAGGTCATTTTATCTATCCAGTCTATTACCCATTAAAAATAATAATCAAAATTCTCTTTCTGGATTCTTTTATTCATTATTTTAAAATTGGAGGATTCTCAATTTTAAGATAAGATATTTATATTGCTACTTATAATACATGGCTTTATTGCTACTTATTGTACATTGTTATATTGCTACTTATTGCACATTGTTATATTGCTACTCATATTGTTAAATTTAACATATTACATTCAATTTTAAAAGTGTAGTTAGAATTTTTTTACTACTAATAATAACAATTTTAAGTACTTCATCATAAAGACTACACATATCAAGCACTGAGGATATTAAGTCTTCATCCTAAGCAAAACAGAATAAGAATATATTAGCAACACAAAAGTATTTAAATTAATAAAATGAATAAAAAGAACTTTATAATATGAGAGTTAACATTTTCTTCAAAACATACCTTGTGGAAAAAATATACATTATTTCTACTGCAAGTGGCAAAATGTGAGACATCTGTAGGATGAAAACTGGCATAATGCTAGAAGAAAGAATAAAACTTAAAATAGTTTTAAAACGAAAATCCATAATGCTCATTAATTAATAACTATGAAAGATGAAAGTAATGTAGCAATTCAGAATCTTCATACAAAGATTAGAAAAATTTAACTTTGATTTGTCATCTCTATAATTAATGCCTTTCATATTTAATTTTTCAGTTCTTAAGCAATATTTTTTATAAAATTGAAAAACAGTGTTTAAATACATAACTGTCACATTCAGAATCAGATTAAAATATGTTTAATATGTCTGAGTTGCATACGTTTGTACTGTGATTACATTTAAACAGTTAAATATGATTAAAGCCTCAAAATTATTGCATTTACAGGATTAATCATTCTACATACAAGCAGAATTATTGAATGCACATGTTGAAAAGCAGACATACCATAGGGATGATAAAATTTCATATAAAACATGTTAAACTTTTGCATTCATTACTATTGTTATATTGTTTACTATTCTAAAACTAAAAAGCCCCCCCCAAAAAAGGGGAAAGAAAAAGAAGACAAAAAAGGGGGGCATCTTAAAACTTTCTCCTTCTTTTTAAAAATGTAATGTATTATATTTTTTGCCTCTACCCTTTTCCCAAAATACAATTTTAGATTATTTTTTACTTTTACAAGGATTTGAAGAAATTATTATTTTAAAACATTGAATGTCAGTATCTTTTATGACAATTTGAGAAGTGCTGTGCATATATAACTTTTATACCATTTCAATAATGCACTAAATTAAAAGTTCATTAAGAATGCTTCCTAAAATATAACCAACAAAACTTTAAAAAAAGTGTTTTACAAATAACATAACAGCCTAAATAGAAATATAATATACAAATATAAGCAGGCACATCAACCGTTTAAATTAAAATGCATTTTACATTTTGAAAAATATCTTAAATTTGAATAAGAAAATAAATAAAAGAAAATAACATTCTCACTTGATATTTCATATTCTAAAACTTATTTTACTATTTGCATGGGAGTTCTATTATTATGACTATTGCAAGTTGACATTTCTTATCTAAAATGCTTAGTACTTGAAATTTCAGGTTTCGAATTTTGGAATACATGTGTAGATATAAAGTATTTTGTGTAATATCTAAACACAAAACTTATTCCTATTTAATTATCTTTCATAAAAGCAATCAGAAGATAATTTTAAGTAACATTTATAATGATATGACGCATGCTACAAATTTCATGCATATTTAGTCACTACAATATGGACATGTCATTATTTTAGTCATCCATGCACTCAGCTTTGTCATCATCATAATTTTTTACTTTGAATTTATATGCAATCAATTAGCAATGATTTTAAATAACTTAATATATAAATATTATGGTTTAAAAATTATATTCTCCTGCCTTCTTAGCATGCCTTCGTGATGTAGTGGTCAGCATGCTCAGTACATATTTGAGAAGTCCGTGGTTTGAGACCCGAAGAGGACTTTGCTCATTTTTCATGTCTCTCAGCTTTGAAATATCCTAATGTCACTACAGTGGCACCCAAACTAATAAAGGTGGTGGATGATGATTTACCACCACCAGGATTTGGCAATTGGTTTCCTTAAACAAAGTCGTCCTTTAAAAAAGGGAATATATAAGGTATTTCTCCCGCCTTCTTAACATGCCTTCATGGTGTAGTGGTCAGCAAGCTCAGCACATATTTGAGAGGACCGTGGCTCGACTCCCGGCAAGGGCATTGCTCATTTTCCATCTCTCCTGCTTTAAAAAATTACCTAATGTCTCCACAAAATTTAATACATCATTAGTGCAGACAGAAAATAACGTTTGAATAATTAAATAACAATGGATTATTTTACTGTCTTTTGTGATTGCATCTACATTATTTTATTCCTCAAAAGATAAAATGCAACTGAAATTTGTTAGAAAGATGCCCTCTCTTTGCAGATGCTGAATAAACTGTTTGCTATCCATTTGCAAGCAGGCAGAAACGTACAAAATGTTTCTTTTCACAATACTGTATAAGAACTACAAGCATTTCAGAGAGTAATGCTCAACCTGCAGTATGTATTATTATAAATAACAGCTCAAAACAAATTAAACATTCATTAACTTTTTAAACTAAAATACTGAATACAATTTATCTTCATTTCCTTTCCCTAACAATATATAATTTATTGCCATTTTCTTTTCCTTAACAATATGGATTATCATTACATTCCCTTGCTCCTAAATGACCCAGTATTTACTTCTTAAATATTCAATGGGAAGGGCCAAACTCATTGGTCATTTAACCATCTCATTATCGCAAACTCTACCTAAGGTGTATCATAAATGACGAGCAAAATTACATCCATAAAAAAAGGGAAAATGACAGCACACAGTAAGCCAAGCCTTTTGCAGGAGGCTAAAGAACTAATTTTACTTGCATCATTTCTTAATGAAAAACTGGGTCATCCTTGAAAATGTTAAGGTTAAATGAGAAAAATTAATATAAAGAGGTCTAGTCTTTTAATTTAGTAAGAAATTGAAACTAACAATGCATAAAATATTAAATTGCAAAGGCTAAAATAAATAATAAAATAAATATAAAATAAATAATTAAATAATAAAATACAGCATGCAAAACAATAATGACTAGCAGTATTTCTAAAGTTTTAAAAGCATAGTTCAGAAAAATTCCAATAAATAAAATTTGCATTTAAAAAATTTTCTATCTAACTAGACACAGAAATATAAGACATTATGCTCATTCTTCAAAAGAAGACTTAAAAATATTTCTTTAGTTAAATACCAACCAATAAATTATCAGAAGATTAATGATTTAATTGGACTGGATTTTTAAGTCACATAAAGTACGAAAGAGCTGTCTGCTTAAGATTAGCCCAGTTTTGACCAACAGTATCTCTGGGGCAGGATAAATAATATAATATAACAAACCCTGCTTTAAAATCAGGAACTTATTTATAAATTACTGGAATTCTCCTTGGTTGATTTGATTTAAGTAACAATTTCCAGTTTGCTATTAAAAATGGTCAGAACAAATACTTAATTCAATATTTCAAACTAATCTAAATTTAATTCTTTCATATTTAAACTTCTATTTCTTTACTGTACCTGAAATTCAGCACCCTTCGCATAACGATAAATGAATTCTGGAACTATTTTTCTTGATTTCCAATCCCAAACAGACAGCTCCTATTAAAAAACAAGTAAAAAGTTTAATTAGATAAAAATATAACATAAAGTTTAATTAGATAATTTAAATATAATAAAAAGTTTAGTTAGATAATACATTCATCACTAATAATAAACAAAACTGTTGAAATTTATTTAATTTTCAATAACAGCATGAATATTTAGTGAAATCATATAAATTAAATTGATAAAAGTGGCTGAAATAAGTGAAATATAAAGTTCATTTTAAAATCTCCAGGATAAATGAATTCATTTGAAAGAGAAAATTTTAAAATTATCTCACTCAGTTATAGAAGATTCAGCAATTACCTTATAATACCTTCTTATACCAGAGAAGCTTATGTCAAAATATAATACATAAATCTTTACAACTTAGAAATACTGGGTAGTCTATATTTTAGGGTACCCCTTGTATTATCGCTAAATTGTTGTTAGTCCACAGGGATTTAGTCCCGAAGGACTATTACTTTCGTTTTGCGATTTTGCGTCGGAAACACAAAAACGACGTATCACTTTTCAAATTGTTGCCACTAAATGTTATCGCTCTGCATTAAATTTTAAAAAATGAAAAATCTGAATAAATGTATGCATGTTTCTCGCATTGTGATAAAACCTAGAGCCATCGAATTTTGAATGACGTAATCCTACTGCGAATATGGGCATCTGGAAGCCCTATTTTTGAATTTGAAATTTGCTTTATTATCGATTTTATGTTTTGTAACATTTCAACGAATTTCTGATTAACAAACTAAATGATTTCATGAAAATAAAAAGGAATTTTAATTACAGTTCTAAATAAATAGCCAAATAAATGTGAAATTCTTAACAATATTCTCTAAAACTTTAACGAATTTTTCATTAACAAACTCAAAGATTTCAAAGCCAGCAATACCAACGTTGTACAGAAAAACATTTTTATCTCCAGCGCGTGAGAGCGTGTACCGAAATTTCTAAAGATATGCTCAATTTAAAATTATTTTGCGATATTGCTGTTGAACTGAATTTTATGGTTTAAGTGCGAAGAACATGGTATTTAACAAATAAAGGTAACACACAAAATGTTAAATAAACGTCCCTTTGGACGTAATTTAAAATCTGAAACATTTCAGATTTGTTTTGTGTGTTTTTTTTTTCATTTATAAGTAACCTGAGCATTTTATGTTGAATGTTATGGAAACCCTATTATGACTAAATTGGTTGTAATGCGTGATTGCAGTAATTTTGACTCTTGGGAAAATATTTCTGAGGGCTTATTTATGCAATGGATGTTGATTAGAAAGTACACTGCTTATTTTTTGCTTTACACTGTAAACTGCCTGCTGGTGGTACAATTAATCAGAAATTTCTGGAATGAATGGGAAAGAAAGCATTGATTGACTGGTGTGTAAATGAAGATTTAAACGGCTTTGTTTACCTCTCAGTATACTAGAGCGAGATTTAAGGATTTGGAAACTGGAGCTCATATCAACACTATGGAAGGTATAAGGGGTGTAATAAAAAGGAATTTTCGAAAGAAATGTCACTGACAGTCTGTCAATATGGAGAATATTTTTGATTTTTACGTTTGTGAATTTATTTGGAGACGGCAGTATACAGATTTTAGTTTAGATAATTTTAAACAGTTTTCAGATGCTGCTAAGGAATTCTGTTGCAACACACCGAAGACACAAAAATTTCTAAATAAGTCAATATTTCCTTTTTGTACCGTGCAGATTAGATAACATGTATTTTCATTTTTATGTTATTTCCTTGTTTTATTTTAATTTAGTTTATTCAGATTACAATATTTTTATGTTTTATTGCATTATGTTTTGGATACTGTTTTACTTAGGGAGGCTCTTGCACGTAAACAAGAATGGGGCCAAAAATATCACCAATTTTAGCCAAAGGGTACCCTGAAATATATTTTCCCCAAAATACCAATCATTAAATGAAAAAGACAATAACAACAACAATATTAAAAAAAAAAGATCATTTTTTTAATTTAACAATTTATTTTACATATAATAAATTATTTCTTCAGACTATTATATAATCCCTGTATTATGATTTTTTATAATTCCACATTAATTAAACTACACTTAGAGCATGTCTATTTATATGTTTATTAATACGTTCATTTATTTATCAGGGTTTGTACCCATTTCTGCACAGAGAAATTAAGTACTTTTAAGGACTTTTAAGGACCACTAATGAAAAAAATTAAGGAAAATGAGCAAATGGAAACTGAATAAATTCAATTAAAAACCTTATCTATACCTGAAATTCCCTTTGTAATACCATCCTAAAAACAAATAGATCCATAAGTAGGATGGATTATTATTAAAAATAACTTGATTAAAATAATTATTAATATGTTTGAGAACAAACTAGTAGCACTAAATATTTTGCTCTTATAATTGTTGGACATAGTTTGCCAGGACTACTGTTCCTTCTAGTTGATTTTGCAAACATAACTGGAGTCCTTAATAAGAACAGGGAGCTTACTCATAGCTATGTTCGTGCGTGTGTAAAAAATAAAACAAATATGAGGAGGGTTAAATTTTAACCTTTATTCTCACAGAGTTTAGGCGCTCCCGCGCTTTGGGATACAAAGACCAATACTTTTGATCTAAAACGTAGGAAATAAGAAAATAAACTAACTTAACTAAATAAGAACTAAGATGCTTTACAGAGAATAGTAACGTGAAGATTGGCCCTTTACTACTACGTATGTAGTGAGCAGAATGCAAAGACTACAATACGTCTTCAAATATCAACAAGAACTAAGTTCTGGCTTCAAAGGCAGACAACGAAAATCACATGCGTGGTAAAGGCCGCGAGAAAGCTATCTTTCACTTCTCTCTTGGCTAAAAGCCATGTCTTAAATACTACTACAGTTTGCAATCTCATTTGCATAGACTAAATCTATTCGAGCTTATTCTGGAAACTAAGAGAAGATGGTAAAAGTTGAAAACAAAATAAAGGTTAGTAAAACTTAAAATCCTTACAAGTTGAAAGAAGATAAGTGGCATTTTATTTATGTTTTACTAACAGTTACCTTTATGTTTATTTTTTTTTAATCATTTTGTCCCATAGTTGCTCAGTCTAGAGGTTTAGTACATAGCAGGTAGATTTTATGTCAAGCTGAAAACAAAATAAAGGTTAGTAAAACTTAAAATCCTTACAAGTTGAAAGAAGATAAGTGGCATTTTATTTATGTTTTACTAACAGTTACCTTTATGTTTATTTTTTTTAATCATTTTGTCCCATAGTTGCTCAGTCTAGAGGTTTAGTACATAGCAGGTAGATTTTAGACACAGTTAGACAAAGCCCATAGCTTCGTGTAGAGTTCCAGAGTTTGTAACCCAGTTAATAAACTTTAAGGTTGCAATAAGCCACTAAAGTACTAGAGGCGATAAGTTGTTTTGTATTAAGTCTCACTAGATGCGAAGAATAAGTTTTACCTGCATTTCTACATTTTTTGTGTTTTATCTTATGACCACGGTAAAAATTAATGAAAGGCAATAACTCGCTTTAATATGCAGAGATAATTTTTAAGGGTAAGCAGTTAGTTATAAATAATTAAATTAGGTAGGTAGATCCTTAGTCATTATTGGTTTACATAGCCATTATTAAATTTTATTTATTTTTTAACAACATTTGTTAGAAGAGCTCTATTAAAATCGCAATCTAAAAAAATTTTACAGTTTAAAATACATGCAATTGATGACATTGTGTTTTAAACGAGATTAGGATAATTACACATTAAAAGGTAAAAACATTCACGTTTTGTAGCAACAACACATAATACAATATGCGACTTCTTAATTTGAAGCTTTCCCAGATATTTTGGCTAATTTATATTGATTTCCTTCTCTTTAAGCATATTTTCTAACAATTAGAAATTTGTCTCAATACGCAAACCAATGTTCTCACTATTTTCTGCATGCGTTATCTCCTAACTTGTCAACCTCTCCACAATGTACCTGTTGAGGGTTTACTTGATCTGGTTAAAGTTAAATAGTCCCCGACAGACGTGAAGCAAATTTATCGCTATGTCTAAAAGTAACTGCAAAGGTCAGACAACGGTTTAAATAAGCCTCTTATTTAAAAAGGGCTTAGAACATAAAGATATGTTTTTATTCTAACAAAATCAATTACAGCTCGTGGTGATGTAATTAAACAAGAAGACTCAAACTCAAACTAAAATAGTGGACTAGTGGTCAAAGACTATACAATTTGATTTTAATTGAAGCTAACTCAGTAACTCTATCGTCATAACAAATTCAAATGTCGCAAGCGATAATGCAATGATGAATAACTACATATTATCAGAGCTGACAAGAACTAACGCAGCCAGGTGGTCAGAAACACACTGTGCCTTACATTCCAAAAATCTCAGTTTAAAAACTGTCTATGTGATTTGCATTCTGGTGAGAAAATAGAAATAGGAAATTATAAACAACTGGGTAATTTACATAATAATTAATCGTACATATCTTTGAAGAATACTTTTCTTTCTCTATATCTATTCAGTTTTTATCTTCAACACATTTCCTTTTCCTTTTAGAATTTTTGGAATTAATTAAAGAGTTCTGTTATTCTAAAAAAACTAAATGCATTTAGAATGTATAGAAAAAGCTGCTAATTTTATGTCTTTAGTAACATGAACATTCAGAACAGTAAGAGCCAGTTACAGAGCTGGTGTGGTAGAATGTATTTAAGCAACAAAAATCTAAAAATTGGAAAACTTTAAGAATTTAGAGCAGGTACTGAAAGCAGAATTTAGAAAGGCACTAGGCAGCAGAATTTAGGATCCACAGAGATTGCATCAGGTGGGAGAATGCCTAGCACCAGCCCTGTGTGTGATGCATTAAGACATACTAGATTAATCTTTTAAATTGTCAGTTTTCAATTTCTTTATTAATAAAAATATTCCTTTCTATAATACCTATCTATGTGATAAGATTAGAAACATTTTTGGTGTTTTCCATGCTTGTGTCTACTGAAAAGTAGTGAAAATAAAGGGAAGATAAACATGTTCTAATATCAGAAGTAAAACATTCAAATATTATGTTTTCACTGTTCTTCCAGACGTTCTCCAAAAAGTAAGAAATTCATCACAAACTTTCTGTAAAATATGTCCATTACGTGTTAACACCATGGAGACATTTTTTTTTATTTTGTCTTATTTTTCTAGAAATGAATATAAAAAATTGGAACCTTAGAAACATAGGTCTGTAAATCTTTCCTTCAAATGTTTTTAAACTTTGCAAGCTGCAATGAAAATCCTTACAGAAACATTACCCCTGCCAATTCTGAAACAGCAAAAAGCCAGAAATATTTTGAAAAAAAAAAAAGAGGGAAAAAGTGTAAATTTAATTTTGAAAAAGAAAACTGACGCATATTATGAGAATTCTGAATATTTCAGACACATAGGAAAACTCTTACCATGAAAAAATTTAAAAAGACATTTTTAATTAATTAGGTAGCTATTTTCCTTTTGCTAACAACTGTTTCGTAAATTGTGCTTTGTAGCATTACACCTTGTTTATTTTTCAGATTCAAAATATTGTATAATAAGTGGCCAAACTGAAACTTTATATGAGAGAAAGAATTTTAAATGTTTTATTTTAATGTTATTTTTTACATATAATTTCAATATATTATCATTATTTTAATGAAATACATCAACGTCGCAATGCATTAAAAAAATCGTCCAAAATTTTCCAGATCACGAAGTTAAAAATTTTCTATATATAGTGATCTTAAAATCGCCAAAATGTTGATCAGTCGCCAAATTTAAAACTGTTTAATAACAGAATTCTCATCCCCAAAAGTGTAAAGTTGTTTAAAAGTTCTTCATTAAAAAAATGAAATAATTTCGAAATGATTATGTTGCACTTTTTTCACTCTGAAATTCAAGCATTCCACCATTTATATTAGTAATTGGAACAAATTATAACCCATTCAAAAGATAACCATACTTGTCAGTTAATCGCCAAAAATATTTCTCCAAAATGCTAATTCACACTCAAAACGGCAGTCGTAAAAACAGACAAAAATTTCGGATGATTAAAATTAAGGACCTTCTGCCAATTTTGGCCGAAATTAAGGACTTTTAAGGATCAAAAATCGATTCCCGAAAACCTAAGGACTTTTAAGGGCTCTTAAGAACCGTACGAACCCTGATTTATATATACATTTTTCTCATCCTAAAATAGTTTGATACCATCCCAAGTTTAGCAGAATGAATGCATATGAGTCCATTGATTGAAAACAATGATTTCCAGAATTATTACATATTAATATGTAATGATTCTGGCATGTATTAGTATAAATATCAAATGCTCTACTACAACATTTATTATCAGATATTTGGTACGTGCTTACGAAATTCACACATACAAGGAGATGGTTATAATACAAATCATAAAATGTTCCATGAAACTCAGCTAAGAAAAAGATATAGGGCTTCAGCAGAGCAAAAGATACCTGTAATACAATGTAGTAACAGTTTTCATAAACATGTACTATTCTTTCTGAAAGATGAACTGTAATAGATGTATTAGCATTGACATTGTAACAGATCAAGATATTGCCAGACCATTACAGTGATCTGAATGATCATTAAAGGTGACTGAATATCAAAGCTCCCACAATAGCTACACCATTTGTGATGGACATATATCACTCCATGAAGACATACAATGCCATGATTGGTCAAACTTCCTCTGACCTAAATTATCTGGTTATTTGAGCCAACCAAAAATAATCATTCTTCACTAAATATGATATGGCTTCTACTGAATGCACTCTAAACTTTGCATGACCAACATTGGAATAAGTGCAGATGTTGAGGCCCAGGAGCTAGTGGCAGATATTGCAATATACATCAGCAATGAAATTCAACTTTTTTCAGATTTTTGTAAGGGTATTTCATGACATTAGCAGTGCAGGAAATATGGGTAAAAGGATTTGAATGGCAAAGCTATCAGTATACAAATAACAGCTTTCACTATCATACAGTCCTGGCAACCTAAGCTTGGCCATATGTTTATGGATGAACACCCTGTTGGAACTATGACCAACATTATCATCTGACTAAGTCATAGCTGCAAACCATATGGTAGGCGATTTATTGATATGACCATGAAGTGACCTCTAGCAAACTCTATGGAATGTACCACTAATGGTTCGGTCTTCACAGCATTCTCACATGCTAATGCAAACAGCATTAGCCCATAGTTTGAAATGATAAAATAACTTAATAATGCATTTTGTACATATTTTTAGGGTCAGAATATCCTGTATGCTTTAAATCAAATCAACGTAATCACTGCTGTACATTTCATATCATTTGCACTGTCCAGCCAATAAATATTTACATGTTAAATTTTGAGATGGTCAAACATTTTTTCTAAGTGTATCAATTTTTTATACAATTTTGAAGGAAAATGCTATATAACTTACTACTAATATTACGAAGAAAATACATTTGTTTAACAGTGAATTTTTACAGCACATTATTTCAAAGATCACATATCTTACTAACAAATACATCAGTAATTCAGTCAGACAGTCTTTAGAAACAATAGACTGTATTTAGTTTTCCTCACCTTTTATTTTACTGATCATGTGATTTTACTTTAATCAAGTAAGAAATGTGTGATCTTGCAATCCAAGTAATTGCACTGGAAACCACTGAAAGTCATTTTGCAGAAGATTAACGGATTCATATACACAGTGACAGTTCAATGGGAGACTGATGATGGAAGTGGTACACACAGTAAACTTTTTTTTTCTTTTATACAGCAGCATACTTTTTTTTCTTTTATACTATTAGTTTTCAAGGTCTACTGGAATGAATTCATTTTACTTCACAATAGTTTTATTCTCAAAAAACCTCCTTTCGTAATGCTGTCTTCCTCTTGTTCTATAAATTTGATTTTAGTGTTTTGGCAACCACAAAATTTGCAAACTGGAATGCACTTATGAATGTCAACATCTGAATTATAGCCCATTTTATAGCATTATAGTGCATGCCAACACACAATGGAACAGCAAACAATGACAGTACAATTTCTAGGTAAAGAAAGGAATAACAGATATGGCATCATTCTATCTTTTAACTGAACATGACTGCCTTGGTATTATCAAATTCAGGAATTTCCCAGTGTTCCCTCTGTGGCTCTGTGGATATCCCAAGGACAAATAATATTTAAACATATGCTCTGTACTTAAAGGTTTTAATACTGTAAACTAGAAGTATTCAGATGCAAAATGGTTAACAGCTTAAATGTCCAAAAACAGGAATTTGTAAATAAATAAGTACAGTAAAAGGCTTGACTATCTGGCATTCAACTAACCAGAAAGTTCAACCTATCATAATATTTTAGAACTTTAGTGTGGCTTTACTTGAAAATGGATAAACAATGGTATTGGAACATGAAAAAATGCGATAAGCTATTTAAGTTTTATAAGCTATAACCACAATTTATTAATATAAACAATAATCTGTTCCAATAAATATCTTCCAGAATGACTGGTGCAAGTTTGGCAACATACACGGCAACTTTTATATTCGGCAGAATTTCATAATCAGATAAGATAATTTACTTTCATGTTTAAAGCCTGTGAAATACATTGGATTTTATGCCTGAAATGTACTTATTCTTGGGGGAAATGTACTTCCCCCAAGAATCTTATATACATAATTTTAAATGCAGAATTTTGATATTCCAGTTAGTAACAAATAAGATGTCTGTTCAAAACAGAAGAGAAACACATCTGAGTTAGAATATAAAATTATTAAAGTAACAACCTTATGTTTGGCATAGATTCAGTCAAGAACGTAAGATGAGTAGACTAAATCTACAACAAAGTTCTTACTTTGCAAATTTTAAAATGACTCTTTTTTATAATTTCAGCCTAGAAATTCTTTCCATTTATTTGACTCTTCTACCCTGAATTCCAACTTTTATATGCTCAACTATCCAGAGTTTTCATGTATCTGAGTTTTCCAGATAGTCAAGCTTCTACTGTATTTTGATTTAATAAACTGATGAAATGGGCTTAAAAACTTCTGACTTAAAGACTGTCAGATTTAATTTTAAGCAGTTTTAGCACACATTTAAAAATGCTCAATTATAATAACAACGTACAGTTTCCCCTTTTTACAGTAAAAAATCCTTGCCCGTAAACATATATGTAAATACATAAGCATGCACACACACACACACAAACAACAACAACAACAAAAAAAGAAATGGAAAAAATAAAACCATTCTGCTTGAGAAACATGCCTTTATTACTTAAATACATTCTTAAATTATACAAAAGAAGATAATTTAAAATAGTAACACAGTCAAAAAAATACATAATGTTCAAATTAGATTTATTCAGAAACAAATAAATGGTACACATGCTTAAACTAGTTTTTCTCAAAAATACATACATCTCTAACACTGAAATCAATTATAGACATGGATAATTTTCATGCATTGCATTTATAAAGAATTTCATTACCTGTGGATCACCCCCACTTAAAGTCATTAACAAATTATCATCAGGTGAAAACGAAATCCAAATTATGCCTTCTACAGGAAAACATTCTGAAATAATGAAATAGATTTCCCTTTTCCAAGAGAAAAAAGTTACAATTAATACATAAAAGAATAGAACAAGATATAAAATTTAGATTATCACAAATATAGCATGACATCAGATAACATCAAACTGCCACAGATGTACATTATTTGGTTGCCAGAAAGGATGGTGCTAGCATGAGATGCACATGCAATTCATCGAGTCTATCTGGAACAAAAGTCAGTTGCATTGTGTGAAATAAGAGAGCATGCTCTGTAAAATCGATGATCCTTGAGTGTAACCCCTTTTATTATGTGAAATAGATTAGCTTTAAAATGTGTATTGAGTTTTTGATTTGTGCAAAGTTTAAATTATGTGATAATAAATCTGATACAGTCCAACTGAGGAATTTTTATTTGTGTATGAATGAGCTATCAATGGAACAAACACAAGTGGTCTAGCCACAGCCAGAGCATATTAGAGACAATTTAAAGAGCTTTTGTAAGCAGTAAATGTGCCATATCTATATTTTATTTGTTTGAGTAAAATGCTTAAAAACTGTAAGAAAGAGGATCTTCAGTTTATAGCAATAGAAACTGCACGAGAAGCTGTATCTTATAAATCAGAAGTTGTTGAATTAAATGAGTTGATCAAAAGTACCTAATTTATCAAGCTAATATTGAATTTGTGAGAGATTTAATAGACACAATGATTGAAGATGATAAAAGCAAGGAACAAAGTTTATTAAGTCCCCGTCCCCATCAGACTTCCAACCTGGCAGTGGCAGTGGTAACAACTTGTTCACTGCTACAAGTATTAACAAAACAAAAAGTGTTTTTCTGTGATATTCAATAATGATGATATGGGAACACTGCATCCAGTTTAAACTTTGTTAGACAGGGGAAGCATTTCCTGTTTCCTAATCAAAGTATGTGCAAGTAGGCCCAAACTGAAATCTGATTAAGTAAATATTACAATTTCTGAATAAAATTCTTTTTTATTTGAGTGCAAGTTTTAGCATTCATCTGCAATAAAAATACGAGTTATATGAGAAACTTAGACTTTTTAGTACTGCCAAAAGTCACATAAGATTTGATTCCTTCAAGGAAAATTGATATTTAGTTGCAAGACCTTCATAGTATAAAACTAGTCGGTGAGAAATTTAATGTAACAGAACATATAGAAATGCTTCTAGAACGAGAAGTTTTCTTTGAGGTATTAAAACTGAAAGAGACTCGGTGCAAAACCTTAAATCTTATTTTGAAAAATAACGTATTTGAGTTTATTGTATCAAGGAACACAACATTAGATGAAGTAAACTATGTTGTGGATTAATGAAAACAGTATATGACATAGAAGAAACTATGAGAAAGTTTTGGGAAGTATAGACTGCTGAAAGAGAGTAAAAAAATAAAGAAACCATAATATGCGAAAAACATTTTCTGAAAACTCATAACAAAGGTGAATCAGGTAGGTATGTTGTAACTCTGCTTTTAAAGGAATATTCCTCCTATTCAAGAGAATTGAGGACGTTGCCCTGAGAAAATTAACATTTTTCTGGAAAAGGTTGAGTTTTGATCCTGATTATTGAAAATTATACTACGAGTTTTTAGCAGAGAAAGAGCAAATTTAATACAGATATGAAGTATCAGGAAATGGAAATGAGATTGAACCTTACTTTTTACTCCACTTAGGTACGCATAGACTTGAAGTTCCATTAAACCTAGGATGGTATTTAATGACTCATGTCCCACAACTAAAGGAAATTCATCAAACTCATTACCATTTAATGGAGGTGTGATTTGGGATAATATTCTTGCTTTAATGGTTAAGTTTAGGAAACATATCTTTACATTTACCAATGTACAGTAAATCATCTAGATAACTCAAAAGAGAGAAAACTTCAAAGAATACGTTTCAACAGTAATATCTGATATTTATATAGATGACATTTTGTTAGGATCTGACACATTTAAGGAAGCTAAAAAGGTATAACATCAATTAAATGAAATTTTCAAAAAAGAAGATATGAGTCTTCACATGTAGCAATAATAATGAGCTTAATAATAGTGGAGAGCCAAATTAGGCATTTATATATATGAAAAAAAAAAAAAAAGGATGTAAACATGAGGAGTCTGTTGGAATCACAAACATCAATTTTCAGTTAAGGTAAAACATAAAAATGTAACTGTGCACACTAAGAACTCTATTGTCAATGATAGCCCATATCTTTAACCCACTGGGTTTGATGGGTACTTTTATATCAAAAGCAATGATATTTATGCAAAAATTATGGCTACTGAAGATAGGATGGAATGGCATTTCACTAGAAAGACTCGGAGAGAGTGACGAAGATTTATGAAGTCTCTACATATAATAACTGAATTAAAGATTCAGAGATAAAATCATAATAGACGATTTAGTAGGAACTAAGTTGCATGGTTTCATAAACAACTCTGAATCAGCCTATTGGGCAGTAATATGCACCAAAATCAGTCAATATGAGTGAAGAAATTAAGATAAAAATGACTGTGTGAGTAAGTCTAGGATAGAACCCATAAAGAAAGCCAATATGCCACATCACCACCACGTCACACAAAATATTTACACAATGGACTCAATTCTTTATTACATTAAATAAAGAAAAAGTTCAGTGTAATGAATGGAAGAAATTTACACAGAAAAAAAAAATGTGCATAAAAGCGTATCTGCTTTTAGGATAACCCTAAGTCAGCTCCACAATTAATGAGCAACTTGCTAAAGGACTGAACTGTTCAAAACTATCCATTATGGGAGAAGATTTCTGTGGTCTCTTCTACGTTAAACATAAAAATCACAGAAAGGAATATATATAATTAGATTTACATTTGTATTTTTATTTGTTTTCTGACAAAGGTCATACATTTGGAAATGGTCACAGATTTAACTTCCGCTGCCTTCGTAGCTGCTCTTAAGTGGTTTGTGCCCAGGAGAGGAAAATGTGACAAACTGTACTCAAACAATGCCAAGTAATTTATAGTAGCAAATGCAGGGCTAAAAAACTGTTTAAGCTGATAAATCGGTCAGATATCTTCATGTCAAAATAAATAAGAAAACACTGACTGGAAATACATCCTCCTTGAGCTCCAAATTTTGGAGGTCTCCACGAGGCAGGTATTAAATCCTTTATTTGAAAAGAATGTCAGGAAATTCAAAATTAACTTTTAAAAGCTCTACTGAAGAGGTTATAACTTTGACTGCGTAAACAGAGGAAATATTAAATTCTCAATTGCTGGTTCCATTCTTTGCTGACCTGGAGAATACATTGACCCCTGTCCAAGATTCTAAAAAATTTAAGATGTTACTAGGTATATCATAACCCAAATGCATCTCAACCAATTTTGTTTTGATTTATTAACTATTTATTTTATTCAGTGGTGATTTATCATAGAAATCTTCCATGATATGATGATTTGGGAAGTAAAGCCCAGAACTTTTCCAGGCATACCACTGCAGAGGATAATACTACGTAACACCTTCTGGTTTGTGGACAAGCCGGAATTAGTAACACATTTGCCTCTGCATTATGATGGAGCTCAAATAAAACTTAAAAGCCTGCAATTTAATTGTAAAAATATATATATATATAGTTAAGCAACAGTTTCAACTTTTAACTTTATTAGTTCCATGTTTCTGCTTACAGCCTAGTAAACAAACATTAAACATGAGCATCTAGTTAAATATGAGTAGTACCTTCAAAAATTATTTCACATAAGGATAATATAAAAACTGTAGGAATATGAAATTCAACAAGAGAAAGTAAAATTATTTATGCAAATGAGACACCACCAAAATATATATTATGTTATGATTGACAGAAAAGCAACAGATGCTTTTAAAAGATTAATAATTCAATTTTTTTAACAATTAAATAGGAATACTTCATCAGAAAATATCAAAATAATTCTGAAAATATATAGAATTTAAGACAACACAATTATTACATTTAGTATTGTGACGAATATCCACTTTATATTGGGTAGGTCATAAAAGTACAAGTAATTGAGTTTGGATAAATGTATAAGCAATGAACTTTCTATTGGCCTAAGTAAATTAGAATGAAAAACATATTACATTTAGTGCATTTTTTATGGACTAATAATAGATATAAAAGGATAATAGATATATCTATTCACATTAAATGAAAAAGAAAGTTAATCATGCACCAATACACTGCTAATAATCTACTAAAACTTTTTGGCAACAAAATATATTTTCAATATCAGTGGACAGATGAAACAGGGTTCCCCCCCACCACCACTGCATTCAAAATCACATCAGACCATCATCAAGCCTGGAATAGTGGACTGGTTTTGCTTTAATTTCTTGACATATCTACTAAATGAGTTAAGTAAAAAACAGTGAATACCATCGTTTACTAAAATTTAATTGATGTGAATTCCCTACATTAATAGTAAATAAATCATATAATTGTAAATGCTATTTAGCTTCTTCCAAAGCAATTTCCAATTCTATAAAGCCTAAAAGTAGTTACATGAATAAGACCATTGAATAGTTGTAGCTTCTCATGTTTTGTTTCAATGGGATAAAACAGTTACTTCAAGTTTTTATTGTTCTTTCCTTATTTAATGTGAATACAAACTGGATTTCCTCTTAAACTCCTGAGAGAATGTCTGCAAAGAACAGACAGTTGTTTTATATTTAACCAACCTACTCACATTATGCTATTATTATAAATATGACGTGGCTTCCTTTAAACCAATTCCCTGCTTTCATACTTACCATTTATTTACACTTTTAAAAGTCACATTTCTAAAATGCTTTCTCTTTGGTGATGTAAAATTCATATTATAAGAAAACAAAAGAATTCAAGACCATTTAGCAGCAGTTTGTGGCTCTGAAAAAAAAATACCTTCTACTTTTGTTGGTTAATAATTTCCAAAGACCATTAAATACAAACATAATAAAGAGAACAAGGTCAAGCCTGTGATCTTTTTATTATCATACAGCAAGGACTGTATAGAGGCAATGAAATACTTCATTTAATCATACTGGCTATTTAATTCAGATCAGGAGATGCAAAACTTTTGTGCACTGACAACACAAACATTTATAATATCAGCAATGCCATAATTCTGGGGGGGGAAACATTAATTTTTCACTTTATTTACTTCTCAGACTCTGAAGATCCATTTTAAAAAATAGGAAGAAAAGAGATTTGAAGAAAAAGAAATGGTTTAAAAAATTAACATACATAAATCAATTAAAAAAGGAAAGAGGAAAAATACTAAACTAGCAATTAACTGAAAATTGCAAGGTTCCTTCACAGTCATAGTCATAACAACACAGTAGGTAATTGTTGGAAAATTATAACCAATCAGTGCCAGTTAATACATAATTACCTTTTTACTTTATTCATTTGTATTTTGATGTTAAACCAAAGTCCACTAATACACTCATTTTACCTGATTTATTTGATGGTTAATTTATCACAGTAACCCTACAAAGAACTATTTTTCAATATGAATACAAATTTCAATCTTAAGAATATTTTACAGTTAAATTCAATTGTCTATGAATTTTAATTTTTTGAAAACTGAAGTGAAGCATAACTATGAATTAAAAGGGCATGTAAATTTCAAGTATTTAACCTTCAGCCATATAGACATAAAAAGCCCCTACATAGCTTATCTAAATAATGACTATTGTTAAGCTACAATAACATGCCAAACAAATTTTAATTTAGAAGTCAAACAACAAAAATCAGCGTTATATTTTTAAATTTTCACAAGACTAGTTTTGATAGTTTTATCGAACCATCATCCTCAGCTGCAAAAGCACAAATGAACAAGATAAAGATATAATGATTAGATAAGATTAGAAAACCTGGACAGAAGACAAGCTACTGGCACCATCTGTTGATGAAACCAGAACTAAAACATAATTTATTTAAAGGCTGAAGCCAAAGATGGATTGGAATTAGGGTCGTTAACTAGAACAGAAAGATTGTTTTTAATGTGAAATGCCTCTAGAAAATCCACCTCACCAATGGAAGGTGTTTTTTGAATAATTTTGGCAGCAGAAAAATTGAAAGTGTGATTTTCAGACCAACAATGTTGGGCAGCAGAAGACTTCTGTGTTTCCTTTTTTCTAACATATGCGTCATGTTCCTTAATGCGAAATTTTAAGGTTCTCTTAGTTCGGCCAATGTAAATTAAACCACACTGGCAAGGAATCCTGTAAATACCCCAGGAATTCATATCCAGAATGGGGTCCTTGAGTATGGAATTTGGAATTTTATTGATGGGAGAATAAACGACCCAAAAGTTAAATTTCTGTAAAATACATGCAACTTTATAGCTAATTGATGAAAAGAAGGGAATGACAACAGAATTTTTATAATCTCCTGAAACAAGAGTCTGTCTTTTGGTGTGTTGAGATGAGAATTTTTTAACTGCTTGATTAATAATTTTGGGTGAAAAGGCCCTGTCAATAGCTATTGCTTTTAAATAATTTAATTCTTCATCAAGGGATAGCTTGGAGAAACAAACTTGAAGAGCACAGAAAACACAGGAATAAAATGAAGCTAACTTTTGTTTAGTCCTCCCCCCCCAGATGACATGATTTGAAGTGTGGTGGAAGGCAAACTGATAAAGGTTTACAGTAAACCGTAGTACTGAAGTTGGATGTGTTACGTGTGACCAGAACGTCGAGAAATGGAAAAGAATTGCAAGTCTCAAGTTCAAAAGTGAACTGAATAGCAAGATCAGTTCAGGAATAGCAGGGAATAACAGGATTAGTTCATCTAACCAATAGTTACTCTAACCCAAGGATTCCACCTCTTTCCTTCCATCGACTGATTTTAAGAGAATAGTTTTCATCGACCTTTTACATTTTTCTTGATAATACACAGAATGCAACATCATAATATAATTAATTGCATATAAATAACTTAAAGATAACAACAAATATGAATATTAAAAAAAAGAATGTGTTTGTTTGTGGCTTATCCTTTCCAATCAATAGCAACATCAGGTCAGATCCACTAAGCCGTGGACTTCAAAACTCAAAAAACAACTCCAGGAAGGAGATCAGCATTTGGCTCCTCAGGAAACCAATGCAAGAGAGGACATGGGCAGGAGTAGCTTAGGTAAAGTTGCATTTTGGGCAAAAGAGATAGAACTTTAGTACCCAGCACAAAACATAAAGCATGCAAATGGCCAATGCACAGCCCGACTAGAGTGGTTTGTTCAAATCTATTGCTGGCCTCTGTTAGGGCAGCATCAGGGCGGTTACCAACATAGCACTCATCTGTGGGGACCTTTTTTCCAAGAGGAGTTGATTTCTAACTTGACCAGCAAAGCAAGTTCTGAGAAAGACGGCCACCATCAGAAGAATCCTTAAAGCTGTCCTCCCTGGCCAGTCTACCTGCTGTCTCATTAGCACAAACTTCCACATGTGAAGACATTCATTGAAAATATATCAATGGGTGCCTGCACATGTGTCCATCTGTCAAAAAAGAATATGAAAAAAATTTAAGAATATAAAAAAACATGATTTATTAAATATACATTTTATTCTTTTTTGCGATATTATTTTTAATTACAAATATAAACAAGTTTTTAGAAACAAACTCACAGATTCTAATTGCATGAAAGTTTGATTTTAATTAATGTGATAGCAGTGCTTGATGAACTGACACAATTCTTTTCTTTATTTGACACAACTTAATTGCTAAATCTTCTCCTGCTGCTTAGCTTAATTTTTAAATCATATCATTCAAAAACATCAAATCTTCTTCTTGTTGTTATTGACTAATGCTCACTTCTCTGATGTATAGTCAGCCCAAGCCCACGAAATTCCTCGTGAAAAGGAGCACAAGATTACACCTGTCACTGGCAACAGCCATGAACACCTCACATGTGACAGTGCGATTTAGCTCAGTTCCGCCCTCCAATTTTGATAGAGAGCATCCTGGGGGAACAGGTCCAAGGGTCTCCCACCCCTCTTTACCCTATCACTAACCTCTCGAGAGGACTTTAGAGTGCTCCATGTCACACAGACACTATACACTTACAAGCATCCATGCCTTCTCCGGGATTCGAACCTGGGCACTTCGGCACGGCAGTCAGAGACACAAACCACTACAATGGTTGGGCGACTTGAGTCTGTTTCTTGTTTTCCATAGTAAATTATTAACTTGATTAAAGCCTGTTTTCACTTGGTAGCAAGACAGTAGTCTTTAATATTGGTTCGATAACAACTTTAATTGGGGATATTTCTCTGGGATGACTTTTAAATTCCAAAACTTTAATATCTATTTTTTTTAAATAGATTTGTTTTTGAACACCCTCCTTCAATGCAATCAACCCTTCTTGCATCATAATATCAAAAATGAAGTATATCGAGGTTCATATAGTCTGTAAGTCATAATGACACCCTCAAACTTCGCTTCTTAGAAGGGAACATTAAAATTTGTTTAGGATACCATATAACAACAAAGGCAAAATATCATCTGAGGAAACATAATCCTTTCAATAATGGACAATGGCATAAAATTATCAAACTAATGGAATCTTGATACAAGTCAGCTTTAGAATGAAAAACTGAAGATAATCATTCTAACTTCAGTGAGTTCCATAGCTTTTCTTTGTAGTTTGTTTAGAGCGCTGAACAATGAATATATACTCATGTACAAAATTAAAAGAATTTGCACATTACATTGAATTTCTGAAAAACTAATGGATAGATTGAAAAAAAATTTGTTACGAATATACATTTACAAAAGAAAAAAGAGATGTACCATTCAAAGGTAATTTTATGTACACAAGCTTATCAGTATAGCTCATAGTGCAATGATGTCAAAAATTAACATTGCTATATTGTACAGAAAGTAAGTCTAATATGACGTATGGCCACTTCTCACAGCCAGACAGATCACACAGTATAATGGCATATTGGACAGGAAGCAGTTGAGAAGTCTTTGTGGCAGTCAATCCCAATCTTGCAGCAAGGCAGTTTTCAACTCATGGATGGTTCTCACAGGGTTATGGCAAGATGAAATTGCAAAACATGTTCCATAGGTTACAGATCAGGAGATCTCACTGACCAATCCAATCAAACATCGCTGCTGACAGTCCATTTTCATTTGTAATTATGGACCTTGGTCGAGCTTGTCAGTGCCTTCTCAATATGGATCCAATGTTCTGAAAATGTTTCCACAAATTGCAGATGACACCGGGCATTATATTGAGCTCTGTAGCCGTTTGCGCTTGTGATTGGCCTGCAACCAATTTACCAACAATTCTCCATATTATTCTCTAAGGCACACATTCATAGCTATTCATTTTTCTGGATGCCTTATAAAATTTACCCCACTCTTGAGAGAAACATGGCAAATGTCCTAAAGGAGTACGAGCATACAAATAGTAAAAAAAAACCTCATGCACTTATATCCCCTCCACAATCACAGCTCTGCAAACAAGCTGGGTTGGTATGAATACAGAACAAAGTCCATAATCCGGAATGATCTATAATCCGGACCTCAAAGCCACAAACTTTTTTTTGTATGCTTTACGCATGAGCATTTGATTCTTTTCCTTCCATAATAAAATATGTGGAGATTTTCGAAAATGGCCGAGATTGCAATCTTGTTTTCTTCCCTCCCCCTAAGGTATGCAATAGCAGGTGCAGTTTCTCCAAACACATTGTATCAGTTTACTGCAGATAGCTTGTCCTAAGAGGTTTCTTATCGTTTGGTTGCTCATGACATTTCGTTGTTGATTCTTTTGTGGTACAGTGTGCTTTTAAGCTTTAAACAGAAATAAAGGTCCTATAAAAATAACGGAAGTAAACAAAATCTCAGTCGTGATCATAACAAAGCCAGAAAGGCTTGTTGGTCTGACCTTCAGAATAGTTTTATAAAGAATGGGGACAAAGCCTAATGGAATCTTTGTTAGAAAGTACAAAGGATGTCATTCGAAATCTTCACACCTATTTTCTGCGTTAATGGACGGGGAGGGGAGGAAATTGCTCTGAAACTGGAAAAGTATTTTGGGTGCTTCGGTATTTTGAGGATACAGAACAGCGAAGGGTCTGGATTTCAAAGAGATAAGCTAGGCTAAAATTATTCTTACTGATTCTAAGGCATTTCAGTTAATGTTGCAGATTGTGCTGTTCCTTAATCTTCTAATTGGATCTGGCTTATTATTTTTTGTAGACTGTTAGAGCAATTTTATAAAAATTAAGCTTGAACTTTCGATTATGTCAAAAAGAGTTTCCAATTCTGGAGCTGCCAAAGGACCTACAAAGCCAAAACATGTTTCAATGTCCATCAAACAACAAGTGGAAGTGCTGCAAAACACGGATAAAGGCATATCCATGTCAAAATTATGCGAGGAGTATGGCATCGGAAAGTCAACTCTATATGACATAAGCAAAAAGAAAAAGGAACTTTTTGAATTTTTTGTGGATTCTGACATCCCACTGGTAATGAATAACAGAAAAAGGGTTCATTATGCTAAAAGGGAAGATCATAACAAAGTAATGATTGAATGGGTCAGACACAGTGGCAGCGAGGGCGTGCCATTGACGGGTCCAACGCTAATGGCTCAAGCCAAAATATTTCATGAAGAAATGAACTTAAACAATGAGTGCACATATTCGACAGGTTGGTTAACCAAATTTAAAAATCACCATGGTATAAGACAAAAATTTCAGGTGAAAAAGCTTCAGCTGATAATGAAGCTGCTGAAGAATTTGCAGATGAATTCCCTGAACTCATTACTAATGAACAATTATCTCCAGAACAAATTTACAACGCTGATGAAACTGGTCTTTTCTGGCAATATGTACCACGAAATACCTTCGCAACCTCTACATAAAAGGCTCCAACCGGTGTCAAAGATTCCAAAGCGAGACTAACAATTTTAGCGAATGCAAATGCTGCAGGAACCCACAAGTGCAAACTTTTCGTAATCGGAAAACTTGCACGACCTCGAGCATTTAAAGGAGTAACGATTTTCCCGGTTATACATCGTGCAAATAAAAGAGCATGGATGACACAAGCATTGATGAATGATTGGTTTGAAAATCTTTTTATAGCTGAGGGTCGGCGATATTTGAATTCGATTGGCTTACCTGATGACTCAAAAATAGTCCTGACTGTTGACAACTGTTCGGCGCATACTTAAGAATTGAAAGATAATGTATCCATATTATTCATCCCTCCAAACTGTATATCTATCATTCAGCCTATGGATATAGGAATAGTGCATGTGCTGAAATGCAAATATAAAGTAGCATTTTTAAAATCTATGTTAAATTTCTTGAACAATCGCAAGACTATTCAAGAATTTTTAAAATATTTTAGCATAAAATCTGCTATGTGGAGCATCACAAGATCGTGGGAGGATGTGTCTCCAGATACGTTAAAAAATTTGCTTGGCATAATTTATAGCCAGCTACCATATTTCATGGTGAGAACGATGAAGATGATAGCTGCAAATTTGAAGGTTTTCGGACATCGCACACTAAAGGTGAACTTTTCCAGTTATTGGATTATGTGAAGAAATGTGGAGAAGCGGTAATAAATGAAGATGATATAACAGAAGTTTTTCATTGTGACAACAATGCCCCAATCATCAATCAATTAACTGACGGTAAAATCTGTAGTATGGTTCTAGATCCAGAAAATACTGCTTCCGATAGTGAAGAAAGTGACAGAAAATTAAGGTTATTGAAAACGAAAAAATTTTGATTGACAAGTTAGTCAGTATTCTCGACACAGCAATTACAGGACTTGAACAGTGGAACTTTGTAACTGAACAAGAAATTATGACTGTTTATAGAATTAAAGAGAAAGCATTAGCACGAAAAAAGAAGCAACTTAAACAACTTACATTGAAAGAAATGTTTAATAAAGTAAACAAATAAATATTAAGCCCTTTTTTTTGTAAAATTTAATATCCTTTAGATCATAATTGCTTTTTATTTCACAAATTACTGTTCCATATTTTTAATTGTATAATTTCTGCATGCCATCTTACCAGATTTAAATTGATGATCTATAATCCGGAAAAAACCCTAATCCGGAATCGCCGAGGTCCCGATGGGTCCGGATTACGGACTTTGTACTGTATATATTTTTCACAAAGAAGGAAATGTACCATTCAAAAGTCATTTTATGTATGTATGATTATCAGTAAAGCTCATAGTGTAGGGATGTCCAAAATTCACATTGTAATATCAAACTCAAAATGAGTCTAATATGGGATAGATCTCCTCTAACAGTCAGACAGGTCGTGCAGAATAAATGCATACAGGTCGGGAAGCGGTTGAAGAGTCCCTGTGGGAGTTGATCCCACTTCTGCAGCAAGACAGTTTTCAAATCCAGGATAGTTTTCGGAGGGGGATGGTGAGATGAACTTGCCCTTCCAAAAGCATTCTAGAAATGCTCTATAGAATTAAATTCAGAAGATTTTGCTGCCCAATTCATGTAGTGAATATCTTCATTTTTCAGGTAATCGTCGACCAACTGAGACCTATGTGGCATTGTTGTCCATTAACAGGAACTTAGGACAAATTGCACCCTTGAAAAGTCTAACACATAATTCTCAGATCTTCTCTCTATACCTTATAGCACTCAGGCACCTTTGTCAAACACATGCAGAAGTGTGTGGTTGTCCAAGGATATGTGGATGATGAAGACTTTCAAATTTTTACAGAAAATTATGGACAAAATTTTTCTTACAATCTGCATCATGCCAGCAAAAAATTACAGTATAAAAAAAATATTTCTGTCCTCAGAAGAGAGAGATATATTTTAAGGAACAGATCAGAACTATATATATATTAAGTAATTTATCTCTAAAATTATTAACGCAAAGTGAAACTAAAAAAATAACTGAAATCAAACCTTCATATGATTTTTCAATCATATTTATTATTAATATGCACATTCTATAAAGCAGTGAGAAGAGATATTACCAATTTTGATAGTGAAGTTGAGGCTATATTTATTACTCTGAATCAATTAAGCACTCAGAAGAGTAATTCCCCTCGGGCTGTTATTTTGTCTGATAGCAAAGCCACTTTGCATAGTATCTCCAACAATAAATTTTGCACTTTTGAATGAATTTACAAATGTAAGAAGATTCTCACCACTTTGACTGACTCAGTTGTAGTGCAATGGATTCCTGCTCATTGTGGTATCGAGGGAATTAAAACAGCCAATTTTCTGGCAAAGAAAAGCATGACTATTCTGCAAACCACTAATATAACCATATGACTTTTAATTCTGCAAAACTCTTAATTAAATTAAAATTTAAGAGGAGGTTTGTCTCCTACCTATCAAATAAAGCTACGGGAAAGGCCTGGGAGTGCCTCAATTCAAAGCCAAATTTTCCTCGTCCTGTAGCCGTGACATTATTTCGTCTTTTGAGTGGGCACAATTGTCTGAATGCTCATCTTTTTAAATTCAGCTTAAGAATTTTTCTGTCTATACTCTTTGTAACTCTGGACAGTCCATGGATAAGGAGCATACTGATGAATGCACTGAATTATTAACTTTTAATTCTATTGTTGTTAAGCATTGGGAAGCAAGATCAAGGCAAATAACTTAGTAGCTAAATGTCTGGCATTTGTATAAACAAATTATTCATATATGGTAAATGATACAATGTAATTAGTTTTTTTAAATTCATCAATTACTTTTCACAATTTTTTGAGAGATAATTTATTTATCTCATCGAATCAGATATAATGAATAAAACTTTTCGCCCCTTGAGGTTTATTAAAATGCAGATTTAACTCTCACAGAAAAGTAGAAGTTAATCAGTTATTTAGTTTTTTTTTTTTTCCCATTTCTAACTCAGTTCTGCAGACTAAAAGTAATAATACATTAAGAATCTACCAACATCCAAGATGAAGTTATAAATACACTTTTTATGTCTCTTTGCTTCACAGAATAGAAACTAACCCTCATTAGCAATTTTGACAAAAATAAACAGTTAAAAACATAGATTGGATCTTACCCTGTACTTGCATGCCATATTATTACAGAACTTTCAGGTCCCGTATCAGCAGAGACTAAATATTTTTTATCTGAAGTAGCAGCAATTGAAATAACATCTCTTTTCTAAATATAAAGAAAATGAAAGGGGAAACATACCACCTGTAATAAATCTACTAAATAAAACACTGGTCTGGAAAAAATATGATTAAAGCAGACAAACAGAAACCTAGACTGCAATGTACACATTTAAATATTTCTGCCTCAAAGATATTAAAATGATGCTTAAGTAACTGTAATTTAAACTAAAGATTTAAATGAAAAGTACATATACCAGTGATACAGAATTAAATTTTAGAGTATTTTGCATAAAATTTGCACTTTGTTAATTTTTTTTTTTTTTTTTTTAATTTAGCAAGTTAGCAGTTCGAATTCTAGATTATCATAATTTATCAAAATGAACACAGGAATTAAACAACCAAACTGAATTTAAAAAAAAAAATATTACTATAGATAAAAAAATTTTGAAATATCATAATTTGAAAAGAATCTTGTTTGGAGCAAGTTTTAAATGAAGGAGTTTAAATAAATTTTAAGAAAAAAAAAGAGGTACTTTCACATCATTCCTTTAACCTCAGAAGCTGAACACTTTATTAGGACAATGAATGTTGGCAAAGATTCCACCAAAGTTACAGTAAACATTTCTGTGGAATTCTGAAGGAACTGATGCCTTTTTATTTAATAAACTGTCAGAATTCAACCCACTTTTTACGCTTCATAAAAAGCTTTTTTCAATTTCTATTCTTTTGTTAAGCCCTATTATTTTACTGGGAGTTCTGTTTAAAAAGCAATGTATATAAACTTCCCAAAAATAATTGTTTCAATATATTATTGCTTTATTCAGCTAATCATATTGTATCCATTAATACACACTTTTTTCATGATAGGATCACGTTACTTTGTAAATAACCCACTGCTTGCTGTTCTGTAAAAGGCAGGTCCCAAATTTTAATCATTTCTTTCAAAATGCAAGAAAAAATATAGCAACAACAGTTAATTTATAATCTTGTTCATAAAAGCAAAAGATGGTTTATCGAAAACCAATCAAGTTTACATTCAACAAAAGCATAGATGTTATGAGTGTGCTGTGGCATCATGCTCATCCATAACTAAATCATACTGCTTGGCGACAGTTTCATGGTCGATAGAATAACATGTAAATACAAAAATGGCATTTTCTTTCTTTAGGAACAATCTATTCTTTTTAAGAATACTGGTTTGATTATGTTTAAGAATAAAATACAACTGTTATTTTTGTCAACAGCCACTGGTAGTCAAACAGGAATTCAGTGTATACAATATATTACATATATTTAAGGCAGCTAAAATATTCAGCAAGTACACTGCGAAAAAAATGAGACAGTTCTATACCTCCCACTCTACTGGGTCAATTGACGAAATTTAACTTGCATTTTTCATGTCTCGAAAGTACGACTTAAGATATGTATTAGATTTATAAATAGCATTGTTCTAATATAGGTATTTTGACATAAAATTGAATGTTTTCTGAAAAGACATCCCAATTTTTTTCCCTATTTTAATTCTACAACTCAAATTATGTCAAACTGCCAAATTTTGTAAAAAATCGCACGAGTAGTTTTTAAAAAATTAGCTCTCAAAATTTTAACTCCTAAATGTTAATTTAATTTGCTTTATATTTGTTAATATCTCTTTTTTATTAAACTTATTAGTAAAAATACATTTACAGGTATCTCTTGAGAAAAATTTGCGTTTTTTGGCGGTACATGGAACAGACTTTGTGCAATTCTTTGACTTGTTATTTTGGCTTTGTGTAGCAGCGATTTTTGTGCTAAAAATCGCAGCTACATGCCAAAATAACAATTGAAAGAATTGCACAAACTTGGTAGCCATGTACACATCAACCTATTTTCACTTAAAAAAAATCAGAGACTTGCACAAACTCGGCATTGTGGACTTCCTTGACTTTGTCCATAGGCACATCAATCTATTTTCAGTTAGAATAGATTTCAAGGTACCCCTTGTATTATGGCGCAGTTATTGTTTCATTTATCACCAGTTGTTTCATTTATCGCCAATGTGTTGTTTCATTTATGGTAACCGGACTAGTTGAATGTTATGGAAACCCTAGTATGACATAATCATTTGCATTATTCCGGGAAATTTGGAATGATGGGATGTTTTGTATGGGTTTTGTGGTGTGTGTTGGTTGGGAAGTATATTGCTTGTTTCATTGTTTAGAGGGTAGAATAGCTGAATGTAGCAAGATTAATTTGAAGTTTCTGTATGATTTGGAATGAAAAGGGAAAAGAGCATTAATTAACTGGTGTGTAAATAAAGGTTTACTTAGTAACCATTATAAGTGTCCTGTATGTAGGATGGATATGCGTTTAGTTGAACATAAAAATCGTTTAGATGGATTTGTAGGAAGAAAGGTTCAGATGGTCCCTGTGTGAAGCATTTAATCAGAAAGGTACCTTGTTTGAAAAAAGTCATGCTGTTAAGAAAATTTGTGTGCCACAGACTGAAGACGAAGTAACTTCTAAATAGGGTAAACGCACATTTGCTTTTTGTAGTATAACAAGTTTTTCCTTTTTTATGTTATTTTATTGTTTGATTTAAAATGTAGTTTATTGAGATTATGTACTTTTTGTTTGCCTGTACTGCAGAATTGTGTGCTCCTATGACTTTTTAAGTGAAAATATATCGATTTGTAATGGACAAACTCAAGGCAGTGCGTAAGGCATACTTAGTACAATTCTCTGATGTTTTTTTAAGTAAAAATAGGTAGATGTGTACATGGATAAAGTCAAAGGTGTATGCAATGCCATTTTTGTATAATTCTCTGATTTTTTTTAAGTGAAAATAGGTCGATGTGTACGTGGATACCAAGTTTGTGCAATTGTCTTATTATTTTGTCTTTGTGTAGAGGCGATTTAGCGTAGTTTGTGCAATTTTCTGATGTTTTTTTAAGTGAAAATAGGTCAATGTACACATGGATACCGAATTTGTGCAATTCTCTGTCTTGTTATTTTGGCTTTGTGTAGCGGCGATTTTTGGCACGAAGATTGCCACTACGCAAGCCAAAATAAGAATTCAAAGAATTGCATAAATTCAGTATCCATGTACCGCTAAAAATCGCTAAGTTTTGCCAAAGGGTTCCCTAAAGTATATTTTTACCCTATTTTCACTTAAAATGTCAAAAGAGCACTCAACTCTACACTAAAGCCAAACAAAAAATATATAATCTCAATAAACTACATTTTAAATCAAACAATGAAATAACACAAAAAAGGAAATTCATCTCATAGCACCTAAGCACTACACAAAGGAAATATCCACTTACCTTATTTAGAAACTTCTGTGTTTTCAGTCTATGGCACATAAAATTCCTTAAGAGCATCCAAAAACTTTCCTCGAACCATGTTCCCTTTCTAATAGAGTGCTTTATATGGTGAGCATTTGAACCTTTCTTGCGACAAACACATTCAAAGACATTCTGAACGATCTCTACGCTCGACCATATGCATTTCCTTCATATAAACAAGACTCTTATAATTCCATTGATTTACATCCAATAAAGTTTCTTTTCTTCTAGCCTCAACCACTTAAAAAAAAAAAAAAACTTCTGCTTTTTCATTCTGTACCACGAAACACCCAGTTTACTACCGCAGCCATTTTATAATGCAAAGCACACAGTACACAATGTACTTCCTGACAACCAACACACAAACAAGACCTTACACATTTTTTCCCATCAGTCAAGTTCACCGCAATCCCACAACCAGTTATGTCATAATATTCAACTACTCAGGTTACCATAAATGAAACAACAACTTGGCACTAATCCAAGCGGCACCCTTAAATACAGGCTAGCCAAGTTATTTGATTCTTCCTTTTATATTTCGAAATTTAAGTTCATTCCAAATAAAATTCTCCCATTTTTTATGACTTATTTTTAAATTTGTATTTTTAAATAATTTTTTGAACAAAATTTTCAATTATAACCTGTAAAATTTTTATCATCAACTTAAAGTAGTATTTCTAGGCACAAATGCAAAAAATTGGAGTTTTTTTATACAAAATTTTCAAAGATATATGTAAATTTACATATTGGTGTGTTTTGATGTTATTGTTATAAGCAATAATAACACCACACACTTTGTTAAAATTGTTTGAAAGTAGGAATGATGATTTTTCCGCTCATGTACAATGAAAAAAAGGAAAGGAAAATAGATTGCTATACATTAGGAAGATCACCAAGTGAATTGTTCTTTGCGCAAACTAAAAAAAAAAAAAATGCAGCAAGCTAAATTTTTGAATTTCTCTGCAAATTTCCCACCAAATTTTACAAAATTTAATATTTAGGCATAATCTGAGTCATAGAATCAAAATACGGAAAAAAATTGGCCTGTCATTTCAGGAAAAGTCCAATTTTGTATCAAAATTCCTATGTTAGAATAATGCTATATATAAATCTAATATATATAATAAGTTTCGCTTTTGAGACATGAAAAACAAATTTGAATTTTGTCAATCAGCCCAGTAGAAAGAAAGATATAAAACTGTCCCACTTTTTTCTTCTTTTTTTGCGCGCTGTACATTACGCCTGAAGAAAGAAACTGTGCCCACCATGACATTTTTATAGTCCAAAGGGATTAGAATCCCGAATATTACTTTCGTTTTGGCAATCTGCGTTGTTTCACTTTTCAATTTACTGCTTATGATTACTGCTTAAATTGCGCTAAAAAAAGGGGGGGCAGTTCTATATCTCTCGTTTTACTGGGCCAATTGACGAAATTCAACTTGCATTTTTTATCTCTCGAAAGCACAACTTAGGATATGTAATAGATATATATTTAGTATTACTCTAATATATGTATTTTGACACAAAATCGGACTTTTTCTGAAATGACATGCCAATTTTTTTCCATATTTCAGTTCTACAACTCAAATTATGCCAAACTGCCAAGTTCTGTAAAAATCTCACAAGTGGTTTTTAAAAAATTACCTCTCCAAAATTTTAGTTCCTCAATGTTAATTGAATTTGGTATATATTTGTTAACATCTCTTTTTTTATTAAACTTATTTGATTCTTCCTTTTATATTTCGAAATTTAGGTTCATTTCAAATAAAATTTGCCCATTTTTTATGATTTATTTTTAAAATTTGTATTTTTAAATAATTTTTATATATTTTTCGAAAAAAATTTTGAATTTTAACTTATAAAATTTTTAACATCATCTTAAAGTAGATGTATTTCTAAGCACACATGAAAAAAATTAGAGCTTCATATTCAAAATTTTCTAAGAGATACACGAATTTACATATTGGCGTGTTTTGAAATTTGACATATTGTTATAAGCTCTAATATGGTTTGTGCACTTTGTTAAAATTATTTGAAAGTGTGAACAATGACCTTTTTTTTCGTTCATCAGCAATGAAAAAAAGGAAAGGAAAATAGGTTGCTATAAATTAAAAATTTTGCCAAGTGAATTATTCTTTGCGCAAACTGGAAAAAATTTGCCAAGATAAATTTTTAAATTCCTCCACAAATTTCATACAAAATTTTACAAAATCTAATATTTATGCATAATTTGAGTCGTAGAATCGAAATATGGAATAAAATTGGCATGTCAATTCAGAAAAAGTCTGATTTTGTGTCAAAATACCTATGTTAGGATAATGCTATATATAAATCTAATATGTATCCTAAGTCACGTTTTCAAGACATGAAAAACACAATTTGAATTTTGTGAATCGGACCAGTAGAATGGGAGATGTGGAACTGTCCCTTTTTTTATCCCACAGTCTACCTTAAAATTTGCTTACAGAGTGTAAGTAAAATTTTAAAAAATACTCTTCCCTCTTTCCTTTTTTATAAAAATATTCCTAGTAGAAAAGATACTTTTAAAAATTTTAATAACTTGGGTAATTTCAATCCTATTTACCACAGTTCTAAATACTTATTATATAAAATTTTTAAATTATTCAGTTAATAATTTAAGAAAAAATAAGCAGAATGTAAATTCAGTGATTATTCTCCCTTTTTGCAATATTGCTCACAACAAATTTATTCCAAATTATCTCAACTTCAAACAAAATTTAAAAATTATGGATATGTAGTACACATAAAATGAATGCAAAAGATAATGAAGTTTTGAAGTGCATCACTTACATGACCTAATAGGATAATTTGCATATTTTTAATCCAATCATAGCATACTACAACAGATCCACTTGCAAAAAATAGCTTTTTCTCTGATTCAGTTGATATATTTACAGGTGGAACTCTTGGTTGATGTCCAAATACCCATTTCAGCTTCTAAAAGATTTAGTACTTTTAATGAAAATAAATCTGAAATTACTTTTGATTGACAAAAAATTATGAAATAGAAAAAAAGGAATCTGAATCACTAAATATACTTATGTTAAGCACTTAATAAATGAGAAATTTCAACACTAATGACCCTTAACCTACACAAACACTTAACTAAACCTATAGATTATACTAAATCATCTTAGAGATATACTTGTATATGCAATAAAAAAGTTCATATGCCGCCAAACTAGGATAGTCGTTAGCGACGCTGACTGCTGTAACAAAGAGCCCGGGTTCAAATCCCAGAGAAGGCATGGATGTTTGTAAATGTACAGTGTTTGTGAGGCATGAGGGCACTCTAAGTATGCAGTAAGCTGAAAGTCCTCTTGAGAGGTTGGTGGTAGGAGAAGAGGGGTGGGAGACCCTCAGACCTGTCTCCCTGGAGCACTCTTCATCAAAACTAAGGGCAGAACTCAGCAAAGTCGTACTGTCACCTATATGGTGATCGAGGCTCTTGCCAACAGCAGGTTTAATCTTGATGCCTTGCCATGATGAACTGTATAGACTTGCCCTGATTTCAGAGACCTGATCTGATGTTACTGTTAATCGGGAGGGATAAGTCACAACAAAAGTTCAAACACCGCCCAGACAGAATCCCAGAGAAGGAATGCCCGCCATTGGGGTAAAAAAAATTTTCAAACAATATTTACTAATTACATTAATTAAACATGACTAACATAAGTTTACACAAAGGAAAAAACTTTGCATATCTGGCAACAGACTATGTTTTTCGCATAAGACACTAATAATGTCAATACTTACTAATGGATTTCACAGCTGTGTAAATAATTATGCATTAATTTAGATGTTCTCAACCAGATGAAAATTTCATAGTTTCAAGGGAAGAAATGTGGTTCTGCATTTTATTTAGCTGCTAAGAATTTATTAATTTATTAAATAGAAAAAACTACTTTTAATCAAATTTTAATATTTATCAACATGTAGGAATTTATATTTATTTTAAATAACCAGTTAAATTTAATTTGAAGCTCTTTCCTATGAGCCTTCATTCCCCTAATTGCAGGGCCAAAATATTTAAATTTGATAGTGAGCATAAGGAATGCAAATTCTACCAGAGGGTGAAAAAGTTTAAATATCGAATTCTAGAAGGGAAAGCTAGAGAGTCTGGGAAAACTCTGTGCATATTTGTAACGCAAGCTTCAGCTTAGCATTTATTGCTGGTTAGATGTAGCTAAACAGCTGTTATCTTCCTGCCACTAAACTCATCTACGCACTGAAGGATGCAAGATTGGCTGAGCATTATAGTTTCATTCCACTAATTGTGAATATCTTCAATTTTTGAGTTTGATTCTACTGTACCCAAGCACAGGTGTAGTATGTTAGTGTTGAGTTGACGCATTGTAAATAAGCTAAATAGTACAATAAAGGGTAGTTTTTAACCCTTCCATGCAGTCACTATTCTCCAGTTTCCACACTAAAGACAGACAGTAGAACCCTACAAACATACTATATGTTTTGTTGCTTAATTTATAAATTAAAAATAATTTAAATCTAAAAGCAATCATATACACTTTTTTGAGTTTCAGAAATGAGAGGAAATGACCTAGCAGGGGCGAAAGAGATGCATGTGGGAAAACAGATCAAGAACTATTGCACCATTTAAACTTGAGTTCATGAAAAAGTTGAAAAGCTTAGCTTCTTTTTATGTGTCCTCTCTGAGGCTAACTGGCAAGTGCAATTATTCTTAACTCTCCAAACACTCAAGAGTTTAGCCCTGAACTCTAAAAGTTCCCAAAACGACTAAGCAAGGTATTTTTTTCTTATCCCGAAGAAGCAGTGGCCCAGTAGATTTATCTCGAAATGGCATTTGGCATCGGTTCACTATAAATGTATATCACTTTTTAAATTGTTGCCATCATATATTACTGCCCTGTATTATATTTAAAGAAATTAAATAATGGAGAATCTCCATAAATATACATATGTTTCTCGCAATGTGAAAAAATGATGGTACCTAGAAACATCAAATTTTGACTAATGTAACCTTCTACTCGAACATGGTCACCTGGAAGCCTGAATTTTGAATTTCAGATTTGTTTTATTATCTTTAAGTCAGAAGTATCTTAACGGGCGCACATTCAAGAGTACTTCATCTGTAATGTTTTTTTAGTCATAAAAAAATTTACCTTCCAAAAAAATTTACAAAAACAAGATTTAAATTACTACATGCACACTTACAGATATACAGATGATCTTACTACATTTAATAATTTTAGTTAAATTAAAAACTCAGAGATTTATTCAAAGTGCCTTACTCTTAATAAAACTAGTCAATCACAAAATATCATCAACTATCTTGATCTTCAAATAATTAACTACAAAAAAATTTTACTGTTTGACAAAACACGAGACTTCAATTTCAATACTAACAAATTAATAAATTGGACTTCCAACATATCTAAGAAAGTTATTAATCTTAAATCAAATACAACGAATTAAAAATATTTATACAGATACAATAGATCTACAATGCAAAATTCTGATACTTATTAAAATTCTCAAAAATAATCTAGTACCTAATCGCTTTATTAATCACTCTCTTAAAAAAACAGTTGTTAAATACTCTCTCTAATTCATTTAACTAAAAGGCAGTATAAGTTGGATGACTATCAGTTGGAGGATTTGTAAATAATGTAATTACTGAATTTATTGTATATATTGTAAAAAAAAAAAAATCATTGTTTTCTGCCATTTTCTTATTCCTTTTTGCTTTTACTAAAAAAATATGCCTATTTTAATAGTCTTTGGTCTGTTAAATAGATTGTTAGGAGTGAACATTACTTCTTCTTTTCTTCCTAGTTATGTAATGACAATTAGCCAGAAATTAATTAATTTCCTTTCACTAGTCAGTATAAAATCAAAATTTTAACAGATGCATTTACTCTTGCAAAGAACTCCACAATCACTTCCCTCCCGCATTCCAAAAATAGCTTCTCAAAAAGACTAAGTAAAATTTAAAAAAAAAAAGACTAAGTAAGGATTGTATTAATTTACTGGGTCCCTCACAGCTGCTCTCTGCATCTTAGATCACATACCACAATCCTTCTGAGTAAGAAAACAGACGTGAACACTTCACCATCCTCCCACTAGAAAGAATGTAAGTTAATTAATTCACATTCTGGCCTTTTATGTATAATATGCACATTTTCTTGTACCTTATTTTATAAATATCTTTCATTTTTTTAACTTCTATTTTCATTAATTTTTAAAAAATTGCATTGTTTATTATGCTTATAAGAACTACTTTGAATTAACATGCATGAAAACAAAGGTGTCGGGAAACACGTTACTCAAGTAAAACAAGAAAAAAAGATTTTTTTATTACTACTTAATTTAGAAAAAAACTTTTCTACTTCTACTCATTTTGGCAACAATATCTCAAGATTTCTAAAAAAATTAATTAACTTAATGGAACTGCAACATTCATAATGAATTCATAACTAATTCTTTATAGTCATTCACTTCAATCTCACTAATTGGATTAAACTCAACTTACAAGTCTGGCTTAAACTCAAATTGCCAGTTTGGCTTCCTAATTCTTACTTGAGTAAAAGACGAAACACCTTCGCATTTATTAACTATTGTTAATTGAACAGGGGTTGGTTTGTTCTCCTTGAAAGGTCAACCAGTTTCCGATCAATGACAATAATTACTTAATTTATTGACTATTTTTCATGATCGACTGATTAATTATCAAAGTTTCCATTTCTTTTTTCAAGATTCAAATTCAAGTTTCTTTTTTTAAAAAATTTTCGGGATTTAATCTCAATATTTCTAGATTACTTCATACAGATACTTCTACTAACTTTATATTAGGAGATAATTACTAAGTAAATAAATTATTATTATATTACTTTGCAGCTATTATGCAAGCATTAGGAAATTTATTTAGATTTCAATGAATTTCAATTAATTAATTCAATCTTTGACATTAATTAAATAGCAGCTATTAGCATTATTTATCTAATTTTAGGCATTCCACCAAGTTATTATCTCCACTTCTTTTTTTTAAGTTTACAAAGTTTTCCTGCAAAAACTTTACTGTACTGAAGGTTAGCAGCCTCCTTACTTCTAACTATTGCTCAAATCTCTCAAACTGAATTTATTAAATGTCATTCCACTAGATGACAGACTTGTAAATTTAGCATCATGCCTACTACAGGCAACACCAAACAATAATTTTTATGAAAAACATATAACTGTATTTACATGCTTACCTGCAACACCTGAAATATTAAATATATAGGGCAAACTAAAAACAATCTCAACTTTATAATCAATAAGCATAGAGCTCATATTAAGAAATTAAAAAAAAGCAAATAAATAGCACTAAAATTAATACAACTAACCAGCTTAATTCAGCAGAATTAGAACATTTGAAACACCATGACTTCAACAATATTCAACTTCAGATATTGGACATAATACCCAATCACAGAGACTGAATTTTTTAAGAGTCACTCTTTATACTAAAGCAACGTTCGCTTTATCCTTATGAACTTACATTCAAAGTCACAAAGATCATTCTAATAAATCAATATTCAGCCAAATTACACTTTACAGCAACAAAATGCAAAGAGGCAAAAGAGGAAGTAGAATAAATAATAGAAGATATTTACCAACTTTGGATACACTTAAACTAATCAAGCAGTTAAAAAATTATTCTGATTCTGCAGACTTCCTCAAGAAACTGCTTATCTGGTTACACTCGTGTACTAATAAATTCCTTTTAATACTGAAAAAATTTATTCTTGAAAAATTCACGAAATACAAATCATTAAAGACCTAATTCTTGATTATCGTAAATACAGACTTTCTAACTATCTAGATAAATGCAAAATTTATATTAAAGTCAATTTTCTGCATCCGCAGTTTGACAACATTCATTTCTCTCACATCTTCAACAAATATAAAGTTTACTTCCCAGCCATAGACGCTAAACCAATAGTTGCATTTAAATATTAAAAAAAAAAAAAAAACATTAAGCAGCTTCCTTACTAAACACCATGAAATAGATGAGTCGGTTAAATGACATTACAAATTGCGAATTTTCAGTACTTACGTAGATGCTCATCACCAGCATATAATTACTGGCAACTTAGATATCATTCAGAGAGTTCAACATAAAAAACTAATGAGTTATGGAGTGAAGTATAGACCAGTCAGATACATTAAAAAAAATTTAGAAAACAGCATCATCAAAGTTACATTAAGGCAAGCTATCAATTTAAATGAAATCCTTAGAAACATTTCTACTGAACTTAAACCCATAAAGTTTCAAAGTACATTTAGTTGGCTACAACTACTATCTTGGCTGCTTTGACTTTTTAAATGAAAACAGATTAATGTGTACATAAAGAAAGTCAAGGGAGTGTGCAATTCTCTGATTTTTTTTTAAAGTGAAACTAGGTCGATATGTGCATGGATACTGAGTTTGTGCAATTCTTTGACTTGTTATTTGGCTTTGTGTAGCAGCAATTTTTGTTGCAGCAATTATTGCTGCTACACAAAGCCAAAATAACAAGTGAAAGAATTGCACAAATGCGATGTCGATGTACTTCCAAATATCGCAAATTTTCGCTAAGGGGCACCCGTAAATATATTTTTACCAAAATTTTATGGAAGTCAAATACGTAATTTGTTTTAAGCATTTTTTTTTAATCCAACAGTGGGCACTTGCCTATTGAGCACTGGCCACTCCTAAGGCCAGAAGTGGTGGTCATTTTATTATGGAGCCACCTAATAAGTAGCCAATGCTACGGACAGTTACACCACGCCTTCTCCGGGATTCAAACCTCGGCCATTCGCTGCTGCAGTAGGCCTTCCCAAACTACTATAAACATATTAAGTTAAGAAAGGTTAAAAATGGATATATATATATATATATATGAAATATTGTACAGAAGCATTTATTTGAGTATAAAAATTTGAAAAATACATAAAACAATAAAAACTGAAATAACACTTTTCAAATAAAATAAAGTCCTATGATAGCTAATTTGGCTTTAAAGTAGATAAAGTCAAGTATAGATGGATTATTGTAAAAAGAACTGCTGCTCTTTGGCAGCTTCATCTAATCTTGATGTTGGAGACCAAGGGAAGCTGGGGGTCATCTGAGTTAGCATCTTGACATTATTACAATTAGTATCTCAGAAACATTCTAGAGTAGATTTTGTTTTTACTCACAGTATCATATCAGTAACTGCACTTGCTACCTTACCTGTGACTTGGTTGCTTTGTAGATATGTACACTTATGTATTTAATTATTTGAACTACCCAACCCTTTCTTGAAATACACTCTCCAGGTCTATGGTGCCAGCTTTCCCTCGTAATTCCTTACATAAAAACCTAGCCTTCTGAATAATCAGAAAACTCAACAGCACAAGATCCTTGATCCAGTGGTACAGCAGTTTCTCTATCTCTGAAATCAGGACCAGCCTTTTGTGTTGATTATGTTTAGGCAGTTTGATGTTAATGTACATTTAATGTTTTCATAATGCGAACTTTATCCTTGACTGTTATTTTGATTGCAAAAATGGATCAATTTATAGCCTGAGCTATTGCTGATATAATTTTCTTATTTTTACACATACTAAGTAACTGCAGACTTGTGTCTTTAGATTTATTACTAGTCCATACAGTTTTGCATTGGAATTATTTTAAGGGTAAATAAACAAAGAACACTGACAGTCAGAAACATGGCACTAAACTAACTGCACAAGTATTACTTGAATACAAGAAATAATAATCCTGGAAAATCGATTTTTGATTATTGAATCCTTATTGCCTTAAGGTTTGAGTTTAAATATTACGGCTATTGTGTATTTTAACTGAGAATTTACACAATTCATGCATTAAGTAAGCTGGAGATTTACTGCATAAAAGTAAGCTACTAAAAATATTGTCCTCATTCCTTCTTAATTTCTACATTTGAAAGAAGTACCCTTACTCATTAAGTGAATTTTATTATTTAAATAAATTTTTTAAGAAAACTTTCATGAACATTTGTCAACATAAACCTTTTGCCAATCAAATTTCAATATTTCATGAAATTGAAATACCACTTTTCAATTTCGTCAATTTTATTAAACAAAACTTAAAAAAACTCAGTCTATTAGACTAAACCTTTTTGAGTATTATTTATACATTGAAAGGGCCTTCATTAAAAGTACTATTATTCTACATTTACTGATAACAGCAAATACTGTTTGTACAGCTTCATTCAGCCATTTCTTATTTAAAAAAAAAGCTTTTTCTTTTAATACATAATCTGCATGTTCACTTGAAATACTTAGGTACATAAATGGCATTTTCAATAATTTTTCTCCTTCAGTTATCCTAAACCAAAATAAATAAACAAATAAAATGAAATTAATAAATAAAATTATGACCTGGGAAGGATAGGTGCTTGCTTTTGCAAAACAAAAGCTTTCAGAAAAAGTTTAACTGATTGAAATTTGTTGCACTAAATCAGAATTAAAACAATTGACTAAAATATATAACTAGCACATAATACCAATAAAATATTTATTCAGTACAGCTTGAGTATAGGACCCCATTGGCGATTTTCAGCTTGGCGTACTTTTTAGACAGTATTTTTCTGGTAACCCAGTGAAGTGTAGAATACTCCATTTCGGCAACCCTGTTTGTATTTTTGCTAAATCTTAAATAATGATGCATTCAACAAATTTCTAGAAATTGTAAGGGACATAAACTGGCCAGAGTCTAGGATTTCTTTGTAAATTTACCATGATTTTGTAAACTTTACTAAATTTCCGGCATTTCTTTACTGTATTTTTAATGTAAACATGTATTCTGAACTCCTGTTTTGTTTTACAACTTAAAACTTGCATTTTCAGTATTACTGCTTGAAATATGCTTCCATGTACTTGTGTATTTTCAAACTTTTCTTTCTTTTTAATTTAAACATGCATTCTTAACTCCTATTTTCATGTTTTTAATTTAAACATGAATTCTGAACTCCTATTTTCAATTTTTACTTTTATTTTCAGTATGACTGCTAAAAACATACCTCCACTTATTTATTTATTTTCAGTTTTACTGTTTAGATATATATTCTAAATTTGTGTTTAAAATTTTTCTTATTAAAATGTGCATTCTAACTTCTATTTTCAATTTTAACTGCTTTTCTTAGGCTAAACTTGTATTTTCAATATTACTATTTAAAATAATATGCCTCCACTTACTCATGTAACTTCAAATTTGCTGTTTAAACATATATTCTAAAATTTTTTCTTGTTAAAACGTACTTTCTAACTTGTGTTTTCAATTTTAACTGCGTTCCATGGCTTGGCGATATTTTTCGGTCGCCAAGCGAAAAAATCGCCAATGGGGTCCTATACTCAAGCTGTTCCATTTATTCTTATTATTATAATAAAAATTCTGCATTAAAGAAAATCAATCCTGCTGGCTAATTATTGCACAATTTGCATTAATACTGATGAACTAGACTTCAACTCATATCACCTATTATGATGATCAAGACAAATTAAGTGAAAAGTAGATTAACTTCCATAACCATTTTTCAGACCAGGTATCTAGTAGCTTCTGATTATAATAACCAAGTCAGTTCCTTTGTTTTAACAATTTCGCATAATTTGTTTACTAAAAAGCATTGAAATAAATTCAATCTGCAGAATGCGATACTTTCATTACATAAAGATATTTGCAAGTGAATTCTGAGACAGACATCGTAAGACACAGAGAATATTCCATATAAGTGACTTACCAAAGGAAGTCTACCTATTTCGTTTGAAATGTTATCATTTTTCAAATAATCATGTGAATTATCCATCGCATTCACAAATGCTATTGTTGATTTGCCTAATTTGGATTTATGAATATTTATTAACACAACGTATTAGTGAATTTAAAATCTTTGACAAGCGGAGTCAATATATGTTATACCCAGATAGCAATGAAATAAATTAAAACAGCTGCTTGAAATTTGATACAGAATTAGGACTATAACAAGCCTTCATTCCACAAAGTTTCATACTAATATTTTTCATGAGAAATTTTAGTTCTCTATTGGAATATAGTACCCCGAGCAATAATCATAAGTTAAATATCTTAAATAAAAACATGCATTCGGCTAGAAAGTTTCGATTCCATGCGCGTTTCGCGATATTGCCATTCAGATAAAAGAAAGATTACTACGAACTTTATAAAATTGACATAGCGAGCTCTTTTTTAAGTAATTATAACAGGTTATTAGAAAATACTTTTTAAATTATCATAGCTTTAAGCTTACTAACATAATATCATAAAAATTGTATATCAAATATTAATTTACTTTGTGTAAGATGTTAAAAAACATTGTTTAGAAATGTATGGCAACGTTCTCTTAGCTTCGGAGAGAGAAACTATAGTATAAACAAATTCAGCTGATTATTAGTTTGAAATAAAAATGAATCTCATCTGCACTTGATGTACAAAAGAGTAAGTTTTTATGTTTTTAATTGTGAAAGGAAGAAGTTTGTTAGCATAAAGATAAAAAAGTCAATGCTATTTCTAATTTTTTAATGCATCTTTAGCCCCAAATTATCGAATCATATGGTACGTTATAGTTATAAACATTGATGTATTCCTGGAATTTTTAAAAACTGAAAGATATATCTGTAAGATAATTATGAACAGTAACTGGATTTCAAACTAAATTATCTTTCCTTCCCTTTCTACCCAATTTTTTTTTTTTCCTCTTAGAATCTTTTCTTCCTCCCATCTTCTACTTACCGTAAAGGCTACCTATTATCTTTTAAAAGGAAAATGTTTGTTTTTCTGAAATGCATCGATATAAATGTAGAAAATTTTTAATACTGGAGACAGCATTTCTGAAAATCAGTAGCACTCTTTATGTAAAATGAGAATAATTTCCTACTGAAGCGAAAGATCAAAGGTTATGACTCATAAATATGAGAAAGCCATGACTGCGAACGAAAAATTTATCAACAAGGAGAGATAAATGGCATAAATTCGAGTGAAAAAGAAGAGTTGTGTTTACTTATTTTGAATTGTGTGAAGAGTTGTGTTTACTAAAGAAGAATTGTGAATCTTTGACGTACTGTCATTTGATTCTTCATCCTTGATGTATCTAAAAAATCGCCGTCGCTAAGAATAATAATTTAAGTGAGTAGGAAATATATAAGTTCTGTGCAATATATTTTTTAAGTTAAAAAAATTATTCTGATTTATCGCAATTACGGAAGTTTTTTTTTTTTTTTTAATTATATCAAAATGGTAGAATCCATGTTTAATATCTACAGTATATATTTAATGAAATTTTGAGCTGAGTTTTGCAGTAGCGTTAAACAGAAATAGCACTATTACAAGGCCTCAGTGCAAAATTCTGTTGTAAAAATTCATATTTAATATCTACAGTATATTTTGAAAGAAATTTTGAGCTGAGTTTTGCAGTAGTGTTGAACAAAAATAGCAGTATTATGAGACCTCAGTGAAAAATTCTGTTAAACTCGAAAGTCGGTATTATTCCTTAATATATGTAATTTTATAGAATATTTTAATCACTTCTGTCTTTGTTAATACAGTACAAAGTCCAAGATTTGGAAATGTTGGGACTTCAGCGGTTCCAAACTTCAGAATTTTCTGATTTTAGATCATCAATTTAAATCTAGTAAAATGACATGCAGAAATAATAAAATAAGAAATGGTTGTTTCAAATAAGTATTATATGTTTTATAAAAGTTGTTTCCTATAAGTATTTCATGTAGTTGTTTCATTTGCTGAAATAATGAAGCATTTATGAACTTAAGGAAATTATAATTTATGAAAAAACTTTATTTATTTGTTTGTTTTATTAAACATTTCCTTCAATGTAAGTTGTTTTGTTTTTTGTGCTAATACTTTCTTTTTAATTTCATAGATAGGCGTAACTTCTTGTATTCTCAACAAACTCTTTCTCGTTATCGGTAGCAGTATTTGTTGCATTTAACACCATACAGATTTTGCCATCCGCTAGTTGATTGTTGATTGGGGCATTAACATTGCAGTGGAAAACTTATTTTAGATCATCTTCATTTATCACTTTCTTCCATTTCTATATAAATTTCATTAGCTGGAAAGTTTTGGCTTCTATAGCATTCAAAATGTATTCTAGAATAAGGTTGTTGTTTTGCCTAATTTTGGAATCCTACTTTCTTAAGCCTGAATTACACTAGTGCCATTTTCTGTCACCATGTCTGCTGTAGAAGTACCAAATATGCTTTCACTTTGCATATCTTGTTACAGCTCCAGAATTATAAGTTATTTTTACCATAATCAGAAATTCAGAATTTAATTTTGATAACTGTAATAATAACATCCTTCAAGAAAATAATAAACCAAATCAAATTAGAAAGTTATGTAATCCTGCAATTTGCTACACTAATTTAAGTTCTTTGGAATCTGATTCTTTCTCTTCCCCCCCCCCAAAAAAAATATGAGCAACATCCCACTGTGATCAGATATGTCTTGGGGATTCTTTTATTGTTTAGATAGGGTATAACTCCCTCTCCAACCAATCAAGGGCCAATAGCATATAGTCCTCATTGACAAAGGTGTGATTTCCTGATGTGAGCACATGTTTGAAAGGAATCTCAATTAGAGGGGAGAAAATCACTTTTACAGTACATCTATTGTTTTTTACATTCTGCATTCTTAGATTTTGTTAAAAAATTGCTGATAGTTTGAAGATCTAGATATTGGGTCATTCCAGATGTTGTGTAAGGGACATCCAGATTTCAGACTTTGTACTGTATAAAAGGTCAAAACTTGTACTGTATAAAAGATGAAAACTAGATATCAGTATAGAAAGCATAGCAGTAGCAGACAGCTTCTAGCAATATTTTTGTACCTGAAGATAATCTTCTAAAGCTACAAAGCACCATTATACATCATTTTAAAACTATTTGCTAGGGGGGCTTTTTCTCTTGTGTAAGGGAATTTTCAAATACAAAACAAAATCTGATTTTCTACCAACATAATACTGATTGTGGACAAATGGAATGCCTTAAAAAAAAAGAAGAAGGAAAAAAAGGCAATAATTTCTCAATAAAATACCACTTTCTAAATAAATACATCAGAAAAAGACATGTTTTGTGTATTAAACAGAATCTTATAAATAACGGTATGTCAGAAGCTACTGTGTATACCAGCAAGGTGGAATTTTCCTCAGACTTTGTTTCCATTTACCAAACATGTTATGTCAAATTTAAAATTAGTTGAAAATTTTCCATTTACACTTAACATGTATGCAACATATTGTGTGCCTTGAACATGATGCCTTAAAAAATTAGCTTTGTATTGTCACATAAAAAATTAAGATATTTCATGAGACTGACATGGTGGTTCACATTTGTTATTGAACTCTTTTAAGGGAAGGAAAACCTCTACCCACCTGTCAAAACCTTATTTTCCAGAAAGTACAGTGAGTTTATGGCAGTGGGAAATTTTTTTTTTTCCGGTGCTAGTGTCTTCTCGCGGAAAAGAGCACCTGCAGACTTTTTGGAACTGTGTAATTTGTTTCATTTTCTCAGCTAACCCTCAGATTTGGGGAAAATTTGTTCCCCTTTCATATTCTGCTCAACAGCTAGAATTATATTGACAAGTGATTAAACTCAGAAAATGTTAGATTCATCTCGCTTTGTTTTCATACCTATATATCCTCTGTTAAAATTTTCTCTATGCCATACCTGCCAACTTTTACGAATTTTTCGTAATTTTTACGAAAATGCGTTTGTTTTTACGATCGTAATCCATTTTTTACGATTTTTTTCCTTTTTCAAGTGTTTTTAGTGATTTTTGACGAAATTTTAGAATTTTTCGCCAATTCAGGGATTTTCGCCAATTGCATCGTGTTTTACCACCAACTACCGACTACTTCGAATCCAGTAACCTGCGGTTTCTCCGAACTCGCCGCTTAACCAGCCAATCCAATGCGCTGAACTTGTTTCTCCCACTCTTTTCTTTGTGGGCGCCAGATTATTTTTTTCGCGTTCGTTTCAGCAGCAAGGGAATTACTCAGCTCGGACTCAGGGAGCGTGGATTGTCGTATTCTGTTTTTTTTGTTTTGTTTTGTTTGCACGTGCCACGAATTTTCTTAATACGTCGTTGTTTTGAAATGAGTTAAAAAAAACCGTATTCTCAATATTTTCGGCCTGCCTACAAAGCCGAATTTCCAACAATTAAAGAATCCTTCAAAGGAAATAACTATGCATTTTGCAACGTGTGCGACTTCATAATAAGTCACGGTGGAAGTGACATTGTGAAGCATGTTAAGTCTAAAAAGCATGAAGTTAATGCTTCGGCTTCGACAACGTCAAAGAAAGTGGATGATTTTTTTTCAAATTCGGCTACGAATTCGGATGCCGATGTCATTTTGGCAGAGTGTTTGTTTACTGCATTCCTCATCGAACACAACGTGCCGCTAAGCGCTGCCGATCACGCCGGTCAACTTTTCAGACGGATGTTTCCCGACTCCAAGATTGCTCAGAAATATGCTTGTGCTCGCACGAAAACATCTTCTATTGTGAACGAAATTGCTTGCGATGCACAAAGTAAAACGATAGCTGCACTCCAGAATTCAGCATTTTCGGTGTCAATCGATGGCAGCAACGACAGCGATTGGAAGCTTTACCCCATCGTTGTCACATATTTCTGTGATGTTTCTAATGAAATGAAAACTCATCTTTTGCGTCTTCCATTGTTAAATGGAGACGCTACGGGGGAAAATATTGCCTCCTTGGTAATTAATGAGTTGAAACAACTTAACATCCCAATATCAAACTGCATTTCATTTGGTGCAGATAATGCTCATGTCATGGTGGGTGACAAAAAGGGTGTAGCCTCTTTCCTCAAAAAAGAACAAAATGAATTAATTGTTATTGGATGCCCATGCCACTTAATTAATTTGGCAGCAGAAAGAGCTGCAGCTGCTTTATCATTAAATATTGACCAGCTTCTGATTGATGTGTTTTTCTATCTGGAAAAAAGTGTAAAAAGGAAAGAAAACCTAAAGAATTTCCAAGAACTGTGCTCTGGTGAAACGAGAAAAATTCTGAAACATGTATGCACGAGATGGTTATCCTTAGGCAGAGCGCTAGGAAGGTTTATTGAACAGTGGGATGCATTGCTAAAATATTTCCACGAAGAGACCAAAACGAAACCACAGATCCAATCAAATTTGTCGGCATATAAGATTCAGAAAACCAACTTTGCTTCTAATCAAAATGCTTTAAAAGGGAAAAGCCAACACACAGAATCAAACCCTTTAAAAAGAAAATGCTTAGAAGACTCCTCAAAGGTCAACTTTGTTAAAGAAGTTGAAGGGAAGAAGAAACAGTCTTCTATTAGCCGGGAGGAAAGGATTTTCTATCTTCTTTCTTCGGATTTGAACAAAGCATATTGTAGTTTTGTGTTAAGTACCATTAAGATTTTTGAAAGTGTAAATACCCTTCTACAATCAGCTTCGCCAAAATCTCCCCTGCTTATCCAAATTCTTAATGATCTTTTGAAAGAACTTTATACTAAGTTTGTAAAACCGTCCGTTGTGAAAAACAGTGTGTTGATTCGTGTTGCCTATAATAGTTTGGCAAATCAAAAGGATGACAATGATCTTATAATTGGAAATCAAACCAGGGAACTTGTAAATTCTTTGAAAGATCATGAGAAAAAAGAATTTTTTCAATGTGTTAGAAAGTACTTTTCCTCAGCCTGTGATTACATTGTAAGGAAGTTTCCTTTGCAAAATGAAGTTCTTTTAAATGCTGAAGTGGCAAATTTGAAACAAATTGAAAATTCATCTTTTGAAAAGATTCGTTTTTTTATTGATAAATTTCCATTTTTGTTAACAATTAAAGAAAATGAATGCCATAATGATGCTTTAGATGAACTACAGAACCAATTTTCTGCTGCACAGTTTGAAGACTTTGCCAGTTCTGGAGAAGATAGATTTGATGTCCTCGTTGGTACCTTAAAAAGAATAAAAAGAACTGATGGAACACCAAAATATGATAGACTAGCAAGAGTTTCATGTGCTATTCTCGTAATTCCACACAGTAATGCTGAGTGCGAGAGAGTCTTCAGTGTTGTGAAGAAAAACAAAACTATGTTTCGTTCTGCTTCGTTCACCAAAAACTCTAGAAAATATTTTAATTGATAAATGTTATGAGGAAACTAATTGTTATGACAGGAAATTTTCCAAAGAATTTTTGGCTAAAGCCAAAAAATGCACTCTAAATTCATTGCAATAATTTTTTTGTGTAACATTAAGTTCTTGTTTTATGTTTCCTAATAAATTTTTTAGTTACTACTTAATTGAGATTTACTAATGTAAGTACAATTTTCTTTTTTCTATTTGTATAAATTGTTATTTTTTTAATATCAAAGCATGATATTAATTCTTCGTGATCTTCTGAATTTTGGAGAAATCTTCTGAATTTGGGGGAGAAATCTTCTGAATTTTTATCTTTAGAGGTTGGCAGGTATGTCTATGCTCTTTTAGTCTGTATAGCATTCTCTTTAGTCTTGTTAGTGATGCTTTAAACATTTTAACATTTTTGATTGGTATCGCTAGAAAAAGAATGGTCTTTATTATCCCTTGAAGCAGTACATTATATTCAGAGATTAAATTCAACCAGAGACTGGTAGAGTTATTTCTTAGTTTTATGTGAAATTGTAATTCCAACTTGAAACCCCAAATAAGTTAAGGTCCAGTAGTTTATTTTGTTATTTAACTATTTATCATCTATTTAATAACTTATTAAACTTTCATTTATCTCTTTAAATTTTGTTAAATTTTAATTATATAATTATTCTAATCATTAATAGTATAATTACTCTAATCATTAACTATTTAAATAACAAATTATTTAATTATTTATTTATTTATTATATTATCAGTCATTTTATTTATTTATTTATTCTTGTTCCTCTTCCCTGATGATCTTCCATATCTATCCGGCACTTCTAGTTTTAGAAATTAAGCCCTGCATTGAGCAGAAACAGTGGTCTGTTGCATGATCAGTAGGCTCTCACAGTGCCAAGGACATTCTGAACTTTGTAGAGCAATCTTTCCTGAGACGAAGCGAAACAAATGATGAAGCACATCTGAAAAGCACAAATTTGGTCTCAATTTCCATCTTTGTATCTGAAGTACAAAAATAAGCTTCTCTTCTTTCAAGAAAAAGGAGAGAAATATTTTAGAATTAAATACAACCTTCTTGCATATGTACAAAAACTGTTTGGATTATTTATGTATGTATGCAATATGAGTTTTATTAGCCCCTTAACAGAAAAGTTTTAACATACCTACAGTGCAAAAATCTTAACATGCTACATGAAAATATTAAGTATAAGATTCTTTTAAAAATAACTCACAAACAGTCAGCTGCAAGAAAACTGGCTAATCCCCCCCCCTCTAAGTGCAGGACATGATGCCGCAAGGCAAATGAAACAACCACTGTTGATATTAGCGAGAATAAATCTCGCTTTTATCTTTTTTTTTTTTTTTTTAATACACTGTTGAAAGGCAAAACTTTCCCGAAGTTTAGGAAGATTTCAAAGTTTCTGTTTTGATGCCACATAGCTATGAAAACTTTTGTTTACATTTGCTGTAACTTTCATGCTGTGAGGACTCATGTTTTCATCACTGCTGGTAAAAACTGCACATTATCTCTGTATTTTTGCTTTCAACTCCAGTTAAAATGAGTAGTAATACTAGCATAGAGTGCACTGTCTTGCACTCCTATAGTGCTCATCTTTATTCTTTGTGCCATAATTTTCTTTGTGTGAGCACAGATTTTGCTTATTTTGGATAGTTGTGCCGCCATGTCGCAGGGGTTGTGGGAGTGCTATTTACAACCTTGATTAAAATTGCTTTTGTTGATCTAATCAAATGATTATATATTACATATTTACACAAATATTGCTATGTTAGGTGAAAATGCGCTTTAGCCCACTGCTTGGCGATGTTTTGAAAATTGCCAATTTGGCGCATTTAACGTCTTTGCAATTGCAACCTTCCCGACACGCTCCGCGAAAACCTATTGTAAACAAAACATAGAATTCTAAAGCATAAATTAGTATGGAAACTATTGCCACAAAAAGATAATAAAATAATATGCAAAACGAACATTATGATCATTAAAATATTTGTCAGGTTTAAATTAATTATTTACATTCTATGTTGTAATACTTACACATTTTATGCCGTTACATAACCTTCCTGACACGCTCTGCGAAAACGTAACCAAAATGGCATCGAAGAAAGAAGGCCATGTACACACCGTTCCGTTTTAACTTTAAAAAAATCTGCGAATTGCACAATGTAGGCAACGTACACAAATGAACAAAATAAGCTAAAATAACGAAAATAAATTACAAGAAAATGCCATGTGCACAGCGTTCCTTTTAAACTTAAAAAAAACTTCAGCGAATTGCACAATGTAGGCAACGTGCAAACAGTCAGTCATGTTGGCGGATATACGGAGTTACTCATGTTGGCACGTTTATTGCTCATTCAAAAACAACCGCCGCCAAGCAGTGGGCTAAAGCGCATTCCAACCCTATGTTACTGTGACATTGCCAGATGCTGAAAAATATTGTCTTGCACAATCAGATTGTGATAGATAAACACCCACCTTCTCCTCTGTTACACTGAAACAAGAGCCAGTCAAACTTCTTTAATGTCATTTTCATGATCAGAACCTCCAAACAATAAAGATTGGTACTTTCATTTATGTAATAAATATGTGTTGAACAATGTTATCATAAGAGATTAATACGTCTGGCAACTATTTATTAGTTAATAAATATTGGTGATGAAGATAATGGTATCTGGAATTGAGCAAATTTTACTTTTTTGAGGAGGGATTAAGCATGGGATTTTAAATAAGTAATTTTCTATTAAAATTAATATTAAAAATAATTCATTTGTGTTTCAGAAATTTTGAACTTTTTCAGTAGACAGAACATTTTGAAAATGGAGGATGTATAAGTATGCAAAATATTAATGAATGTTTTCTTTCTTCATCTTTTAAAATATATCATTTTTAATAATTATTTTTTACAGTTGTGTCTTCAAGCTAGTGAGTTAGATTCTCTTAAAAGTGTCAGCTTTATCAAAATTAAATTCACATTACTTATTGGTTTTAAATCTACCTTTCTAAAATTGCAGAGAAAATTTATACTGTTAATTCTATTTATATTCTTCCTATTTATTAACCAATAAAGTATAGTGTTTAAGTTGCAGAATCTGTTGTGTTATACTAAAATGTCAAAATAGAAAGAAATTAACGAGATTTCTTTTTAACCTTTTAACTGTGTAATGGGATCCATAGAATTTGTGATTGGCTGTTTGTTCAATCACATCTATCATCAAAAAGTGTGAAAATGTCATCCGTGTAGCACATCCAAAACTACAATTATTTAAAACAATTTGATCTCAAAATTGGACCTTTGAATGCACAGGAGGAAAGAATTCAAGGATAAAATTAAACAACAAAATAAAGCATAATTTTGTTTCAAAGACTTATATATAAAAATGTCATTATGTAAAGAATATTGAACTTCATAGTATTTTCTGTGGTAGTTTCAAATGCAGTTATTCAATTTTCCCGTTGGGCATGTTTCTGAGAAAGCATTGTGTATTCTTGACCCCAATGCTGTTGCTTTATCTGTAACTCATTAGTATTAGTGATAGTTTCCTTAGCATGAAATTCTGGTTGATTTTCTTTCTTTTACCTCTGAGGCATTCCTTTCTACAATCCAAAAGAAATCTTTTAGTATCTTGGGATTTTGTATTTCTTTATAGCATATTTTTATTACACATGAAAGCATTTTCATGAACATAATTTTAGCTTGTAATTTTTTTTCAGAATGCATCAGATTTTAAATTCAAAAAGTTAACCTTAAGCATCATGTTATACTTCAATTCTTTGTGTATTTCAGAGGCTTGCCAATCAGTTTTTCTATTATCTGCCTTTTTCTATTGCCTGCCAAGTTTTTTATATTTTTAAAGTCTTTCGATGTCACTCTTATGTTTGGCCTTAGTCAATAAACCTTCAAATTTAGAATCATTAGTCAATAAACCTTCAAATTTAGAATCATTCATTAGTTTTATAATTTAAGAACCAAGAAAAATGCCTTAAGTAACTCTGCCTTCAGTAATTCTAGGCAAATTTACTTTTAGAAAAAAAAAATCCTCACCTTTTTTCTCTTTACTGACTTCACAATTTTTCTTTAAACTTAATCTAATGGGAACTTGAAATCAACAAAGAACTGCAAAATTAAATTTTTATTCCCAGGTGTTAATGTTCCCTTTTCAGGCCAGATTCTTTTTTAATATAATATTTTACTTCTTCTCAGAGGCATAGCTAGAAATTTGGGACCCTTTGGCAAATTTAAAATAAGTACTTAATGCACTTACAAATGGTAAAAGCTCGACTATCTGGCATTCAACTAACTGGAAAGCTCAAATAACCAGAAAATCTTAGAAAAATACTTCCCCCCCCCCAAAAACAAATTACTGAATGAGAGATTCATAATGCCATTATAGAACTAGTAATACTATTGACACAGGTATGTTGTTGCCAAAATGTGTGATTTAGTACCAGTAATGGATAAGCATGATGTCACAGCACAATCATGAAAAATTTCTTTTGGCTTAATGTAAATTCTATAAATTCTGGATAAGCAATTTTATTTTTGTAAAGAAGGATGTAAGATTTATTCCTTCTCATGGTTTGAAAAAATATGAGGACAAAATTGTGTAACCCTCGAAGCATTATGGGTTTTGCAGTGAAATTTCAAGTTTCCTCAAAATGTCATGAGTAAATGGTATTTTCTTGATTATAATTAAAAAATAACTCACTTTGTACTTTCATTCCTTTTCTTCCAATATGCATCCAACCCAAAATCAGATACATTAAAAACTCGCAGTTTTCATGTGTAATGAATATGAAAGCCACCCTTCTATACGGCATTATCTATCCATAATGCTGAGAGAGTTAATGTTAGGGATTGTCAAATTGAATTATTAGGAGTTGCATAAAGTGAAGTATTTTCAAAGTTACAAGATCTGGGCATCAAAAAACAGCATGATGCAAAATGAAAAAGGATAAACAGTGATGGTGTAATGTGAAAAATTATGTTAACCAGTTTAAGTTTTTTAATATTCATGCTATATCCATAATTTGTATCTCTTTTTATCTAACTAAATAAAGAATGATGTGTTTATTTGACCTTCTGTCAGAATAACTGATAACAATTTTGCCAACTTTAATATTCAGCAAGATTTCATAATCGGATCAGGCTAATGAAATTGGTCTTTTTCCCTCTGAAATCTTAATTTTAAATGTAGGTTTTTCAATATTCAATTTCATAATTAGGGATTGCAATTTCGGATCAAAAGTTCAATACCGCTATTCGGTATTTTTTAGATCTTTATATCGGAATACTGGTTTTAATACCAGTAGTATGAATTTCAGAAAAAGAAAAAACACACAAGTGTTTCTTTGTTTTATTTGCTAGTTTTATTAGAGAGAAAAAATATCACAAAAATCATTTGTAACTTATAAATTATAACAGTATATAAAGAATAAAAAATAGTAAAGAAACAAGGTACATCTTATGTATTTAAATGACAAAAAAGTGTAAATATCAGTATTCAGTCTGTAGTACTATTAAAAATTTTTGAAGTATGATCTTGAAAAACATAATACATCAATTATACTGTCATTAAACCTGAAATGTAATTTTGTACAAAAATTACCAGCTGTTGAAAGCGTTCTTTCAGCATCTATGCTAGTTGGTGGTACTGTTAGCAACGCACGATATATTTTTTCCAAGTATTTACCTCTAAATCCCTCATCTTCAAATTTCTCATCAGATGGTTTTGGAATTTTTTTTTTTTTTTTTTTTTTGTTATCGCTAATTCTAATTTCCTTTTTCAAGAGACAATTCCTTTTTACTATCGATATTGACATTAGTGTCGTCATCATCTTTGATAACTGTACCAAATTCTTCTGAATGTGAATAGGTTTGTGGGTAAAAAATTTACTATAAACTTGATCAGATTTGATTTGGTTGGTCTCCTTTCTTCGTTTTTAAAATCATTATAGTTATTTAAGTACCATTCGGTATGCCTTTCTTCTGTGCAATTTTTAAATGTAATATATAATTCTTCAGATAGTGATGTGTGCCGTTCTTTCAGCAACTGCAACATGAAATTTATTGTTGCATTAGCTGTTAATAAATTAGAATCTCTCCGACATAATGCCTCTGGCCAGTTTTGTTGGAAGAAGAGCTGATACAGTTCTGGGTAGTAAGTAAGTCAAATTCACTATCAAAAAAATTAATTTGCAGGTTTAAGTTGATTATTGCTTTTTGGATTGGATTTTTCAGTTTCAAAAATCGTTCCATCATTAGGAGTAAGCTGTTTCAACTTGTTTTAGAATCTAATATTAACATATGTTTTTTTTTTTTTTTTTTTTGTTTGTTTTTTTTTTTTTTTTTTTTCAGTTAGTATATATTTTTGTAGGGGAACATTTAAATATCTTAACAATTTTTCGAACTTTGTTGATTATAGGAAGCAATTCTTGATGAGTTAATATTTTATCCTTATTAGCAATATCTTCTTCAGCATTTCCATTGTCTTTATTTTCATTGTCAGTATCACTCTCACTCTCTTCAAAGTTGGAATCAGAGGTTTCTCTGTCCACAGTATTTGGGTTCTTCTGTTCTTTATTTTTTTGGTATAATACATGTATTACTCCTAATTGGAATCCTCCATGAGCATAGCACAATTGCTGATTTGCACCAATCAACTTTCTTCATAACCGTTTCTCCATCAGTTGTTATAGATAATATCTTCTTTCAGGGATAATCCATGTTTTCCTAATTTAGATTTAAGCACTTCCACACATTTTTTTGGCTGGCATACTTCCTGAGACATGTGAAAGTTCTACATTCCAAAATTTTTTTCTGAATGAATGTTTATATTTAAAAAATGTCTATTTCTTACTCTTGACCATTCATCAAATGTAAGACTAAATTTTTCACCATTTACTTTTAATTGTATTAACTCGTGTTTCAAAGAATTGTGAACACCTTTACTGTAGTTTATAACAGTTTTTCTTATAGTGTTAATCGATGTTGCTGGATTTTTAAAAGCTATGGCAGATAGTAATTTTCTTAATTAATTTAAGTGTAAAATGCTCGAAATGGCAAATGCTGTCATTTTACTTATAATTTCATCCAAATTATCTTCCCCCCCCCAAAAAAAAAATAATCTAAAATTGCTGATGGCTTGGGCTTAGAAACTGTGCTTAAATTTGTATCTTCATCACAATTAGATTCTTCTTTAACAAATTTGTATCATGTTTAGTTTTAAATGTGCATGGAGTCCGCTTGTACTTCCTCTATTCACTTTAATAATTCTTGAAAATTTTTTACATTGTGCCACCATATTCTTTTCATCATATAAATAATGAAACCAAACCAAAGTATTATCAACAGACTTTTTATATTCTTTAAAGTTATTATTCATTATTATGGGTTTAACTGTTATGAGTATATAATAAATCTAAAAAATATTTTGAACCCTAAAGTGTGATATGCAAATATAACACGACTAACAAACTCACCAATTAAAAAAATATTGAAATATTTTGGAATGTTACTCACTTTTTTCACAACTGTAACCTTGTTTTAACAGTTTATGAATAACAGACTACAAATCCTGTGTGTGTGCAGTATTGCTCTGAGCTTTAGTAGGACAGGACAGTTTTGGTCTGCCTCCTTGGATGATTCACATATTGTATTACTTCTATATAAATTGTATGCCACAACTTTTTATTTACAGTCTAATTAATTTCGTCTGTTAGGGAGACATAAAATCAAAAATGATACTATTTCACTATGTTGACGACCCCTGAACATATAGTGGAGACAATTTAAAAAATTTCTAGTAAATACCGAAAAAAATGTTATTTAAACTTGTGAATATCGGTATTAAGAAATTGTACAAATGGCTCAAAATACCAGTATTCGGTATCCCAGTATACCAGTATTGCAATCCTTATCCATAATAGATATGATGACTGTTTTTATAATTTTAGAGGAGAAATTTTCCCTACTAATTTGTTTTTTCTAATGTGAATTCCATTTTTTATACACTCATCTATCTAGAATGTTCACATATCTTGAATTCAGCATTTCTCGAGCATTCCAGATAATCGAGTGTTTACTGTACTAAATAAGATATTAGCATAAGTATCTGAATGAAAATCCTTCTTAGTCAAATAATTGAGTTTTATTTAATGCCTTTAAGTAGTTTAAAACTATTTTAATAATAAGCAAATTTATTAACAACAGAACTGCACAGAAACAATCTTTATAAACCAAACTAAAAGGAAAAAAAAAAAATAATCAAGTTACATTCACAATAAATATATTTATGAAATACACAATCAGAGTAGTAGTTTGCATGCATGTGTTAAGGTAAAAGAATCTTATGTTTTTCAGGTCCATTTTACTTGCAACTTCATAGTCGATGAATGGCAAAAAGCGAAAGATAATTTAATCATGTTTGTCCGTTCGTATTTTTTTTGTAATTTTAATGATTTTTCTGCTGTAGGAATTGTTAAAAAAAGTAAGAAAACTATACTTTTTCCTAAAGTCTGTTTCTAGTGAATAGTATTTTTTAAATTTAAGTTTCCAGATTCTCGAATGATCATATTTTTATTAATGTCATCTTTACACAACTGTAATGCATTAAATTGTAAAATAAATTCTGGCAACAATATTTCAGAAAGAATATGCCAAATTGTAACATTTTTATATTAATTCAGTTTACTTAGCATAACGAGATCCCCAAAAACGAAGGCAGTTTAGTGGCACGACAGATCAGTCTTTCACATTAGTCATGCCAATAAATCAATAATATGTTTGTACTAAAATAATGTCTGGTTGTTTTCAATGTAAAATGTATTCACTTTATAATATTCTTCATGGGGCTGAAACTTATAATGTATTGGGAGCTTACCAAAATGATATTTTATTTTATTTTGTCTCTTGGTTAGAAATTCTGAAGTAATATCTCATTTTTCAGCCATTTGTTTCAGTTATGTTAAAATAAGTACAAATTCATTTCATAGTTATTTTATACTTTTGTAGGCATTACTTAAACATTGCATAGCTTCATCTAGACTTATATTAGTTTTCTGTTATACTTTTTAAATGCAATTTATTTCATTTGATACTTAATGCATAAACAGACAAATAATAATAAATTCAAAATTTGCCTTTTTTTTTTTTTTTTTATCCTGCAGCATATATTTCCGTTCCTCTGTATTATTGTTTTTAAGATGGATTTCAGTTAAAAATTTCAGAATATAATAACATAGTTTTACTGCACTTACGGAGATAATCCTACATGCCCAAAGAGTTGGATTTATTTATTTTCCTTTTAAAAATATTTCATATTTGGCTGTAAAATTTGTCAACAAATCCCATCAGTTTATACTTTTCCAATATATTTTGTAATAGATCCAAAAGTGAAGTAATTTCTTTATATCCACTAACAGTGTCATTAATGACAAGGTTTACGTTGTGAGATGAGCACTATACATATTCTGCATTTGGCTCAATTTTTTTTTAAATTTTTATTTATTTATTTATTTATTTTTTCTTTGCTGGGGGCCATTATACACCTCACTTATAACATTAGCATTGTTGTATCTTTGCCCATAATACTTTTTAACTGAAATTTCCTTTTTGAATCAAAAAATTGAGAATGAGTTCTTTCATTCTTTTGGAAGAAAGATGTTTTACCACATAAAATCTGAGAAATGTTCCTTAATTTTAAAATTTATGGGTTCAAAATTATCATCTCTTGCAGCATGAATGTGTCTTCAAATGACATTCGTCTGATCTGCCTTTAATATACATTAAGTATTGTGTAATAATAAAAAATAAAAGTAAGATGCATTAACCTCTCCAAACTCTTCTTGGTCGGAATTTTTTTTTAACTTCTAATCCAAAAAAAGGCACTTTTTTAAATTACTGAAAATTCATATAAGTTCTATCCTAAATTCAAAAATACAAAATATTTTGTCAATAAGCAGATTTATACTTCACCTGCTGGTGGTCAAAGCATGTGATACCCTGTTTATTGATCTCCAGCTTTTGATGCAGTGCACCCAAATTTTAAAAAGTACTATCTGATAAATGATTGTATAAAAAGTGTTTGGGGAAAATGCTTTTACAAGTGTTACTGTGAAAACAGCTTTACTAGCTTTCTTGAATATCAGAGCGTAAAAACCTCATTCAGATCTTTTATTGCAGATTAATTATCACTCACTTTGTCAAAAAAGAAATTTTGACTGTGTTATTCATTGCCCACAGACCATCATAAAAGCTATTTTGACATGCAACTATAACTAATGTAAGCGAAATTACCGGAAATACAAAATGATTATGTTTTCCATTCAGAGTAGGAAATCTGCAAAAAATGGCAAGAAATTAGGAGTAGTTGTTCCAACTGTTAGCAGCATTTAGAAATAAATAATAATAATAACAGACTATAATGAGGGATGAATTCATTTTTAATAATGCAGTTTCTCTCTTCATTGCATGACATGTGATGCCAACCAAGAAGCAGTTAATCTTGTTCATCAAAGTTTGTTTTAAATTATGATAAGCACATTCAGTTAATTCATTTTCTATAGTAGGGCTCAAGTATTGCACATTTCCTACTGTCATTTCCAAAATTTGTTTCATAACATTGTTATATTTCCTTAGTAAATTAATCTGCAATAAAAAATTGCCATTGTAACAAGTACTTAATATCTTCACTGCTGAATCATTCCTAAAATGTGCCTCGTCAAATTTGTTCTTCAAGATCTATATTAATAGTAAAAAATAATAATAATAATAATAATAATAATAAATAAAAATTCCATGCTTCATACACAGCACTCGCTTCCACATGTGATTTCAAAGAACTGTGAGTTTTAATTCTTACTGTTAATTTTTCTAGTCTTTAATACCTGGGCACCAAATACTATCAGAGTTAGAAACCAGCCAATAAAATTTGCAGTATGCAATCCAATAATTTAGAGTAACATAAACAATATCATTGCATTCTTCCATAATTCATTGTGGATGTATAATATGCTGCATTAAATTATCTCTTTCTTTGTTTAGTGTCTTTTAGAAGTGGGCCCGTAGGTTCTACTTAATTTCCATCATAATTAATTAGAAATCTTCTCATAGCATCTCTAATATTTTTGCCTACATAACTAACTATAACTGCTGGATGTGTACATATCTGTTTCTTTTCTATGTTTATTGCCAGCCTTACTAGTAGAGGCTACTTCAATAATATAGTTTTTTGTTCAGGCTGTTCAACCTTACTGGCGTAAATGATATTTATTGAAGAATCCTTTATTATTAATTCCAGTGTTGTAAAATTTTCAACAATATTTGTCTAAATTTGGGAAGCCTTTTTTCTTTCTTCTGCCTATTTCTTTTCTTTTCAATTTTTTGGCCCTACTCTTTTGTTTTTTCGTTACTTCTTTGTCATAGTGACCCCCAAGATTGAAATTCCAATCAATCGAGATATCTCACCAAAATCTGGCTATATGTTCTTATACTTCACAACGTTGTTACAAATTTTATATATATATGGATAATTTTAGTGAAATTATATGTGAAATAGTTATATTTTTTCCCTTTAAGGTTAATCTAGAAGGAGGTTGCTCTGCCGAAAAAATAAGAATGTGGAGGCAAGTCTTTTAAAACATTGAGTAAATGGCTATCTCGCTAATTTGGCGAGAAATCACTATTTGCCAAAAGTTGCCAAACTTGGAACATTTTGGTTTTGTCGCTGTATCTCCATAATAAGCACTGTAATTGAATAATTGCAATTTATTTCAAGTGTAACTGTATTATTCAGCCCTCCTATTGTATTGAGAAGCAGAAAATACTATAAATATCTCAGCAGCTGGGTTAAAACTATATAAGGCTGGAGAGAGCATCTGGCCTGAGTTGTGAGCTGTTAGTTAAGAGTGACTTCGAAGCACTGAAAGCTTTACCTTTTAGATGTGCTTTGATTGTGTTGTGTTTAACATTCTTAATAGTTTGAAATGTAACTACTCATTGTGCTCTGTGATATTGTGAAGAGTTGTGCAGCTATTTTTGTGGAAAATTCTAGAACGCTGAAGTGTTTCTTTTGATGAGATTAATTTTATTAATCTATCATCACACCTGTGTACGTTCAATCTATTACAAACCCATATGCATGCAACAGTATAATAGCACCGTGTTGCATTTTTGCTCTCACGGCATGGTCTTATATTATTAAATTTTGATGAGGATATATTTAGATAAAAAATATATTCACTGCTTTTTTTTTATCTGTGTGTGATGTTAACAATCTTTAATTTACCCAGCTATGAAGTGAATACCACATCATTTTTTCAAAGGTCTTGTACCTGACAAGTGAATATGTGAAAATAACCATAACATAAAACTTTATGTTAATTATGAAACCATATGGAGATGCAATTAAAAATTTCAAAGAGAAGGAGGGGCTGCATGTTGGAAATTATTTCAACAGTTCCAGAATATCGGTTGTCATTGCTGTTACATTTATGTTTGTCACTGCTGTTTATGCTTGTACAAAGAAGTTGACGTCCATGAAATGAAGTAACAAACAAAGTGTGAATCCAGTATTATTTCTGTTTTTTTTTTTTTTATGGATTGCAAAAATTCTTAATAAAGTATGTGTGAAAGTGCTGCAGTTGACTGGAACAATTACGTATGATAAAATAGTAATAATAAGGATAAGGATACAGATTCTTAAAAATACCCTTAGGAAATAGCATGTGAGTGTTATTGTTTTTATTATATATTGTGTTGTTAAGCCCAAAGGGTTATTAGTCTAAAAATGGCATTTTGCATAGAATCACTTTTGAAATTACTGCTGCCAGATACTATATTTAAAGAAAATAATAAGGAATCTGCATGAATGCATGTATGTTTCTTGTATTGTAAAAAAACAACGGTATCTAGAGACATCACATTTTGAATAATGTAGTCCTCCACCCAAATATGGGACCCTGGAAGCTCGAGTTTTGAATTTCAAATTTGTTTGAATTTTTCATGTTTTGTAAAACTGTAGCAAATTTTTGATTTAAAAATTCAACAATTTCAAAGTGAGCGCTGGCAACACTGTACCGAATAAAACAATTTTATCTTCAGCGTGCGAGACTATCTATCAAAAAATCTAAAAAATGCTGTTTTTAAGTATTTTTAGCCCAATTGCTCTCAAAACGTGTGTATGTGTGTGAAAAAAAAAAAAAAAAAAAAAAAGCCCCTTAGGGCATAATATAAAATCTGAAAGCTTTCTTTTCTCCCCCCCTCCTTTTTTTTTACATTTGCACTTCACAAGCTTTACAAAATTATAATTGTGATCTTGACGCAAATGTAAAGTCACCAAGTATGGTTAGGGGCTGTTATAACAAAGAAGTACTGCTTTTTCTTATCCTTTTTAACTAATAAAATATATTTTCATTTATCAGTTGTTATAATCTGTTTAATTTTTTTTTTTTAACCTTCAAATTTTATTTCCAACTAACAAAGCAGTTTGTAAGGGTATGTAGATTGAAATATAGCACACAGGCTATAGGATGTGAGCATTTAGCTCTTCTATCAAATGTCCTTGTGCAGTCTAACTAAAACTAGCCTATTTGAACAAAATTCTTTAAGCTCAAAACAATATATTTCAGTATTTATAATGAAAACTAAATCAACCTCTGACTTAAATAGATTTAGTAGAATAGTCTGTTATCAAAAAATGGAACTTGGTGTTAAAATTTTGACTTCATAACTGAAATCCATGCTACAAAATGCAGAAGGATCACTAAAATATTCTTGTGTAACAGAATTGTTGATAATCAAATGTTCCTTGGCAAAAATATAAAAAAATTCCTTTTGCCAAATGATTTTGCCAAGGAATATGTCAGCGTGCTGCAGAAGAATGGGTTAAAATGCTGAAAGTTACTGTAAAACCGTTTCTAAGTTAATGACAGTAAAGTTCACCTTTGTGTGTTTGAACATGTCAAGAAGAAATCATTTAAATAATTTTGAAAAATTGTTATTGCATGTGAGCGGGTTAAGCTGAGGTATCAAAAATATGGGATAAATTCAAAAATATCCTCTTTATACTGTAGAAAAATTAAGAGAATATGCCATTGGCTTAACAGAACCATAATCATGTTTGAAGGGCTGTTTCATGATTTTAACATCAAAGAAAAAGAGGTAGATGATAATACAGCTGACGACTTGCACTTGATTGTACATGAAATTCTGATTCCAATTTAAAGAATCTGCACTTGATGATTTTTCTCAGTTTAACTGCTTTTTTCTTCTGAATAAAAGTTAAAAATCCTTGGTTAAATGAACATTTTATCCCATTTTAACAAATTGTCGAAATTTATGGACATTTTCATTTTCGAGTTTTTTCCCTCTGAAGATAAATTGGTTTATATACCCCCCCTAAAAAAAAAACTTTAAACTGTATTTAAGCCTTGTTCACAGGCAGGGTAGAATTATGCTTGTTTCAGATATGTTTAAATTTTTATCATATTATGGTATTAATGTCTTGCAGCCTTTGTATATAGGAGTAATTTGATCATTTGCAATGAAGGCATATAAATCTATGAATCACACAAAACTGAATAGTTTAGAAAATGAAATCTCAGTCAATTGCATTAAATGCTATGCTCTTGATCATGGTGTATTTTATCCAATACTCATTAAATCAAGCGGTATCAAACATTAATTTGTAATTATAAAAAAAAAAGCAGGATTCATACTATAAGGTACAATTGAGTGTGATTCTCCTGTGCTTTATAAATAATTGTGATGGTGCTACTTAAGACGAGTGTGGAATGACCTACTAATTTTTAAAATTGTATATCTATCAACAGTTTTTTTTTTTTTTTTTTCTGTGTGTGTGTGATGTATGCTGAGAGTAAAGTAAGGTGTGAATCCAGTGTTATTTCTGTTTGTTTTTTCTATGGATTGCAAAAATTCTTAATAAAGTATGAAATAGGAAATGGAGTATTCAGTGTTCTTGAGAGAATTAGTAAAATAATTCAGTGAGTTTTATTAAACAAATACAGAGTTAAAATAAGCATTTTTTTTTCTGAGTAATAATTTATTGCACAAAAAATAACTGCAACATTTTGCTTTTTATGTAAATATTTTGCATTTATTCACTTTACTGAGATCTTCAGACTAAGGTAAGTGCATAATTTCTTTTTATTTTATTTTATATTCAGTCTATTTTAACATCTCTCAGTTTAACAAGTGAACTTGGATAGAATAAGTTTGTAACACTAGTCTAAGGCAGCTTTTTAGGTCTGGAATAGATTGATTTAATTAATAAAATCATAAATGAAAAAATTTGATGTGGCCAGTACATGACCTTCCACCAATTCCATGCTAAGACAGGGAATTGGTGAAATAGGAACAAGCTTTAAAATGAACTTTCACTTCCGGTTGAGCATTGGTAAATTAAATCTAATTTATTTATAAATTTATGGCTTAATTATAAATACTAATTTTTTATTATTCCATTCTCCTGTACAGTGAACATTGTGCATGTGCCCATGTACACATCAGCTCTCATGCTTTGATTTGAAAATATCGCATCAGTCATAGAGTAGCCTCTGGTCACGTGGTATTTAGGATTCACGAGTCAACGAGGGTGCACATGCGGCTGAGTGATCAAGTTACGGAACTCTGGTAGTTCAGCCTGGGGTTCAAATCTCATGAACAGGCTGGTTACGTGGGCATTTTCATGGTTTTCTTCATGTGTAATGTATGTGTAAGCAAGTTTCTCATAGAAAGTTCTTTACAAAGGTATACCTTTTTGTAGGCAGATAGCCCTTGAGTACTTAACAATCATAATTAAATAAACCAAAACAAACCATCATAAATTAGTGACTTAACAATCGCAAAAGTTTTAAAAGCAGCATATCTTTAGAATTCCTAATAGAGTGTTAAATATTGCTATACTTTTCATATTTGGTGTATTATTTAAATTTACTATATTATTTCCTTGAAAATTATGCTTAGCAATAATATTTGGTGGCAGCATCCTTTTATCTGAAAAATGATTCTACGCAGTGAGCAAGTGAAGTGATCTCAACAAAATTGAGGATTGACATTTAATTGTTTTTAATGAAACGAGGGCTTGTCTTCCTAATGAGCTTATTCTCGTAGCATTTAGCATGATTCCAAGAATATGTTAATGCTTGAGAATGTGATATGTTGTTTGTGACAGCATACTTATTTTAAATACAAAGTTTTAAAAGTTTAGGTTTATCTCATATTTTTTTGTGAAAGTCTGTTCAGAGCTTCAAGTAAAGTATCACTTCCAGTTTATAAGTTTTAGCCGACATTTAATTTGTTGTTTCCATTGATATAAAAGTTTAAATATTAAAATTGAGAAGTTTTGGATTATATTTTAATATAGTTTTTCTGTAATGTTATGGGCTAAACTATATTATGGGCTTAAGTATTATAGTTATTCCAGTACTATAATTATTACTCCAGTATTATAATTATTATTCAAAAAGTGAGGGGAACTTCAATCTGGAAATTCACACTTTTAAAGACAAAACCTTTATAATTAAGATTTAATGAGCATTTACTCTTGGTTCCAGATCCCCCTTAATTCCAATAAAATTCAGAAAATGTTCCTTTTTTTCTAACCAATTATTTTATTCTTTATTTTAGCTCAAAGTTTTAGCAGATATATTCTGTTTTATTTACATCTGAAAAAAAATTCTTGAATGTATTTACTCGGGTATGTTGAAATAATTTTGTTTGGTGTACCCAAGTTAACTCATGTGAGTTACTTTTTCTTCGGACAGCACTGCATCCCTAATCTTCTTTCTCATATTAACTGTTTCTTCTCTTCTATCTTAGGGATTGACTTAAGAAAGTAATGGAGTCCCAAACATTTGCTATAACTACTTAAAAAACACCAAATCATGTCCTACATCTCATCTTCTCTGATTGGTTATTACTCGGTGGTTATTACTGTCAGTACGTGCGGTGGTTATTACTGTCAGTACTGCTGTAATCTTGTATCTAGAAAAGTATAGTTCAGCAACTGTTTGTTGCTTTAGTTAGTATATTTTTTAAAAAAATTAACTGCACTGAAATTATGTTTTTATATTTTACATTTTTAGCTAACATTACTTCAATCATATATTAAATATAATGGATAAAATAATGTCTTTAGCAATACAACAATATTGCATGTTGATATTTATAATTTTTTTAATAAGAGACCGTCTTATTAAAAAAAGTAATTCTCAAATGAGAATTTTTTTATAAGATTAGACATTTAATTAAACACAATCCATAAAGATATGATCTTTAAATAAAACATAAATAAATAATAGTAAATGCAAATAATCCTGATTGTTTCATTCATTTTGTAAGACTCATTCCTAATTAATTTAGTTCTCAATGTTCACTACTTATATATGAATATACACTGCTCGACATTGAAAATGCACCACCAAGAAGGAGTGGTCAGAAAGTGATGAAATTTGGGAAAAAAGACAGAGACAGCAAGCAGCAATAAGTGATCTTTATTTCAAAATGATAGAATACAGAGCGAGAACAGCGTCGGCTCAGTAGGATGTAGGACCGCCGCGGACAGCGATGCACGAAGAAAAACGTTCCATTTCAACCATTTGCCGCAGTTTGTCTTTTGAACGAGGCAGAGTCTGCAAATGGCGTTCAATCACATCCCACGCTTGTTCGATTGGTGGTGACAGGTCAGGAGAGTACAGTAGCCTGGGAAGCATCTGTATACCTCGCAGAGCATGTTGGCAGATGCAAGCACTGTGTGGCCGGGCGTTATTGAAAAATTGCATTAGGCAGCCCCTGAAGGTAGGGAATTGCCACCGGCCGCAGTACATTATCCAAGTATAGTTGGGCCGTCATAGTGCCCTGAATACAAACTAGAGGTGGCCTGGAATCATAGGCAATAGCGCCCTAAACCATTATGCCACATTGTTGCACGGTGGGGAGTTCCACAGTTACTGCCGGATTTAGATCTGTCTCCACGTCGATGCCACACACATATGTGGAGACTGTCACTGGATAAACAGAAGCGTGACTCATCTGAGAACATGACGTTTCGCCATTCTGTCATCCACATCGCTCCAGTCTGGCACCATTCTGAACATTGGCATCTATGCTGTGGGGTCAGTGGCAGTCTTCTTAACGGACACTGTGAGTGCAGGCCACGTTCAACCAATCAACGGGAAATGGTTCTCGTCGACACGGGAACATCCAGGTTATCTTGCACATGCTGCAAAATCGCGGTACAAGTGACTTGTGGGACCGCCACAGCTTGTCAGCGGATGTGTCGATCCACGCGTGCTGACATCACTCTGGCTGCACCTGCACCCCTCCTTCTTCCCACATTCCCTTGTTCCAACAATGTTCGCCATAACTGATGCACCGTCCTCACATCCATGTGGGTATCAGCTGCGATTTGACGTAAGGATCAACCTGCCCTTCTCAGTCCGATCACCATACCCCTCGTAAAATCGTCTCTCTGCTGGAAGTGCCTTCGTTGACAGCGGCCTGGCATTCTCTCCTATTACACGTATCCTCCGGGACAAAAACCAGCTTTCTTCGATAATTTGTCTGGCAGAAATAATGACACGAATATTGCCCATTCTGCACGTTCCTTCCCTTATATCTTACTTCACGTGCATCGGAGAGCTGCGCATTTCACATTATTCGCATAACTCAGTGACGTGCGTCTACTCTAAAATTTGCATAAATTTCTGACCACTCCTTCTTGGTGTTGCATTTTCGTTATTGAGCAGTGTATATGTGCATGCTACACTTTTACTGAACGTTTCATATCACTTGTAGAATATTAGGAAATTTCATTTCTATAAAAGCACCTTTTCTCTCCCTCCATCTTTGTTCCATTTATTTAAAAATTGTGTGTTGAATCTTATTTTGACTTATTTTCACTGGTACAACTTGAATAGGAAAAATTAAACTGCCAGTTATTGCCAAGTTTTCTTTTTCCACTGTTCTTTTAGACTTCACACCATCATAGATCTTTGCTGACCTTTGAAAGTTTCAGAATTTTTTTTTTTAAGTGAAATCTTATTTTTAGTTTAAAGAGAGTAATGAGGTATTTAAGGAAATTAAAGATTACATATAAGAATTATTTGGAGTTTTCAGTTAAACTAATGATTCTGTCAGTTTCAAATGGTTTTTATTACATTCAAACTTTTCCAGGAATTAGTGTTTTAATATTTGCTGTTTGTATGTGTGTGTGTCATTATTATGCAGTAGAAATATAAATATTGCAATCTAATTTAAAATTGCAATACTAATTGTTACTGTCATAGTATTTGAATACTTGTAAGGGAAATATATCTAAAAATATCTGTAAAAGTCACCTTTATTGATTATTAAAGAAATACAAAATGTTTGCAGTGATAAATTTTTAGATGGGTATTTCAAAATCTTTGAGTATGAAAATACTATATATTTCCACTAAAAAGTTGCAGCAGGTATAGTCAAGGTAAAGCTGATTTACATTTACTGAAAAATAAGAAATGTTGTTTGTCAATTGTTCAGAGAAGCTGAATTAAATGCAATGCATGTTCAAAATTCACTTATATTTCTTGATATGTTGTTTATTAGTATGATGTTTGTCAAACCGTGTATAAAGAATTGTTCAGATTTAAAAACTAAATCTAATGATAATTATCAAAATCCCTTACCCATTGTAAAATGATTATACATATCATTTATACAATGATTAATGTTTTTGGAATAAAAAAAAATATGAAATTTTCTTAGCTGTGTAACTGAGGATGAATTTACTTGGCTTTTATTTCATTATAAAATCAGCTCCTTTCCTCTTTAAAGGGGAAAAAAATGCTAATTAATAATTGACTAACTGTATCTAGGGGGAAAAAATGTGTGTTTTATCAAACTGTTGAAAGATTTAAAGCACTGATATGTTTTACTTAGCAGAGTTTAATATCCTGTATCTATTAACTGTAATTATGTAATAAATATAATCCTTCATTTATTAACTAAATTACATAATATGTGTGAAAATTTTAAAATTTCTATGTCGTGTGAACGATTATTATTTTTTCTACATGTTTGTCTACAGCATTTTAATTAAAAGGGGAGGAGAACAGTGCAGAAATGCAGTGCTTTCAAGCTCCTTTCAGTCTAGCCTGCTGAGTATTGATTTTTTGGGTGAGTGGGCATGCAGGGTGATTCTACCATTGGTTAGGGAGAGCTCTGTTGGTTTGCATGTAGGAGAAGCTGCTTGGAGCTGTGACGTAGAAGGCCTTACTCCTGCATCACAAAGCAGACATATTGAATCTTTTGAGTAGACTTAGATAGAAAAATCTTGTGCCTTCTGGATGCATTTTAGCACATTTTAGTATGATATTTTTTGAGAAATGTGTATTGAAGTCTGTGCTGAATATGTGATTTTTCAAATTCTCTATGAAATACAGGGATACATAAAAAGGAGCTTCAATTGTTCTAAATACATAAATTCCTTTAGCCATTAGTGACTTGTAAGTGCTTTATTTATGAATTTTCAACATTGTTTTCAGATTAATTTTAAGTGATCTTATTTAATTAAAGACTATATGTTTTGCTTCTTTTCTCTATATTTTAACAGAATACTTATTTCTATAAGAAGCTTCCGGTATGTTGTTCTCTACTTAGTAATTTCACTATTGTAACTTATTTATTTATAATTATTTTAGAATTTTATATTGAAAATATTAGTAATAAATCAAATGACATTTATCTTCTTTTTCAGAAATGACTGGTCTGTGAATATTTCATTAATGGGAATTAGATTAGTAGTTTCATAACATTTGTAAAAACAGAAAATTCTTTTGTTGTAAAAATAAAATGTGCTTTTAGTAACATCTCTGTTTTATTTTTTTCATCCTGAAATTTTTCATGAATCAGAATAAAAAAGAATTTTCTGCTCACAGTTCATTATTCTGATTTTTCAGCTTTTACCTGTATGTTACTATAATAATTAAACTTCATTCTAATGTAGAAAGTTTAAGCAATTTCTGTTTAATAGGCTTCTGATTAAATATGTTCCGAATCACAGTACATAAGCGAAGCTATCAGATATCCCTTTACCCGTTGTCTACTAAGCAGCTCAGATTATAGTTAAAAAAAAAAAAACTTTAATAGCCATTGATTATATTATCAAAGTCAAATTTTGGGATTTATGAGTTTCATATTTAAAAAATATTCAAGATTGTGCTTTGTGGAAAGTCGGGAATTTACCACTTGTATATTAACATAAAAGTATAAAATATCTAGTTTTGAAACTAAATTTTACTTTGTATTTTATATAATATAATAATAATATGTGTTTAGCTTGCTGATTTTTAAATTGTGATCTTTGTCTCTCAGAGAGTCTGAGAACCAAACATCTGCATATGATTTTTCTAATTAAAATTTAATTTGTTTTTTATTTCATAAGGGAAAATATAAAAATATCATGCAAGGTTGATGATCTGACAAAATAAACATCATATGAGAGATCCTCTAGCTCATTAAGAATTGCTGATCTAAGAGATGAATATCAGATTTTCCTTTTAGTGCCACATCTTATGTTTTCTATTTTCATATCAATGTGGCTGCAATATTGAACTCTTGTTATATACTTCTATGAACCATGATTCAACAAAATATTGGATAATTGTAATTTTTCTGCATACTATCAATTATCAAAATTTTCTAAATATATTAAAAAAATCATACAAAATATATCAGTTTTATGTTGTAATGTTTAACAGCTGTCTGCATTTAATATATTTTTATTTATTTTGACTCAGATTACAATTTTGTTTTAAAAGCTGTAGAGACATTAGGTTATTTTGGAAGCAGGAGTGATGAAATATGAGCAACGCCGTTAATCGAACCACAGACCTCTCGGTTACATGTCGAGCATACTGACCACTACACTACGAAGGCATGCGAAAAGGGAAGGAGAAATACATTATATACTCCCTCTTTTAAAGGGCAAGTAGGGTTTTGGGGGACCCAATTGCCAAATTCTGGTGGTGGAGAATAATCATCCGCCACCTTTTTAGTTCGGGCACCAATGTAGAGTCATTAGGTTATTTTAGAAGCAGGAGTGATGAAAAATGAGCAACACCTTTGGCAGGAATCAAACCACGGACCTCTCGGTTACCTGTTGAGCGTGCTGACCACTACACCACGAAGGCATGCAAAGAAGGCAGGAGAAATACCTTATAAAGCCATAAATTACATGTCAAATTTTTAGCATAATCTTTGCCATTAATCCAAAAGATGACTCTTATAGGTGTACTCTCGTAGATCATTTTTCATAACACTGATATTTTTGTGATGCATTTTAAATCGTCTTTCTTTATAATCCATGTTATTTATTTTAGGTCTGTCAGGAGTTATTTTAAACTTTTGAATTCATCATGACGTCGGTCAAAGTAGCTGTGAGGGTTCGCCCTTTTAATAACCGGGAAATTCACCGTGATTGCAAATGCATTATTTCTATGTTAGGGAATACTACAAGTAAGCACATTTACTGTTTTATTATAGTTGCTTTCCTTAATTTTAGAATTTTAAAGGGCAATTTTTGTAGTTAAGTCTTTTTAAATTTATATTTTATTTACTCATTTCTCTGTTTTCTGTTACAGCTATTGTGAACCCAAAAGCTCCTTCAAATTCCAAGGATTCTACAAAAAGTTTTAATTATGATTATTCTTATTTGTCTCTTGACGTAAGTATATACATAAAAGTAGCTCCTTTCCTGGATGTTTAAAATCATTGTATTGCTTCAAAAAATAAGCTTCTTCAGTGATTCCCCCCTTCCCCAAATACTAAATGTACTGAAATATTTTACATTCTAAAGGCTTGCTTATTATTTTTTTTTTCCAAATTATTTGAAAAATAGCTTGTAAGGTGATTCAGGGTAAATGAAAATTAAAATTTTGAGTTATTAAAAGTTGTTTATTTCAAGTATTGTCTTGAAAAAACTTGGAAGACTAGCCAACAAACCTATGCTTTTCAAGTGATAAAAACTTTAAAAAATATTTTGCTATTTTTTTCATTCAGAAGAAGTTGAAAAATAGGAAAAGGAACCTAGCCTCAAGTATTATTTGTGCCACAAAAATATAATAAATGTGCAATTCAGTACGAACATCTGACAAGAATGTAAGCTGAATCTACAGTTGCTACAGTTTTAAAAAAACCTATTGGCAATTTGGAAACTAAAAAGTAATATTCAAGATCTTTTATTCAAATTTAAGTATATACTATAGATATATATGTATTATATAAAGTATGTTTAGCAGTTTATTATATCAGGAAACAAGTGTTATAAATGTGTTCACCATTCTAATGACGATATAGCTGATGTGGGTAAGTTTGATTCAAAAGGAATGTTTTCGAAAATTTTGTAAAATTTATTGTTGCATTTCATTGAAAGTTGGTAGATGTTTTATAGGCCATGCGAAAAAGAAAACGCAATTAAAAAAAATAATAGTTCAAATTTCAACCCCTAAATAGCATTTTGCATGCAATTAAAACATTGGGTACTTTTCTATAATACGGGCACCACAAAAAACATAAGATATTTTTTATGACAGTGTTAATAAATTTTAAATACATTATAAATGAAATATAATTTAAATTTGAGCAGGGGCATGAACTTAGAGATGTCTTGCAACATTTTGGAAAATATTCATTTTTTTTATGTAATTATTGCCACATAAATTGTAATAAGTATGATTGAGGATGGTAGCATGAGGTGCCATGGTGTTGTTTATTATGCCATTTCACACTGCCTCACGTTCTTTCAACTCTTTGCATATGACATCCAGCATTTAGCTTTACGAAATTGTATCTAGGGTTAACTAAGAGATAATCATATCCTGCTTCTTTCAAATCCTCTGTTTTGTACGCTTTCCAGCAATAAATAAAATTATACTACCGTCTCTATGACATTATTTTCAGTTGCACCAAGTAAAGTTTTAGCTGAGTGATCCGAAATAACTAAGAAAGCATTCTTTTGTTTCTGTACTTAGGCCTCCAGAAACCCACTGTGAAGAAGTACATCTAACATTACTCTTTCTTCTCATAAAAACACTTCCATTAACCTCTACTATTCTGTTATTTCTACCAATTTTAACTTCAGGTCTACATAATAAAGCATGAGTGCAAACCTCCCACATATAATTGTTCCAGTCAATGATTGTATTCTTGTTCATTTTTAACTGCAAAACTCATCTGCGATAAGTCTCATGGGACCAACCATAGATAAATTTTGCAGCTGTAAGGAAATTTAGACATGTGTTCCTTCAAACCAAGTGTAAGATCTAGCACCTATTTTTTCTGAGTGAGATCTAAGGTTGTAACACCATTTTAATGTATTGTAATTGGTTAAACACATTTCATCATCATTTTTTCAAAATCTTCTCTTATGAAGAACTCCTTTATCCTGTAGTAATTTCATTGCTTCCTCCTCATCTTTAGGTAAATCCCAGGCTGTGAAATCCATTTTCTTCACCCCCTATAAAAATGCTTTTTGTCAGATAATATGTACAAAGAAAGTCATCTATCTAGTTATGTTTTGTGTAATTCTAAAAAAAGGCTGTTAATCATAAGTGGCTCAATTACACTCATAAAACTGAGACAACTTAGCTGTATTGCTATCTTAGGCATGTCATTACACATTTTATGTTTTTTCCGGGGTGCCCATGTAATGGAAAAAACCAAAGATTGTTATGCAGATTAGGAATAGTAGAATCATTTTTCACCATGCCTTTAGAGAAATAAGAATGAGCTAGTTAAGTTGTTGTATCAAAACTACCATACAAGAATATTGACATTTGAAAGGCTTGTCCATTTTTGAAGAAGGATTTCAAAAAAAAAAAAAAAAAAAAAAAAAAAAAAAAAAATAAAAACTAAATTTGATGATATTGGACAGTTTGATGTGCTACCAGGAAGAGGGCAGAAGCAGATTTCGAATGATGCTGTGAAAGAAGTTGCTATAATTGTGGTTGACAGAACATCCTGTTTGTGGTATTCTATGCTAAGTCCTTGAGCACTAAGGTCAAAAAGGTTTTGCAATATATTTTAAAGTGTTTATTTTAAAGATCCATATATCACAAAAGATCAAGATCCACATCAACAGACTGAATTTGCTTGTTGATTTTGGGAAGAATAGTCAACAAAAATAGCCTCAGAGCATTTTATGGTCGTACAAGGTATATTTCAGTCCTTTCTGAATGAATTTATATTGCAAATTTGTGAACGAACAGCTCTGCATTCTGATTACATGTCTGTATTATATGGTTTTGCTGCAAACTTTATTCTTGGACCCTTATTCTTTGAGGTAAGTCCTCGGCAAGGCTTTAAAAGATGTACTGTCTTGAGAGCCCAATACTGCAAACTTCTGCAGCAGCAAATAATCATATATCTTATAAGAATGAAAATGTTTAGAAACTCTTCGTGCAAGATGATGCAACATCCCATATTTGCCGAGTGAAGGAACTGCTTTGTGCTCACTTGAACATGACCTTTTTCATATAGATAACTGGGTAATTTCAAGAAGTTTTCATATGCCTGGCCATTTCCTTTTCCAAATTGAATCTTTGTAACACAATGCAGAAAAGGATCATGGGGATACATCAAAGATTATACCTGTGGATGAAGAACACGGGCTCTGCCGTCACCGTCAAGATAGATAAGGCCTGCCTGTTGAGTTACTACGTCACTGCTAGGGGACCGGTCTTCGCACAGTTTAGCTTCCTTGCTAAACACCATTTTCCTAAACCTATTCTATGAAACTGGCATCTCGTACTACACATCCAGTCTAAAACAAATTTACTAGCGTATAGACACTCACTTACAAAAGTTAAGCACGGAGAGGAAAATGCTAATTTCCGGCAGCCAATCAGAATTGAAGAGGATGCAATTTCCTGCAGAGGTAGATGGAAGTATGCAAATATGTTAGGTAACAGCCAATCGCGCTTTCATGTCAAGAAATATGCAAAAAAGGCAGTCTTCTAAGAAGCCAGCTTTATGGAGGGTTACAGAAGTTGATTGTAAGTTCTGATAGAAGGTGTGTAAAACTTTTGTACAATTTCTTTTCAAGACATATGTGTTTCTATGACTTCCAGAAGACGAATGGAAGATTCTGAGCGCTGGCGTGCTGTGGGGCACATTGAAGCAGTCGATCACAGATGTTGCTCTTTTCTTCGGCGTTTATTGTTCTGTAATTTCACGTTTATGGAAACAATTCCAAACCACACAGACAGGTGTCCGGAGGCCCGTAGCTGGTCGCCCAAGGGTTACAACCCGCAGAAAATCGATATATTGCTATTGTAGCCAAGCAGAATCCCAGAGCGACCTACACACATTTTTTACTACACTACAATTTTTTACCTCAGTTTTCTTTTCTGCATGGTCCAAATACTGGTTACTCTGTGCTACACTATATTACTATGTTACACTGGCAAATGACCAGTAATTTTTCAAAATAATATTTGCTTTCCTATATGCAAAGGCATTTCATTAAGTAAAGCTTTTTTTATTCTAAAATTTAAATGTAAATTTTCCACAGTGCAGAAAAGGATATTTTTGATTGCATTACTAATGGGAAAAAATGCAAAAAAAGAAATTGTGTAACTAAAATTGTTATGGTGTGTGTACTTTTAGGTTATGTTTTTTCCTCTTACAGATTAAAAAATTGTAAATTAAAACACATTTTTAATCTAAAATTTTAATATATTTGTAGTTAATTTTTCAGTATTTATATGTCTTATGTTTTAATTAGCCAACTGATCCTGCATTTGCATCTCAAGAAACAGTTTACAAAGACATCGGTGAAGAGATGCTGTTACATGCTTTTGAAGGGTATTCTTCTTCTTTTTTTTTTTTTTTTTTTTTTTTTTTAAGATTTAAATTTAGAGTATTTTATTTTATTTGGAGTATCAAGTCTGAATTTTGATTATAAAAGGAAATTAATACCATAATCTTGGATCAAGATGTAATTAAATGTAGCGTACTTAAAAATTGAAACTAATACAATCTTTTTACATTCGCATTGTATTTAAAATTTGAAAGTTGAAAAAATTCTGACCTAAATTTCTGAACAATAGAAGTAAGAATTTTTTTTAATTTAATTTTTTCTCATTAGTTAATAACATATCACATGTAGATTTATATAATCAGTGATAAAAATTTTCATCTTTATTGATAGAAACAAGTTTGAAGATCAGCATGCATCATTTGATATGTGTTTATTGTTTGGTGAATTTATAAAATGTTTAATGCGAAGGATATTAAATTTCCCTTTTTCCGTTTTTCTCTTAAGGTATCCAACTATGTTAGATAATTAAATTTTGGAAAACAGTGCAAATGAATCTCTTATTAGTGTTGTTTAGTGGAATACTATTTAAAATGATAAAAACAGGTGCTAAACATGTCAACAAATTATAATTTTTGGATTTTTCTTTCATTTTGGGTTAAAAATATGTTAAATTTTAGGATTACTAGATATGTTCTCACAAAATTATATATCAATATTTTAGATTTATGAAGGTATAAGGAATTAATGGACTAAATTCTAAGTGTTAAAGTATAATGTCTATTAAATATACATGTGTGAGTAAATTTACTGGCAATTTTTTAAGAAATTTCTTTCATTTCTTTTTAAATTGTCTGAAAAATTTTAGATGTGTACATAAACCTAAACTTTTAATTGTTTAATTCACAATATTTCATAGAATGTATGTGAAATGTTCCATAAAATTACTATAGTCATATTTTAAGTTCAAACTTTTTTTCATAATAGAAAAGTTAAAAAAAATCAAGTTTTTCGAAAAAATGGGTTTAATGTAATGCAGACACAAACAGAAGAAAAATAAAATTTTGCCAAGTATGAATATTAAATTGCAAAATTAATCTTGTTGTCAAGTACTTAATAACAAATAGAAAAGTTCAAAATCATCTTTCAAACATCACCAAAAGTATTCAAATGATAAATTCTCATTTTAAAGTTATTTAGAGTAGTTTGTGTTCCTTTGCATCAGTTGCTAGGTTCTTAAACAGAAACTTCCGCTTCATGGCATAGAACAAGAGCAGCATAATTCTGCTTCTAATGACCACAAAATAAAAGTAGTTGGAACCTTTATGTATAAGCTTTAAAATAAAGTGTTAATAAGTTTTCGAAAATTTCATCAAAATTGACGATTGGAAAGTAGTCAAGTACCTAGGTAGATAGGAAAAATACTGTACAAATGAGAGAATAAAAATATTTTCTTAATTTTTTAATAGATGTTCCACTTAGTTTTTATCACATTGAATTGTGTATTATGCATTAAACTTTACAAGATATTAATAGAATTTATTACAATAGGCATTAATGAACTACTTTATATCTTTCAGGTATAATGTATGCATTTTTGCATATGGTCAAACAGGAGCAGGCAAAAGTTATACCATGATGGGTAAACAGGAAGAAGGCCAAGAAGGAATAATTCCTCATATTTGCAAAGACCTTTTTCGTAAAATTAAAGATGCCCAAAATGATGACACTCTTTATTCAGTGGAGGTGGGGGAAAAATAGCTTATTATGCATGTAATCTTGCATTTTTCATGCACTCATTCATGTGCTTTTATGATGTTATCATATTTCTTAAAATATATTGTAGTTTAATTAATTTGCAATAATACTAAATTCAGTCTTAGATTTGTGTTTATTTTAGAGAAATATGTTTGCATTTCAAGATAATTGCCATATATCCTCTTCAGGTGGAAAAAAATTCTAATTTTTTTTTTTCCAATGCTAATGTAAACTTGAATTTTGCTTGATTTCAAATTCAGATTGTTAATCTCAGCTATTAACTGTATTGTTATTATATCTTTTAACTACAGTATTATTGTCCACGTTTTCAAACAGGTAAGTTACATGGAAATATACTGTGAAAGAGTGCGGGATCTTCTTAATCCTAAAAATAAAAATAATCTCAGAGTCAGAGAACATCCTTTACTGGGCCCATATGTTGAAGATCTGTCGAAACTTGCTGTTACCTCTTATCAAGATATTCATGATTTAATGGATGAAGGAAACAAGGCAAGGTAAATTGATTTCTTTTAATCTGAATGTATAAAACTGTGTAAAATCTGTTAGTAAATTTATATGATTAAATCTCAAATTTAATCATTCATGCTAACTTTGAAATTGCTAATATTTTATTAACAGTATGCCTCAAAAATGTTTACTTGAAAGGTTATATGATGCGATTTTTTGTTTTATGAAAACCAATAATTGAATTTCTGTCCCCATGTAAATGAATGAATCTTTTATGTGAAACATAGATACTAGAAAATAGTTTAAAAATATGTACGTTTAATAATGAATTATGATAGAATGCATCAGATTTTAAATTCAGGGTGTAGGTAGAGTCAAAAATAAAGAATGTAAGCAAAATAATCATCCTGTTACAGGAGAATTTCGATGATAGTTACAGGAGAATTTCGATGATTTTCATTATCTTGCTTTCTTATGAGAAGTTTTAATTAGTGCATGTACCCCTTACAAATGTAATAGCTCTCATATAAAATGTGTTCAGACTGGCAAAGTAAATCTTCTGATTCATGATGTATTTACTCAAGAATGCTAGCTGTTCCTTATCTCATTCATTGGAATTTTATTCTACACCTATAAAATTTGGTTATGTTAAAATTAAGTACTGTTTAATTCCGTTCTTTATGGAGAAAAGATACTATATTAAACACAAGGAAAATGAAAACTTCATCTTTATTATTAAGTTAATATTTCTATTATGAGCATTTTGTTGAAATCAAAAATAATTCTTTATGGGAAAATATTCCATTCTTTATGGAGAAACATTACTGTATTAAAAAATAAGGAAGATGAAAAATTCATCTTTATTATTAAGTTAATATTTTTATCAAAAGCATTATGCAGGATTTAAAATAGTAAAAGTGTTTATGTTATTTAAATAAAAAGTTATAAATGAAAGAAATATTTTATAAGTTATTACTAGGTATTATCTTTCTTATAATTATCTGATAACTCCCTGTTATTTAGGTGTAAGAGGGGGTAATTATTTTGTTCTAATTTTTTCTTAAAGAATTTCAGTGGGGTAGAAGGAAACTAACCCTACAATGATAATTACATCAGTGGCTCATTTTGCATATTGAATAGGATGTTTGCTTTAAAATTCAATCTCGTAATTATCCTATTAACATTTTTTAATTTGGTGAATTTTTTCATTAAAAATATGCAAGACTAATATGAATCTCGTGTAAGTTTTATGAAAATTTTGCTAAATTTATTGTTGTTTTTATAAGTTATTAATTGGGAATTGCATAAATTAATAAATATTTTATCATATACTAATGTCAAAGTATCATTCAGGTGCTTTCTAAATTTTAGAATTAATATAATTATAAAAATTATGATATCTGAATTATTTATTTGTGACATTTCTAGGACTGTTGCTGCTACTAACATGAATGAAACTAGTAGTCGATCTCATGCCGTTTTTACAATTATTTTTACACAGAGGAAACATGACAAGAGCAGTGGTCTTACTGCTGAAAAGGTGAAATAAAATTATGTCAAAATGAAACTTATTATTACTTTGATTTTTAAATATTTTTTTTAAACACTTGTTTTTACAGCCTCTCTATTGTTTTTTTTTTTTTAGTATAAAAATTATATTATATAAAAGTATCATATAAAAATAGAAAAGAAAAGTCCTTGAAACACACATTCCAGAACTTGAGATGTAGCCTTTTATCATTTGCTAATAACATGCTTATTAACATTTGCAGTAATAACATGCTTATTAACTATGGCTAAATTGATAATAAAATGCTGCATACTTGAATATCATTTCCTGAGAATGTTGTTATATATAGTTCAAACTGTGTTGAAATTTTAAATGACATAAAGGAGAATTGTTTTGCTCATTCATAATTTTTGCATGTTGTATTATTTTGCTTAAATTTATAATAAAGCCGCTCTCGTATTTCAGGTTTTAAATAGTGTTATATTAAGATTTTGCATGTTTAATACCTCTCTCTTTCAATTCAGGTCAGCAAAATCAGTTTGGTTGATTTAGCAGGAAGTGAACGAGCAGATTCCACTGGAGCGCAAGGAACTCGTCTAAAGGAAGGAGCAAACATAAACAAATCTCTGACTACTTTGGGAAAAGTTATATCTGCTTTAGCTGAAATTGTAAGTGAAATTGTTTTTCTTTTTTTCCCCCTTATATATAAGGTTTTAACGAAAGAATCCTGCCACCCCAAATATTGCCTGCACAAACAGTTCTAGTTAGCATGTTTAAACATTTTTTGTCAAATGATTTCTGACATTTAAAAAAAAAAACGGACTTGCTTTAGAACACTGCGTGGTGAAATTTGTAAAAAAATATTGTTATCATTAAGTACAAGGTATCTGAAGTGGAACTATCATGCTACAAGATTAGAACCATTGTTTACTTTCAGTTCTGTTGCAAATAGTCAGCTACAGAATGTCACTAAATCATTTGTACAGCTTTAGGTACTAATGTTGTGTCATACAACACTGTGAAGGTTTGTTACTAAAACTTTAAAAACAAGAATTATGATATTTAAGAAACAAAGCACTCTGGCTGGCCTACTGATGTTGATGAGGCCACCTGCAAGAATTTGTGGAAGAAGGTCAATATGCAACCACTCAAGAGCTTGCTAAGGAGTTAGACATTAGTGCCATGTCCATTAGTTGCACTATGCATCACATAAACTTGATGTACAAGGTTAGTTGTTGGGTGCTGCATGTGCTGACTCAAGCAGATAAGGACAGATGTGTTCAAGCTCACACTAATCTGCTCGAATATCAATGCAAAGGCAAAATTATGGACTGGATCGTCACTTGTAATGAAAAGTGGATTTACTTCAGCGATGCAAGCTGAAAAGAGGATTGGTCTGCACCCGGTGAGCCTGTCATCAGTATCGCAAAGTGCAATTTGACTAACAAAAAGATCATGCTTTCTATCTGATTGAATTGCCATGGTATTATCCGCAAAGAGTATCTCGAAGAAGGTAAAACCCTCGACAGTAAGGTGTACAGTGAGATGGTAGTCCGTGTAGATGCTGCTATTAAAAAAAATGTAGAACTGAGTTCTGCTGAAAAAAGGTAATATTCCATCAAGATAATACAAGACCGCATGTGTCTGCATTCACCGACTGGACTCTGTACAGGCTCAAATGAGATCTATTGTCATGCCCACCAAATAGCCCCAACATCACTCCTTTGGACTTCTACTTTTTTTCACACCTGCAGTTACATCTTGCTGCTGCTGTCTTCCATTCTGCACAGGACATCCAAAATGAGGTTGATCTGTTTTTGGACTTGCTGCCAGCTAGTTTCTGAGCCGAAACCTTTAAAAAACTACTAAAACATTGGCAGAAATTCATAGATTTTTGGGTGGTGATTACTAGCTGCGCTAAAGGTACTGCCTTTCATGTTTTTTTTTTTTCCTTTAACTTTATTAAGAACATTTTTTGGCAGAAAACGTTTGTTACAACCATTTATATAAGTGAATGTTAAATGAAGAATTTAGAAATAAATTTCATAATTTTTAATCGAAATTTGAGAAGTTGGTTCAAACAGGAATTTGAGTATTTTTAAGAAGATGAATTTCTAAAATAAATTAATGTAATTATGTTAGGAAATGTATGTTGTATCTAATGCACTTGCAGTATAAATTACTGGCAATTGCTGGTATTATAAAATTTAAGTGTTTTTGTAGAGTATTGAATTTCTGTTGTAGTTATCTTCTGATAGCCCATACACTTTTTTATTCAGTTGCACATTATTTTTATAACTTACAAAAAATGTATTTTATGATGTCTTTGTGTTATACTTATTAATACATAGCTAACCTTAAAATTATACTATATTTCAGTAATCGAGAGTCATCTCTGTTTACATATAATAAAATTATTAGAATAAATGGCAGCGGAATTTGAATTTCATTCTTAAAAAAATTGTAAATGAATTACAGGAAAAATATTAAAATAAATAAATCATAAAGCAAATGTATTGAATTTATGTGTACATAATTTATTACTGGGACTAATCCATTTGTTAAAAGTATGTTTTTTGAAGTAAGGACAAAATATGATATCCAGGTATGAAATGAAATAGTATTATAAATATATAATATTAAGCTGTAACTTCAAGTGTGTAAGCCTTCATTTGTGTTAAGAAATAAGAATATAAAAATAATGCTTAGAAAATTCAGGTAAATAATTTTAGGGATAAGTATACTAATGAATGTACTTTTACGTTTTTTATTGCTGAATAGGTAGTATAGTGACAATCTACGTAGCGTATTCGGAAACTAAGTACCGTTTCATTCTAGCGACGTCGCAGCGCTGTGGTAGGCGTCCCGCGCATGCGCACTAGTCTTTCTTGTTCACTGACTTTCCATTGTCGCCATTTTGGTTGCTCTATGTTGTGGTTTCAGTTTGCTGTGCACATTCAAAATGTTTAAGACAATTAGTTCTCCCGCTGACTGTGAGATTCGTGCCGTGATTAAATTTTTGAACGCGAGGAATGTTAAACCGGCCGAAATTTATCGTCAAGTGACAGAAGTTTACGGTGAATACGCGAGAAGTGATGGAAAGGTGAGAAAGTGGGTAAGAATGTTTAATGCAGGTCAAACAAATGTCCACGCCGAGGCTCAGAGTGGTCGGCATTCTGTTGTCAACGATGATTTGGTAAGGAAGGTTGATGAAGCAATTCATGAGCAGAGGCTTCACAATGACAACTCTTTCAGAGGCATTTCCACAAATTTCACGTACTGTTTTGTTCGAAATTGCGTCTGACCGCTTGAATTATCACAAACTGTGTTCCTGATGGGTTCCAAAAATGCTCACTGGTGTTCACAAAACAAAGCGACTTTTTAGTGCCCTGGCATTTCTCACGTGGTACAGTGATGAGAGAGAAAACTTTTTAAACCAAATTGTGACAGGTGATGAAACTTGGGTGTGTCATTTCTCACCAGAATCGAAACAACAATCGATGGAGTGGAGACGCACTCATTCTCCGAAAAAACAAAAGTTCAAAGTGATCACACAAAAAAACATGATTTTTTGTGTGAAAAATTTCTGGGATAGGAAAGGTGTTTTGCTTACTGAATTTCTTCCCAGAGGTGAAACCATTAAAGCGGCATGATATTGTGAGACTTTAACAAAACTAAGGCATGCCATTCAAAACAAACGAAGAGGAATGCTCAATAAAGGAATTGTGTTGCTCCATGACAATGCTCGGCCCCATATTGCTGGTGTCACTCAATCGTTAATTCAACAGTTTCATTGGGAGCAGTTCGATCACCCGCTGTACAGCCCGGACTTGGCGCCGTCCGACTATCACTTGTTCCTGCACATGAAGCGCGAGTTTGGTGGCAAGCGCTTTGGATCTGACGATGACATGAAAAATGCTGTGGAGTCGTGGTTATCGAAACTGGCGGGAAGTTTCTTTGACGATGGTACACAAAAACTGGTCACCCACTATGACAAGTGTTTGATCATTGGCGGAAACTATGTTAAAAAATAGTTTAAGACATGTATTTTCATGTAAAAATAAAATTGGATTCGAAAAAATTGTTTTACTTTTTTTTTTTTTTTTTTTTTCAAAACGGTACTTAGTTTCCGAATACGCCTCGTAATATGAAAGTAACTCTAATTCAATCCCTAAGAGATGGCTGTACAAGCTCGAGATGTTTTAGCATTTTAGTTTAGCATTCCCAGTAGAAAAATAGGTAGGATTGTTGTTGTCCAGAGTTGATTTTTTTTTTTTTTTTTTTGTGTGTGTGGTAAAGATCAGCATGGAAATATAGAAGGGCAGAATAAAATCAGCACAGCATACCATCTGTTACTGTCTAGATTTTACTTAATTGATTTCATTTTAGATCAGTTGTACGAGGAAACATAAAAGTTTTTAGCAGTGTTAAGTTAAATGTGCAGACTCATGAAATCTGAGAAATTAATGTTGTAAAGTCTCATTTTTACCATCTTCCTTAAGTGTGTGGGAACTGTGTTTATTCTGAATTTACGTTCTTTTATGCTGATTCTATGTATTGTTAAGGTTGCTAACTCTTTTTATAGATTTCATGCAGGCATTTACATTTAGTGCCAGACTGTGCCCTGTTAGCTAAAAAGTATTAAAATAAATTTACTGAATGTTTTTAATTCAATGTAATTAATTTTATTTGGCTTCTTATGTAAATTATTTGTTTGAACATTTTTATTAACACTCTGAGTGGCTTGCTTTTTGAATATATTCAGAGAGACCTGTATTTAAACAGCACTTGCTAAATTTGAATAATACCTGTTTTAGCCTCTGATTTCATAAACTTAAACTTCCATTCGTTAAGATGATATTTTCATCATTAGAGAAAGTAAGAAAGCTACATATTGTAAATTATAAACTATTATATTTAAAGTGTTAAAGATCTGATGACCATATAAAGGCAGGCATGCCACTCAGAGGGTTAATTGTGACATTTCATAAAATAATATAGCACAGATAAACTATTTTAGTCATTAAAAGTATTGCTGTTTGTATTAGGATAGTTTGTTTTAAAAAATATAATTTTGAATTTTATGCATGTGTTAGGATTTTATTATTGATTATGTTTTGAACTTATAATCATTCTAATTCCTTTTTTTTTTTTTTTTT
>KK121271.1:2595-117165 GCA_000611955.2 Stegodyphus mimosarum | reverse complement strand
TCTTTCTTTTTTTTTTTTTTATTTGTGTGCGTACTGTGAAGGCTGTAAGTATAAAAGCAACTTACCTTTAAGTAAATAAATATTATATTAAAATATATGCTTAGGCTTTTTAGACTTTTATTTATTTATGAATTTATCAAAAACTGTTTATTGATTTAAAATATTTTTTATTAAATTTTTAGGCAACTAAAAAGAAGAAGAAAGCAGATTTTATTCCATACCGAGATTCTGCATTAACATGGCTATTACGAGAAAATCTGGGTATTCCTTTTTACTCTTAAAAATTTAATTTACATTATCAAATTCAGATGTTTAGAACACATTGTTAAAAAAAGTTAATTATTAAAAAAACAGAAAAAAAGAGTACAATAAATAAAATATTTTTAAAAATGACTGAAATGGTAAAATGGGACTTGTAATATTAAATAAATTTTGTAGATTTTGACACAACTAGAAGGCTTCATAAAATTTTTAGTTTATATTATCAATTAAAATTTTTAGAATTTGTTCAAAAAAAGAAAAGAAGATTGTTTCTAAAAAGGATAGAAAAAGGAAACAGATGAATGAAATCAAATGTGTAAAATCATAGTTTGGCTTTAAAGACCAGACTTGAAATTCTCAAGTAAACTTAGTAGATTTTGATAAACATAGAAGGCTTCATGAAAAGTTAACTCACAAATAACTGAGAATTGTTTTTGAATAAATTTAGAAGTTGAGTGAGAAAGTGTTTCATGAGACCATTAAGTGATGTTTTCTCACTCTCTTTCTGATGGTGAATCATCAGCCTTTTCTCGTGATGATTTCAAATTTGTAATTCAGTGGAAAGTTTCAAAATTGCATCGATTTGATTTCTATATAAGAACTGCAGAGAGTGTAATTAACTTTGATACTAAATCAATGACTGCACATTTTAATTTGAAAAAAAAATATTTTTCTAGTTATGTGTAATTCTGGAATATATGTTTGTTGTCTAAAATGTATTTTTTTGAGTAATTTGACTGAGTTTTAATTGTTTTAGCTTAAATCATCTCCAAGTCATAGAAAAGAAATGATTATATGTTTTTTTCATTGTCAGCTGTTCAGTAAATCCTTTGAATTCCTCTTGATTCCTGCAAAATTATTTTTATATATTTTTATCAGGAAATTATAAGAAATAAGTTCTTTCAAAATGCAATTAATTAACTTATTTCAAAGTTTTACTGTATTTTTATATGTCTTGCTCGTGCAGGTGGAAATTCTAAAACTGCTATGATTGCTGCAATTAGTCCAGCTGATATAAATTATGATGAAACACTAAGTACCCTGAGGTAAGTCTGTATAGAAAATTTTCTTTTCATGATAGCTTTTATTTGCCATTTTTTTAATATGGATTATTGTCATAATATGCATTTTAATATTAAGTAATATACTGTATACTATTTGTAGAAGAACTTTTGTGTGTTATAATTAATGTTTTAAATAAATCTGTTTATACCTTAAATGTTTCACATATGCTCCTTTTACCTGGGTATAATTCTAAACTTTGATTTCTAAATAAGAAAGCATTTGATACGAATATTTGTGGTATATGCTGATTTCCAGAATTCATCCAGTGTATAGGTCTGCATTAAGAAAGTGCTCTTTTTATTACTGCAAAAGCAAAACAGTCTGTTGGTGAAGGGTAAGAGCACTTTAACCTGTTGACTGCCACATTTTTCTTTCTCCACTTCTTGAGCTCTTCTGGGTAATTTTTTTTTTTTAATGTAAGACTAATGGTGCACATAAAACTAAAAAACAAAATAATTTAAAGAATTTTTTTTTAGTAAACATTACACTGTAGGCAACTGCTTTCCTCTCTCTTTTTTTTTTCTTCCACTGAATTGAACTCAGTATTAAAATTTTTGAAGCAGTTAATAATGCACAGGGCAATCTTAAATCAAGACACTCTTTATAATCTATTATAATTATAATCTATGATACTATTTTTCAAAAAATTGTTCTCATGTACTGATGAGTATGTTCATCGATGGCAGTCAACAAATTAAAAGAATATGAACAGAAGATAAGAGTTTTGATGCCTATCTCTTTAGTCACTTTTTCAGAAAAATTAACAACAGTTTCAGATGTATGCTTTATGGTATTACTATGATGGAGTTGTTTTCACGAACAATTCTATCGATAAAGAAATAGAATTTTGTTTTTAAATGTTGAAGCTAAAACTCTTGTTTTCTTTCAGACGTGTTCTTTCTTTAGATATTCATTGTCCTCATCCAGTATAAAAGCAGTGCTTGTCGATTTTTATATTTAGTATGAAATGTTTTATTTTGCATTTTAAAATGCTGATTCTGTGATTTCGCAATGATTTTTAGTCACAGAAAAAATTTCTGCTCTTCAGGAAGAATAGAAATATGGCATTGGAAGCGCTATTTGTAAAACAGTTTTTGCTTCATCAAAGAACAGTTAAGGTTCAGAATGATGCTAAATAATTTAGGAGACATTTCAGAATTTTTATTTTTTAATTAAAGGTGTTTTGAATGTGTGTGAACAGCTTCTGTAGTTCTTATTTGAATATATGGTGCAGTCCAGAATAACAGTTTACTAAAATTAAGATTTTGATACTATTCAATTAGATTTTGATATTATTGTATTATTCTGCATTATATAATGTTTCTTCTGGCACTGTTTATAAGTTTTAATTTATTTTTAAATATATAATTGTTAGATATGTATTTAATTTTGAATTTTAATGTAATTAGTATAGAAATGTTAAACCAGTTTCAGCTGAAAGCTCTGAGAAATTAATGGTACACATTTTGAAAATTCTCTATAAAAAAAATAATCAAGACTAATGCTTAATGCATAATCACTTTTTATTTTCCTGCATTGGCATTTCTTTTAAAATACAGATGCTGACAACATTATGAGCAAGCTGCATTGTGAATGAACATTTGTACCATGAATTTGTTTATGGAATGTTCTTAGATATGCAGTGCATATCTCCTGATAATGTTCATGAAATGAGAGGTATTGGATTGTCATCTTTGAGGATGGCATGAAGATGAGACAAGTAGATCTTTATGTGAGTGGAGCTGAGTCAACATCTGAGTCACTCTTTGAAGATTCATCAACAAATGAAGGTGATATTTGTGAAGAGGATGCTGTATGAAAGATGGCATGTTAAATGGGCCTGCAACACCCATTTCTGAAATATTTTTTAAAAAATATGTGTTTAAACTTGTCTGAGCAGGTTTTCTTTTCTTTTGTCATAAATAAATGAGATCTTGGTTTTGACCCCCAAAAATAAATAAATAAAAAGTGAGATTACTAACAGATTTCATTCTTTGAAAATAAGTTTGTTCGTATCTGCTATAGTTCAAAGTTCACAAAGTGAGGATCATCTGTATTTATTTTTTATACACAAAAGAAATAAGAATTGTTATTGTAAATGTATTTTCACAGAAACTGATATTGCTTATATAAAATGTGTGTTATGGCATGAATAGAAGTTAAACTGTTTTACATTATGAAGTTAGAACATCTTAAAATTATGGTTATTTGCCTGTTTAATCATTCACCCAACATTAAAAATTCCAGATATTCAGTTTTTAAGGATTTGTAGGTATAGCATCAGGATTATAAAATAATGATTTATCTGATTATATTGTAAACTTTAAATAAATGATACTAATAACTATAGTTGGTAATATTTTCTAATGCCTACAATTCAGCAGCTGAAGTTATTCTAACTTTTAATACATATCAGTTTGATTAAGTAACTGCTATTTCTTCTCCTTTATTAGTAAATTATAATTGCTTGCCTAATCATATTCTTTTGAACCAGAAAATTTATCTCTTGAAAGGCATTCAGCTTTAAAGATTACTGTATATACTAATGTGCGATGTGCACGAGTAATTTAAAACTACATTTTTTAATTTTTAGGTATATTTGCCATATAACATTCACCCTTTTCTTTATGAAGAAACCTGAAAGTTACATTCGCGATGCTCTTATCTTTTGAAGTCATTCATTCAAAGATTTTCAGCAGGCTTTCGAGCAATTGTATACTGTGAATTGACAAGCGATAAGAGGAGCAATATGTGTGTGAGCTAAATGGTTGAGGGAGTAAATAATTCTGCAAAGAGGATGGGTTTTATTCAATGCAGGTATGCACAAGAATGTTATTCTAGATTTCTGAGAAAAGGAGAACAAAACTTGTGGTAAACTTCCAATCCGAATGATCTGCGGAATTAGGAGTCGGATGTCTCTTTCTATAGTCCTTGTAAGCCATGATTTGGAAGTGATTGTCAAAAGCTTTAGTAAATTGCATTTACTTTAGTTGAAATGTAATTGATTTAGTTTTCCTTTTGGTAGTAATTATGGCTTCTGCCAATTGAAACAAACACAGTGCTGGTTTCAAATTCAAAGCCATTCAATTTGAGAAAGAAAATTTAACCAGCAAAGATCTAAGTGTTGGTGAAAGCTCCATACGTAAGTTGGAAAAAATGAAATCAGAATAATTAATATGCCAAAGAATAAGTGTACTTTGCGTAAAAGAGTAATGAAATGGCATACCCTAGAAGAAAGTGTTCCGAACTGGATCCTAGAAAATTACCAGACTAGATTAATTGTAACAAGAAACTATGTATGTTTATTTGACGTAACATGGGCAAAAAAGAATCCAAATGAAAGTGGAACTTTAAAGCAACTTCAGGTTAGTGTAGTCAATTTATGGCATGAAATAATTTATTTCTACGAGGAAAAAAAAAAGTTTTGCAAAGCATTTGTACAGCAACTTTTGCCTGAAAGAATCCAGAAAGTCTTTTAGTTTGGGACATGTTTAGGTACCACCTAATAGATAATACGAAGAAATTGTTGAAAGAGTATTTATTATACAGACGTGGCAGTTATTCCAGGCAGATTAATGTAATTAATTCAACCTTTAGATGAGTTTGCATCAATAAACCATTGAAAGAAAATGTGAAACAGTAGTGGAATATGTGGATGTTAGGAGGTGAAGAAACATTTACAAAAGTAGTCCAGAGGCATTATGCCAGTTTAGAAATATAGTGGGTAATAAAAGCATGGAAAGAAATTAAACATGATATAATTCAAAAGTTATTTAAAAAAATGTAATATATCTAACGATCTAGTTGGAATGGAAAATGATAGATTTATGGATTGAAGTAACAGTGATGATGAAAATGTAGCAAATGTGCCTAAAGGTATAACAGAAACGAATTTAGCAAATTGTCGTGTTATCAAATAATGAAAATTTTTAAGTTCATAAGGTGTGTCATTTCTTTTAAATAAACAGCATTTAGGTACATGTAGAAATCTAATTTTTGTATGCTCATCTTCTTATTTGTAAATCTGTCATTTTTATAACTTGCATATAACATACACTCGTAAATTTCAGTCTTATTTTTGTGTATTAAAAGTGTGTGTTTTACACCAGAATAATGGTATATTGAATTGTTGAAGTGAAATTTGCTAATGAAATTTACTATTTACTTTAATGAGGAATTGTGTGACAGGTCTGGTGTGTATTATATTGTAGAATTGAAAATTATAATTGTTAAATAATAAATTTTTAGATATGCTGATCGTGCTAAACAGATTGTTTGCAAAGCTGTTGTTAATGAAGATGCAAATGCTAAACTCATTCGTGAACTTAAAGATGAAATTGAGAGATTGAAAGCTATGCTTCGTGCAGGTGGCATCGATGCTGATGGTGAGGTTTGTTACTGTATACTGTTAACATACTGTGTATAAATAACCTGATGTTCCATCTCTAAAGTTTTTTATTTTGTTTGTGATAATTTTTAATGCTTATAAAATTTTTCATAAAAATCTTTTTTTTTTCTTTCTTAATTTAATTACATTATATCTGCTTTATATTTATTAAGTGGTTAATTTGTAGTTTCAAAATGATGTAGTTTATTCATTTTCGAGTAAATGGAAAGTTGTACAACACAGTTGTATGTTCCATTGCTTATTCTGAAATTTCATTATTTATTCATATATTTCTGTTCTTTTGCTCATAAAGCTGTCGAAGGATTCAATAACTCTGGCAAAGCCAGTAAGTTACACTTTGCTGTGTATCAGCTACGCAAGTATGAGAATATTTGGCTTTGCTTGTTGCTAGACTTTATGCCTAAGCTTTGCTCTGTAGAGTTAATGAAGTTAATAGATGTTGTATTCTCTTAATATTCCAGTTATTTACTTCATGTTTATAAGTGTTTGTTATATTAAAACTTTATATGTTATTGATGGGAATATGTGTACATTCCTTCTATTTTTTATCTGCAATTAACAATTTATACTGAAATTATTTTCATTCTCAATATTAGTGTGGAAAAAGGATATAGCAAATACCATAGTTTAATTCTATTACCTGTTATTCTTTGTATTATACAGAAGACACAATTTTTTATAATATTTAGAAATTCTCCTTATTTATTTTTGTCACTGAGATTTGCACCAAAATGGGAGAGGGAAAGGTTTTAAATAATCCATAACACTTGTATAAAAAATGTACCTATTTTAGTTAATCAAAGCTCTTGTACTAAGGATTGTACCTAATTATTCCATTGTAAAGTTCCAGTGCAGAAAAAAAGAAAATTGAATAAAATGGTATGTTAATTTGGAAAGGATATATCTCAACTAACTGATTATTTTGCTATTTGAAAAAGTCAAATTCTTGTTTTCATTTATTCAAAAAAAAGTATCAGTGATATGAAAAATAATTCATTCTGTGATGATGTAAATTGGGTTGTGTTGCATTCAGTTTCGCTTTTAAAGAAGCACTTTACTGAGTATAAAAACTGCTGTTGTGATTGAAGTATGAATCTCAATGGTGTTAAAGTAGTTTATTGAGTTAGTTATGTTTTACAATTTTATTTACTGTTGATCATGCCTAACATTTATGTACATGTATGTACTTCTGCATTTTGACCAGATTTTATTTATGGTGATAATATTTTCCTTTCATGGAATTGCCTGTCTAAGCCTACATATTAATTAGATGGTTTGTACTTTTTCCAATAAATTTCTTTGTAACAGATGTAATCCTTTATTCATATTTGCTTTGAAACTAGTTTCAAAATTCAGATTATCTTTTCAAAATGTCCATTCCAGCTTTGAAATGATGAAAGATCTAAAAGGGACATAGAAAGCTAGACCATCAGCCTTAAGGTTGATAACTTCTTAATTCATATCATGTTGCTTCTCCATTCTAGTGATAGATTTTTTTCCTTGGAACATCTGAATGGAAGTTCAGACAGTTTTGTAAACTAGGACATCAGTCTTCAAAATTATTATCTCTTAATTCATATCTTGTTATACATATTAGTAATTAACTATAGGCACATTTTGTTTGTTTGTTGAAGTAAAACCTTTAATTGTGCCTTTATTTTTTTTAATCTCAGTGTTAGAAATAATGTAAGAGAAGCCTACCTTGGTCTTTAAGTTTCAGTATTTTAATCTTTGGATCTAATGACTTTTCTTTTTCATTTTATATTCCATTATATTGAATTTGTTCACAACAGTAGTATCGTGATTATGCAATCAAATCATACTGCGGCAATAAAATTTTTAAGACACAAATCAATGTCAAAATAAGGTGCAAATCACTGTGACACAAGTTGCTTTGAAATAAATAAGTTAAGGATATCTTTATCATGATAACCTACTGCTGTTGAATAGCAGCAACTTCAAGCTAAATGATTGGTCAGAAATATCTTTTGGGGATGCATGCATGCATATATTTAGTACAATTTACACCTCTGAAATAAGAAGTTTAAAAATGCATGAAATTTTCTGATTCCCTAGATAGGCTGAGTGTGCTTAAAATTAATTGCTTTAAAAAAGATATCTTTGGGGATGGGAGAGAAGAACAGTTACATTTAGTTTTGTGCCTGTTAAATAAATAGATTTTTTTTTTAATTCTCTTTAATCCAATATATTAAAAGTAAAGTAAGAAAATGTCTAAGTACAGCTATTTGATTATTATGTGTGCAATAAAGTAATGTAAAATCTGTCATCCTTCCTTTCTGTTAAACTTCATTTTCTTAGACTTCTTCGATTTTATTGTCTAACCATATTATTTATTGTTTCAGACGAAAACAACAAAAATGCCATCAATAAAAAAAAACAGCGAACAGTATCTTCAAGTGGAGAAGATGTAATAGAGCAGCTTCAAGAGTCAGAAAAACTAATAGCAGAATTAAATGAAACATGGGAAGAAAAACTAAAGAAAACTGAAGCCATTCGTCTTCAAAGGTAGTATTTGTATTGTTAATAAAAATAAGTTTGTTATAGAAGTTAAGTTTGTTTATAAAAAGTTCATTTCCCCTTGAATATGATGCTGAAATGAAAGCTTTCAAACTGTACATAAAAAACATGCAGCAAAAAAGGATATGTATCTTTTAGTAAGGTATGCCTGGTTACAGTGCACTCACTCTTTTTCATTTGCTAAAAATTTAATCTAAAAAATTGTTACTTTTATTTCTAAAGACATTCATACGTATTAATGTAAGTTGCATAATAGGCTTCATTTTTATTTCAACAAAATAGTCTTTTGTTGTACAAAAATGAAGTCCGTAAAAAACATTAATGTTTAGGAAGAACCATAAGAACTTTATCTAATGTACTGAATTTCAGTGGCTGTAAAATAATGTTTATGGTAGAAGATTTATTATTTTGAGATTTATAAAATTTTAGATCTTCAGCTGTATCTAGATTGATCTCATGTGAATTTAAATATTTTTATTCTTTAGCTGATATGTTATTCAGTCTCTTTAAATAGTCATCTGATGTTACTAATTACATGGAAGGGTAAATGCCACAACACTTTGCATTTTGTTCAGGGAAAAGAATAATAAACTTTTTTAAAACCTTTTCATCTTTTTTTAGAGAGGCAGTTTTTGCAGAAATGGGTGTTGCTCTTCGAGAAGATGGCGATACAGTTGGAGTGTTCTCTCCGAAAAAGGTAAAGGTGTGTAAAAATTTTAATTTCTTATTTTAAAGTTTTAGTTTTTAAATGATGAAAAGTATGTATAACCCAAACTTGCACACCAAATAATAAAAAATAAGAAATGCTTGCAGATATTATGTGCATTTTAATGATTGGCATAAAGAATTTAAGATTTAAGGGGAAATCTTTCAAAATCTTGTATGCTGATGTAATAGTTTATGTATTAAATCATGAGGGGATTGTAATCTTTTAAATTTTGTTTCAAGTTCACCAATCAGTTTTGCCAAGTATTGGGGTGTTAACTTCATCCAGCCAGTTTTGTTTATATGAAAATAAATAAAGTTGGCTGGCTAATAGACTAAAGATGTCATACTTACAAGTGTTTTAGAGGTGGAAAAAAAAAAAACAGCTATTTCCAGAAACTATTTGAAAAGTTTATTTAGTGTAAAATTTTAATAATTACATATTGGTTGATTCATACGTAATTTAAAACTCATATGATTTCTTAGAAAATTAAATATCATTGCTTTTGAAAAGTTAAATATTAAATGTTCCGTGCCTTAGTAAAATTTGCAAAGAAAATGAAGCTATGAATTTAAGTTTTAATTATTTAAAAGACTATTTGAATTTACAAATAGCTGCTTCTCTTTATTTGCAAATTATGCAAAATAATACTATATCATTCAATAAAAAATGTTCATCGTTACATATGTGATAATGTATTTAGGGATTTAGGCCATAGCTTGCTTTAAACTTCAAGACTTTCCATGCAACCATTAGGTCATTTATGCAGTTCCTTATCTAGAACCCTTGAATCTCCTATAGAGTCAACCCATATGTAGCAGTGTCCTTATTTATTGCAGTGAATACTTTTAGAACCACGGAATTGATACTAAATGTATTTGAAAATTTCCTTTTAGTAAATAAAGACCAAGATTTTTTTTTTTTTTACATTAATTTTTTTTATCTTTTCCATGTGTTTTCAGGATAACGTCTTGTAAAATAGTTGCTTAAGAATGATTTATAGACACTGTACTCAGAAAAGGGGACAGTAGGCTTCATTTCTCTAAATATTAATCTTACCCATGTGCTTCTAATTATAGAGTTTCTGAAAATAAATGAAGAATTTTTTTCTAACAGTTTCAACACTGGAGTTTTTTAAATATAAAATTCTTTTATTTTATCTTCAGTTAAAAAGTCCAGCTTTTGAAATTTCATTTTTCTTGAAAAGTTAAATATAAAAAGTTCCATACTTTAGCAAAATTGGCAAAGAAATTGTAGTTATGAATGTAAGATGTGTCTGAAGGTATTACAGAGCCCATCTGGACAATTAGACAGTAGCAGTATGGCACTAGTTCAGATCCCTGCAAATAGGCTAATTGTGTCTTGCTTTTGTAATTTTGTCATGTATAACAGAAATATAAGCCAGTTTTTGCAAAAAAAAAAAAAAAAATCTTTCACCTGCATCCTTTCCGTAGGCAGATAGTTGCTACATGTTTTACCTAAATCAATCAGTTAGCTAACTGTAACGCTTATTCTAGTGGATTATTAACATTTATTCGTAATTTATTGTTGTTTAATGTTAAATCATCAGTCATTGTAAATAAACAGTGTGTAAGGCATTATTGAAAATTTTAAACTTTTATTTTATATACATTTGAACTTCTGTGTAATCTGTATAAAGCTGTAATGTTTAAAAGTATTTTTTAATTCTTTAAATTTTGTCTTTATATACATTTGAATTTCTTTGAGATGCACCTCAAGAGAACAGAAAAAATTTCAGATAGTCAAATATTTAACTTAAAGAGTTAACTTGAATTTCGGTTTTTATATTTCAATATTCAATTTTACTTAACAGTGTTTGAGTAATTCAAGTTCTCTTTATTTGTCCTGAACATCACTTTTTGACTGCATTTTTGAAATGTTCTGTAAAGTTAATAATGCTGTGGCTTCACTTATGATAAAAATGATAAAATTCTGTTTTTGTTTTGCTGTATAATACACGGTGGTTTCATTGAACTTTAAACTCTGCAATCAGGGAAAATTAGTATTTGTTGTCTAACAAGAATATTTATGCTATATGTGAGCTGTTTGTATTAAATAAAAAATATCTGTTTTTATATTTTAATTTTTGCAGTAAAAAATGTCTGTTTTTATATTTTAATACATATTAAATTTTAGTCTTAAAGTTTAATGATGTTTATTTGTCATGTAAATATTATTTTAGATTTATAAGTATATATTATTCATCATATTTAAAAATATTCTTGAGTATAATTAGAACTGTTTCTTATAGTTTGATTTCAGAAAATATGTACATATATATGTTATGTGATGAAAACTCTCAACATACCAACTACTTCAGCAGCAGACATTCTGGTAGATTTTGTGGAATCATAAGTTGTTTTCTTCCAAAGACTTAAGCTTCCCTGAAATTTTATGTATTTTGTTCACACAGTATGGCTCTCGTATTAAACTTATTGTACCTCTAAGATGCTATTATAGGGTGTAATATAAGCAGCATGCTCATGTATGCATTTACAGAAAATTTATGGGAACAGTGTTCAACTGTTTTAGATACTGGTAGAAAATGAAAGGATGCTACAAATATTCAGGTAGATCAAATAAATTGTCTGAAAAAAGGAAAACGGACTCTGACACATGTTATTTTTCAATCTAATTATATGATTGCAAAACTTTCCATCAAAGAATGCAAGGTAAAAGTTTGCATTATGATAGTACATAAGTTAAATATATACGGCTAAGTCACAACGGGGATGCTGTTAATAATTTTAAGTAATTTTGTAAGATGATAATTAAATGTATATAATAGTTGGGTCCTTTGCAAAAGGGAAAATTGTCAAAGAAATATTGTTTACAAAGATAAATTGTTAAAGGAATATTATAAGTTTTTGATCCACACTAAATATTTGTCAAAACACTTCGATCGAAAACTTAGAGAATTTTTCCTTATTGTGTATTCTTGCAATTACTCTAATTTTTTTAATGTTGAATGCATTTGATTCTGTATCTTTTATAAATTTTGATTTCAATATGTACATAATTCTAAATGTTTTCATCTCTTTCAGACTCCACATTTGGTAAATTTGAATGAGGATCCTTTGATGTCTGAATGTTTGATCTATTATATTAAGGATGGAATCACTAGGTAAGTTACATAGATATTTTATAGATTTATACTGGTTAGTTCTGTTTTATGCAGTAATATATATGTAATTATTGTATTAATTTTGCATAAATATATTTAGAAAAATCTAGCCAGAAGTGATATTTATTTATTATTGTTAATTTACAACAACTGGAATAATTGAGTGAATATGGAAGACTGTAAAAAATATTAAATTGTAAAAAAAAAATATTGGAAAAGAAGAGATATTGTTTTCTGAAAAAGTAAAAAAAAAAATTCTGATTTATGCCCAGAGGGGCATTTTTTTAAAATTTTGTGTGTTACCTTTATTTATTAAACATCATGTTCTGTGCTCTTAAACCATAAAATTCAGTTCAACAGCAATATCACAAAATAATTTTAAAATAAATAAAAAAAAACAGAAAAAATCTGAAAGATTTCAGATTTTAAATTACGTCCAAAGGCGCGTTTTTTTAACGTTTCGTGTGCTACCTTTTTTTATTAAATATCATGTACTACGTACTCAAACCATAAAATTCAGTTTAAAATCAATATCGCAAAATCATTTTAAAATGAACATATCTTTAGAATTTCCGTAAGTCTCGTGCGCTGGAGATAAAAATGTTTTTTTTTTTCCGTACAGTGTTGCCATTGCTCGCTTTGAAATCATTTAGTTTGTTAATCAGAAATTCGTTGAAATGTTACAAAACATAAAATCGATAATAAAGCAAATTTCAAATTCAAAATTAGGGCTTCCAGATGCCCATATTCGCAGTAGGATTACGTCATTCAAAATTCGATGGCTCTAGGTTTTATCACAATGCGAGAAACATGCATACATTTATGCAGATTTTTCATTTTTTAAAATTTAATGCAGAGCGATAACATTTAGTGGCAACAATTTGAAAAGTGAAACGGGCATTCAGAGTGATTCAACGCAAAATCGCAAAACGAAAGTAATAGTCCTTCGGGACTAAATCCCTTTGGACTAATGAGCATATCTTTAGAAATCTCGATACAAAGTCGTGCGCTGGACATAAAAATGCTTTTTTTTTCGTACAGTGTTGCCATTCCTCACTTTGAAATCGTTGAGTTTATAAATAAAAAATTCGTTGAAAGTGTTACAAAATATGAAACCAATAATAAAACAAATTTAAAATTCCAAATTACAGCTTCCAGATGCCCATATTTGGTGGAAGATTACATTATTCAAAATTTGATGGCTCTAGGTACCATTGTTTTATCACAATGTGAGAAACATAATTACATTTATACAGATTCTTCATCATTTAATTTCTTTAAATATAATGCAGGGCTGTAACATGTGAAAAGTGATATGCCGTTTACAGTGATTCAATGCAAAATGCCAAAACGAAATTAATAGCCCTTTTGGGCTAATGCCCTTTGGGCTAAAAATTTGATTTGTAAGACTGTATTTAACATTATAGGCATATTATATTATATTTATATTTAATATTAGTATTACATTATATTTGTAAAACGATTGAATTCAGAAAATACTTTTCAATAGCAATTAAATAATTTTTCTTGCTAAATTAAATAGTGGATTGATAAAAAAGTTACAACATAGGGAGTATAATTTGAAGATTTAAAGGTAAAAAATTGTTGGCTGAAATACTAAAATTTTGATTATATTACATACTAGTAGATATACTTCAAAAATTACTTTAAATGACCGTGTTTACTACTTATGAATTTATGTAAGGCACTACAATTTGAACAGAGTTACAAATTAAATTCTATATAAACTCTTAGCTTTGGAATGATGATTATTAGGTATATTCAGAAAATCATTTTTCAAAGTGAATTTTGATTTACGTTTTCTTGTTTCTAAAGCTACATGCGTTAAAGAACTTTGTAATTAAATAGCATTCTTTTTAAGAGACTGAAAAAAATTCCATTAATAATGTATAATTTATGTAAATTATGTTTGTCTCTAGTATTGCTTTTTTATATTTCTTTTAACTGTTGCATTCAGAACTTCTGAGTATAAATTGTTTCTTTATCAAGGTAAAATTCTAAATATATCTTCTGAATAAATTATCCTTAAATCACATTATTTCAACAAAATATGTCATTAAATCCATTTCTGGAGCAGTGTATTTTAACAAGCACTTTTTTTGGGGGGGTCTCCTCCCGAACATTTGTTAGGTTGTGGAGTTTACTTATTTAATTCAGTGTTCAATCCTTGAACCCCACAAGCACTAATAAGCGAATAATCACTTAAGTGTGTGAATAGAGACGTAAGACTTACGAAGTCTTAACTACCCTTTATTTCTCAGAATAAATATGATACAATCAACTCCTAACTCGGAGTGTACAGCAAAGCCTCCACTTGAGCTTGAACTTAAATGAATATGAAATTAAACTTAACTAAGCTAACTAAAGCTAGCTGAAAGTTATAGCCAAAGCTATCAAGATTCTAAGTAGTTGGCATCTAAATCTTAATTAAGTCAGCGCAGCCAAGCAAGAGCCTAAAGTATGGCCAAGCATAGCAATAGCTTAGAGAGACACAGCCAAAAGGCAAACACGCGTTAGTCAGAAACTCAGACTCTTTCTCGAAGTCGGTGAAACATTGACTTAAATACTACTCTTTACTCATTTGCAGTAACCCCGTTTCTGAAATTACATTCTGGTAGGAAATTGGAAGTTGAAACTAGAAGTGATAGGAAAGATGCATAAACTTAAAATAACTGTTAATAAAATTAGGATAAACCTTACATCTTTCCCCACCAAAATTTAAGTACTCGAAGAATAAGGTCTCAAAACGATTTTGTTTAAGAGTGTAAATTCTACAAAACTCTTTTGCATTAAAGTTTAAACTTGTAGCAACTGTGCTTTCTTGAATTCGTCGTTAAAACTTTTCCTGTTTAGGACTAACTTTACAACAATTTCTAAAGCTATACTAAAACTGAGGAAAATATAACACATTCACAATTTGAATTTGATTACAAACATCTGTTTCATCTTTACTTTCAGTCAGACATCAATCTTGTCCTTCCAAATTTATCTGGAAGAAAAAAGTATTAGTTGTTTTCTTTCACTAGCCATTTAATTTTTCTGACCACTATCCCTTTATTGAAATTATGTTGGCCCTCAAACAACTTTCATTCACACAAACTTTAAATCTCCTTCCTCCCATGCTCTCCAGAAATTGTTCTGAGTGAACTGAGTGTGTTAATGTTGTGTTTCGACGAAACTACTCTACCACCTACACAACTACTACTATTTGTTAAAGCTTGACACTCGAGACCTTAGAAGACTCCTTGAATACAAAACTACTTCTAATGTACTAAAATAGAGCTTAATTTAAATCCTTGAGTAAAGTCTGGAGAACCTAACTTTAAACACGTTCAATCTATACTTTCTTTGTATTCATCTATTTTACAAAGTATTTTACAGTCATGCTTTGACAAAATCTTACATTTGTACTAGTTTAATTTTACAGTAGTTTTAAAGCTGACATTAGCATTTCTACTTTCAATACAACATTTTAATATGCAGTGTTTTAAAATTTATTTTACATCATTCGTTATAGTTGCTATGCGTCATTTTACATCATTCGTTATAGTTGCTATACAAAATTTACAAAGTTTTGCTACAATCTTTCTTTAAGTTAACACATTTTAAATTGAAGTCTTTTGACTAAAAATATTCACAAATTAATTTCTCGCAACTTGAGAATACTGAAAATTGTATTTATAAAATAAATTCTCACCAACTAGCGAATTCAAAAATCTTTTCTGTTTAAAAGATAGTTACAACTACATTGTCGCGAACTTGTGAATTCAACTTTTTTTTTTTAACAGCATTTAGCAACTTTAAACAACTTGACATAAATCGAACTTTAATGCAAAATAGGACAGAAGGAAAATTTTCACTTATCTTTTTTTCTTGTAAACTCTTCCATCCTAATAAAGCAGAATTCCTCAAAAGTAGGATACTTCAGAACTTGCAATCTTCTTTTTCGTCTTGGCTGGCTTGTAACCTCTGTCGACTCCCTCTTTCGTTTTTTTTCCTTTTTTGATGAACCGTGCGGACTTCCTTATGGTTTGAGGATTCATGAACTCCAGTCCTCTCTGTAGCTCCTGGGGCCAACTTGGTTGCTGGGGATCCTTAAACCTCCTTTTTTGAATCTTGGCATGCTGGAATGGCACAGCTTCCACGTCAGCTGACTTTTTCTCTTTCGGGATTCTTCACTACGACGTTCCTGTGACTTCTTTTGAGGTGGTTGGCTGATGTTCTAGAGTTAGACGTTTTCTTAAAATATTATCCATGGGTTTTTTCTGCTTTCCCATCAGCACTTGCTTCTGCTGCAGGGGAACTTTTCTTTTTTCCGTTCTCTTCATTCTCGCCGAACCTCACGGCTGCTGCTGCATTCGCTTCATGGTGCTTTCTTCGGTGCTCTCACCTTGTTTTCATTTTGTTTGCTGGGGGATTTCTGCTGGGCGAGGTCGAGATTTTTGGCGTACTCCCGGGATCCTGCAATAGATCTTTTAGAATTTCAAAATCAGTATGACTATAGTTTGGTTTAAGCTGGTCAACATTAGCAATTATTTGCTGGCCCTTTTCTCCCTTTAAATAAAAGGTGGAAGATAGTATTCTTTCAATTACAAATGGCCCATCAAACCTGGGCTCAAATTTCGCAATCGTGCTTTCGGGTGCAAACAATAATGAATGTCTGATTTTTAACACTTTTTGGCCCACAGTATGTTCCACATCGCGCCTATTTCTATCACAGTACAGTGTCTGTTTCTGCCTTGCCGCACAGAATTTTTGATGGCCTCATTAATAATTTTTTGCATATCCTTCTACTTAAACTCTTCCTGTCTTCGCTGAACGAAAAATAGCCTGTCCATTGGCATTAAGATTTTTCTTCCTAAAAATAATTCTGCAGGGGTTTTCCTTGTGGTATCATGTTTTGCTGTTCTCAAACCAAAGCTTAAGTCATTGACACAGCTGTCCCTACAGTCATGGTAATTCTTAACATATTCCCGAATAATTTTAACGTACTCTTATTTACACGTTCCGCTATATTCGATTGTGATCTATAAGGTATCATGGTGTATAATGTAATATCATGATCTATAAGGTAGATGATGTATGCCAAGGCCTACGCAAAGATTTTCAAAGAAGTTGCATACGAATTGCCTACCATTATCTGATATTACTTTTACCGGGCCGCCGTATTTCAAACTATATTTATTTAGAAACCAATCTGCTGCTATTTTTGCTGAACCTCGTTTAAGGGGAATTATTTCCACCCATTTTGAGAAATGATCCACAATGGTTAACAAGTATCTGTTTTTATTAATTTTTGTTCTAGGGTAGGGACCAAGCAAATCAATGTCAACCAATTCATTTGGGAAAGTGGTTTTTATGCTATTTAAAGCATAGTACCCAGTCGGGTTGTAATTAGCATCGTTAATTAATTGACACAAGTGACATGACCTGACATACGCCATCACCACCTTGTACAACTGCAAAAAATACACCGCTTCGCTAACCCTTTGCATGGTTTTTCTAACCCCTAAGTGTGCCCTAAATTTTTCTAACACCTAAGTGTCCGGATATCTTCGAATCATGAAGCTACTCTAAAATATTTTAAGTGTTGACTCATTGGAACCACTGGCTGAAACTCTTGATTATTGTTGGTTGGTTTCGTGTAAAATTGCAACTCAATAATTTCATAATAGGCCGCCCTGTTGTGAATAGCTGTTAAGTCTACATGTTCAAAATTTTCAGTATCTTCCAAATGTGCATAAATATCTTTGAACTCAGGGTTCATTTTTAATTCAGCAATTATTGTTTCATGGGATTCAATTATTTTAGCAGTTAGCATTGTAAATCTAATTGTATTTCCCCCTTCATCGAACTTGATTCTTGATAGGGCATCCATCCGTAACTACAGTTTCTTTCCCCAGCATGTGTTTTATTCTTAAATTACACTTTGCAGTTTTAACGTCCAATGTATAAGCCGGGGCGAAAGATTTTACTGGAGTACAAGCGACCAACTGCCACATGATCTGAATGCACATTTATCGGGGCACTTCCGAAGTAAACGCGGAATTTTTGCACTGCGAGTAAGACCGTGAAGGTTTCCTGTTCAGTTGCAGTATAATTACGTTGAGTTTGATTCAGTATTTTGCTGAAAAACGCTATTAGCTGCCCATTTTGGGAAAGAACTGTGTCAACTGTGTAGTGTGACGCGTCTGCTGCAATTTCTAAATTTTGATCCCCTTCTGGGAATTTAAGAACAGGGGCATTAATTAATGCATGTTTCAATTCTTCAAATGCCGTATTCACCTCCGCTGTCCATGTTAGCCTCGTCATTTTTCATTTAAGAACCAACAAGGGTTTAACTATCTTTGCAAAATCCTTTAAGAAAACTTTATAATAGGAGCACTTTCCCAAAAAGGAAGATAATTTCTTGGCCGTATTTGGAGGTGGATAACTTTTAATCACTAGTATTTTGGAATCTTCCATCTCAATACCATTTTTCGAGATTTTGTAGCCGAGGTACCTCAATTCCTTGGCAGCAAATTTGCACTTCTTTGGATTTATTTTCAGGTCAGCCTCATTTAACAGTGCAAAAACTTCCTCTAGGGTTTCGCTAATAACAATAATATCATCGTGATAGATGACTGTACTTTTGCCTAAGACTGGCCTTAAGATAATGTCCATAACTTTTTTAAATGTAGCAGGAGCTCCACTTAAGCCAAACAGCATTTTCAAAAAGGCATACATGTCTGACTTTGTAATAAAATCTGTTTTTTCGACATCCTTGGGTTTTACTGCAATCTGAAAATAGCCTGACATCAGACCTAATGTGGTCATATATTTAGTAGAATGAATCTTTCTTATAATTTCATCTATTATCAGGAGGGGATATGTGGGTTATTTCTTTATGCTATTTAATTTACGATAGTCAACTGCGAATCTCTATGCATTCGGATCTGGGGGGGGCAATCCATTTTTCTTCCTGCACAAAACTACTGGACTTGCATAGGGGCTGGTACTTGGCGTAATTATCTTGTTCTCAAACATTTTCTTAATGTTTGAGAATGAATGTCTTCCTTCACACGGTCATACCTATATGGTTTAGACTGAACTGGCGACTCACTACCAGTGTCGATACAGTGTGTTACAACCTGGTAGAAGCCAGGCTTTTCATCATATAACTGTACAAAATGTCTTACCATCCTTCTTCGAGATGAATTAAATCCAGTTCCGGGACTGCGGCTTTTTCCTCTTCAATTTTATCCATCTTGACCTGTAAAGTAGGATCTTTGAAATTAATTTTTGTCCTAGCTGCGCATAAGAAATCAACCCCCAATATGACTGCGATTAACAAATTCTTTCCCACCAAAAAATTTATTTTTTGCACCTTGTTCTTTATTTGAACATGCAGCCCCACTTTTCCCAACCAGACACACTGTTTGCCTTGGGCAGCTTTGTTTTAAACAATCTATAATGACGAAAATGCTTTTTAAAGAAGTCCTGAAGCAGGGAGCTGTGTTGAGCACCTGTATCCGGTAGGGTGGTAGTAGGGATGTTGTTTAATAATATATGGATCTCTGGCAAGGCCAAATTTTGTGCGACTACCATATTCAGTTTGATTTCTGAGGGATTTTCCTTCCGGGACGGTGACCTGGCTATCATCCTGGTCACTGTGATTAGTTTAAAGTTTTCTTATCTGCCCCTTGTTCCAGCTGTTTTTTATTTCCCCACTCTTTGGACTGACCAGTCATTTTCTTCTCTGATTTTGCAACTTCCCCCGCTTGCCGAAACTGATTCTATTGACCTTGAGGTTTCATCTGAACATGAAACCTTGAGTACTGCCTAAAATTGTTTGCATATGCGTTTTTGGCCGTTCGCTTACTCTTAAATTTCAGTGCTAATTCAAATAAGTTTTCCAGGGTTTGCGGATTCCTGATTTCAAGAAAGTCCTGGATTGACAGAGGTAACCGCGGATGTAATTTCGATAATTTCTTTGTCGGGCCTTTTTCCATATAATAATTTGACAATGCGGATCTTCTTTTAGATGAAGTCCATTAATTTGTTGAAATTAGTTTGATATATGCTAAATAATTCAGATTTCAATTTCGCACAGTCTTTTACAACTGGGAATGCTTTTAATAGCAAATTTTTAAAATTTTCTTAAGTGTATATTTTGGATCCTGGATCCCCCAACAAACTCTTGCCAATATTTTTGTACCAGCTGAAAGCTTGACCTTTTAAGTTCGATATAGTGATGATAATTTTCTGCAGCTGGTTCACAGGATATATATGAAATATAGGTCCAGCTGCTCCAGGAAAGTCATCACTGACCCTTTGCCATCAAAAGTTGCTGCTGGCTTCATTGCCGCTTTCATGGTTTCCATGATGAATCCGAATCCCTGCATTGGGTTTGCAGTTGAGGGAATTGAAAGGTTGAAGGGGTCAACATGAAATCTTCACTACCTCGCAGCATGGTTCGTTAAGAACAAAATCGGGCACCAAATGCAGGGTTTTACTTATTTAATTCAGTGTTCAATCCTTGAACCCCACAAACACTAATAAGTGAATAATCGCTTAAGCGTGTGAATAAAGACATAAGACTTACGAAGGGTTAACTACCCTTTATTTCTCAGAATAAATATGATACAATCAACTCCTAACTCGGAGTGCACAGCGAAGCCTCCACTTGGACTTGAACTTAAATGAATATGAAATTAAACTTAACTAAGCTTAACTAAAGCTAACTGAAAGATATAGCCGGAGCTATCAAGATTCTAAGTAGTTGGCCCCTAAATCTTAATTAAGTCGGCAAAGCGAAACAAGAGCTTAAAGTATGGCCAAGCATAGCATTAGCTTAGAGAGACATAGCTATAAGCTAAATACGCACTAGTCAGAAACTCAGACTGTCTCTCGAAGTCGGAGAAGCATTGACTTAAATACTACTCTTTACTCATTTGCATTAACCCCGTCTCTGAAATTACATTCTGGTAGGAAATTGTAAGCTGAAACTAGAAGTGATAGGAAAGGTGCATAAACTTAAAATAACAGTTAATAAAAGTTTAATATAATAAAGTTTTAACATAAGTTTCTGAATATAGTACCCTCTTCTTAAGTTAATTTAAAATCCTGTATTAGTTAGAACTTGGGAAATAAATGTTATTAACCATTAAACTCAAAATTGCTATCAGATATTAATAATATCAGTATACTGCATATTTAATATTTTATTTTACATAAATATACGTCAGAATTAAATATCAGATCCTTTAGCATCTCTAATAACAACATAATTTCAAGAGATGCTAAAGAATAGCCATTCCTGTATAGTTAAGTAAATCAGTGCATTATGAATTGTGAAATAATGTTTGAGAAAAGTGCTTCTTAAACTGTGGTGCGCAACCCCAAATGGGGTTGTGTGCTTTTTTCAGTTTTAATACTTATTAACTTCAAATTTATTCAGTGTTGAAAAATAATGAAGATGCTTTACGTCCAGCAAGTATCAGCTATTGTATCAAGATTTCATTTGTTATGCAAAAAAAAAAAAAAAATTAAAAAAAAAAAAAAAAAAAAAAAAAAAAAAATCATTAAAACAGGATTTGTAGAATTAAATTTTTTCTTTGTGTTGCTAGCAGTGTAATTTACAGAATGTTAATGATTGGTTCATTTTTATTTAAATATTGAATAATAGTCTTAATTCTTTTCTTTTCTCCTCACCTTTTGGTTAGTTATAATTTATTGTCACTGACGTACAGTCATATGTTTTTCACTTTTTCAACCCAGGGTAGGACGGCCAGATGCGAATGTTCCTCAAGACATCAAGCTTAGTGGATCACATATACTAAATGAGCATTGCATATTTGAAAATTTTGGAGGTGATTTGTTTCTTAAATATGTTCATATATTTGCTTTTGTAGTTTTATCAAGTGTTCTTTAAAAAAAAAAAACTTTTGTACATGTAATAAATTTTGTATTTTAATTTGTAGTTATTGAACTACTTTTGTACATGTAATAAATTTTGTATTTTAATTTGTAGTTATTGAACTGGCTAAATTTATGTAAAATAAATTTTTATTCAACTAGAAACTTCATTTGAAATAAAAAAAAAATGAATACAACTGTCCAGAAAGTTTGATGAATGATGTCATAGTGCTCATGGTTGTAAGAATATGCAACCAGCACATTCGGTGGTGGACAGGTCAAAAGCTGGTCTGTACCAGCTCCCAAACAGTTGCACTGCAAGCAGATTTATTGTGTGGAAATAACTCATTATAGAGGGAAATTGTTGGATGAGTGGTCAAAACTCAAGTTGGGTCAGTGAATGAATATGCTGTTCTCTTTCAAACTTGGAAAAGCAGCAAAAAATGCTGATGTGAACTAATATGGCTCATGAATTGCTGTTAACGGTTTACAAAGAACGTGTTGTCATCTTGAAGTACTGATATGAGTGGTTTAAATGCTTCTGAAAAGGGCAGGACACGATTGAAGACTCCTTCCGAAGTGGTCGGTCTGCAGCTGCATGCACCTTGGACAATACACAGAAAGTGAAAAGAACTTTTATCTCAGGATCATCATATGACAGTGCAAATGATAGCAGGAAAGTGAGAATTTGTTGCGAGATGGCTCACCTCATAGTAACCAATAGTTTACGTAAATGCAAGTTTTGCTCTGCCGCTGAGTGCTGGTAATTTAAATTTATACAAATGGGCTGACTATATGACTTGTTTTGGGGATTTTTTCAATGTGTGTAACATGAATGTTAGCCATTTTCGTTTTAAAATGTGATTGTAGTTTTAGAGACTATTTGTATTTTCCTCTTCTTCATTTTAAGTCTTCCCTTCACTAGGCTTTGTCACAATATGTCAAGGATGACTTATAGGTCTTCAGTAATAAGAGAACCAGATTTACGAAGTCAATCTGAAGAATCTAACATTCTAAGAGGCCTCCAAATCAGTTTTGAGATTAAAAGAAATAGTACATATTGTGAGGTCTCAGATGATATGAATACTTCATAAATCTGCCACTGAAGGGTAGTATTATACAGTGGACCTTGAATCATGAACAGATTTTTGAAATGAAAAATGTCTTGGTTGACGAACAATATCTTGAAATATTAACAAGCAAGATGGCAACAACGATGCTTCAAAGTGCAGTTAATGTATGGAGGATATGTCTTCTTCTGAAGAAGAAAGAAGAAGGTAGCTATTTTATACTCAAAATTTGTGCAAAATGGGGTAAGGTGCAAAGGCTCATATACCTTTGTCACACAGATAAAGCAGTAAGCTGTAGCATAAATATTCGCAATGGCAATACCATGTCTTGCTTTACTAACACTTTAAAATGTAGACAGAAACAAATCATATTAAACGAATTTGTAATGGGAAATGGGTTTAGTGATTCGCAGATAGAAGCAATTTTTAAGGAATAGAAGGTTTTTTTTTTTTTCTTTCAAACATTAACATTTTTCACCTATGGCTGTTCATTTCTACATGCTACTTAGTAGCTTTATGTACTGTGTACGTGTTACGCCTAATTTGATAAATGCCATCAGTTTTGCATTACGAGCTTACAATCAAAGTATTCTTTTCTAAGCAATCATTCGGGATCCAGGAATAGATTAATTTATTTTACATTAATTTCTGTGGAAAAAATTGTTTTGGTTCACAAATATTTTGAATGAGAAACTATCTTCAGGAACAAATTAATTTCATAACCCAAGGTTTCACTGTATTATGTAATACATTTATTTGCCTGCTTCTCTGCTTCTTGTGCCCTTGTGTTTATTGATGTACAAACTTTTTTTGTCTGTGGACTTTTTTGTGTGTATGTATGTGCCCTTAAAACATGAAGTAAAACAAATTTAGTTGTATATTTAATGCATAACAAGTTTGTATATAGTTAATAACTGTTATCTAGGACACTTTTTATCAGAATCTAGGTTCATTACATGAGACATCATTGTATTTTAAAATCTCGATACAAATACTAAGTTTTCATAAAATTTAATAGTATAAAAGCATGAAAAACTTTATTTTGAATCAGATTTCATATCAGTATATATAATAAATGTGTACATTAATACAGAGTGTTTGAAACCTCTATCATTTCCTTTTCTGAATCTTTAGGGCATATTAACTTTTTATGTGGCAGGAATTCTACCTGTTAACCTTAGGGCATAATTGCATTTAATAGTTTTTCATGATATTGAGTTATTCGAATTATTTTCATTTTCTTTATAAGATGTGAAATGTAATATAAAGCAATGAAAATGAAATATTTGTCATCAGTTATATTCAGTTTTTATTCATTTATCCAGAATCATTGATTCTGATGTTATTTTCACCTTTTCTATACAGTTATTTTCGTTAATAATCAATTATGAAACATGTTTCTTATTTTATTCTTGGGATAGTTTTGAATGAAATTAAGTGTTTAATAGTTTTACTTTAATCTACAATCCCTGTTACAAAGCTGTAAAACTAATATTTGATGATATTCCAATTGCAGCAATGTTTTAGATGATGCAAATATTCATATTTTAGCTTTTTTAAATGTAAAAAATAAATTTTATAAAAGTTGCTAAATTTACTTCTTCGCATGAATTCCTGGTCCCTATAGTTATGATTAGAAAAGATTTATACTTATTATAAAAAATAAAATGCAAAATTTATAACTCTCATATGACAAAATTTGTCTAACATATTTAATTTTAAAATTTCAGGTTATTATCAGGGATCATACACAAATTGAAGACTAAAATGTTTGCATGTATACATATCAAAAAATGAAAGATCATTTTAGAAAATGGTTCCTAATGTTAATAAATTACATGATGCACATTACTGTGCCAATTTTTGGGTAAAGTATTAATGAATATAATTTTTTTAAAGGAGAATAGTATTTATAGAATGTCTTTGAAAACACTGCAGACTTCATTATTGGCACATGGCCAGCTGGTTACATTATTTGCGTAAATTAAAAAATGAAAAATATTTCTAGTTTAATGAATTTTTGTATGGTTTTAAGATAGGATGTTAAAGTAAAAAACTGCATGAAAATATTAATATGTTTTCAGCATCTGAAAACTTGAGAAATTATTTTTGGGAAAACTCTTTTAATGTACTATATGCAATAAAATCATAAAGTAAAGAATGTTACAGTTAAATTAATTAATAGTAAAATGACCATAAATTAATTAGTGGCTTGTATTTTTTATATTCTAGGCACAGTCACTTTAAAATCTTGTCCAAATGCAATGTGTTATGTAAATGGTCGAGAAGTTGTTGATTCGGCTGTATTACAAACAGGTTCTCGAGTTATCCTTGGCAAATACCACGTATTTCGATTTCAAAACCCCGAACAAGGTATGAAGTCATTATTAAAAGAAGTTAATTTCTTGTATGTGTAAATATATATATATATTTAAAATGCTTACTTAAAATGCTTCTCTTTTTATAGCTCGAGAATGCAGAAAATCTTTCATTGAAACATCTAACAATTCAAGTAAATATTTTTTTTAAATATTATCATACATCTAAAATATTTCATTTTGATTCAAATTATACTTCAAAGATATTCATTGTATTGTATGGGAAGAGATATTCATCTTCTTTTTGAACTTAGGTATTTTACCTAAGGATTCTATTTTGAACCATTCAGGTGCAGATCCTGTTGACTGGACATTTGCTCAGTTGGAATTATTGGAAAAACAAGGTATTGATCTAAAAATAGAAATGGAAAAGAAGTAAGTACATAATTTCCTATGCTTTATAATAACTAACTATAAAAAATCTTGTTTTCTTACATTCATCATTTGCTTTATCATAACTGAAGGAAATTTGTTTTTAAATGGCCATGTGTTCTGTTTTTATTCATTTATTATTTCTTTGTTTTGTGCTTTTCTAAGTTTCAGTTTCATTATCCTTCATATGTTTTATTAATTGGCAAGACTATCATAATGATTTTTAAAAAAATATATTATTGCAAGCTGTAAGCATGTGAATATCTTTAACCCTGTGGCTGGCAAGGCCATATATATATAGCCTACCATATATATATATATATATATATATAAGGCCATTAAAAGTAAATTAATAAGCTCAAGACTTTCACTAAAGCTGCAAAGTAATAAACCAATAATTCACAATTAATTATAATTAGAAAACTTTCTATATACCATCTCCAAGGAACAGAAATTCAATTTAAAATCATCAATGAAAAGGTATAAATGTTTTTAAAGCAAATATTTTGATAAATGTTTAAGTGTTTTTAAAGCAAAAGAGGACTAGAAAATTCTTTTTTTTTTTTTTTAATTTTTTTTAAAATTCTGACAAATACCTTTTCGATGATGATTTTAAATTGAGTTTCTGTTCCTTGGAAGTGGTATATGGAAAATTTTCTTATTATAATTTATTGTGAATTATATATAAGGCCAGATATATATTGCCAGCTATATATATATATGGCCTAGAATATCTTTTGTGTTGCTTTTAATATATATATATATATATGTACATCTTGAAATATGTCCAGAATATACATGCATCTTGAAATATGTCCAAAAAAACCAAGGCAATATATTAAATATACATAAATCCAGATATAAAACACAATGGCATTTTGTCATTAAAATGAAGAAAATACCTCTTTCTCATGGCAGTTTTGGGCTTTCTTAATGCAACCCCGTGCAGTCAGAGGGTAATTGCTCCAGATGCACATGAAGAAATTGTCAATTTGTATCAGTTGATAATAATACTCAGCAAATTGAATAGCTGTAAATAACTCAAAGAAAATGCTGATATTAGGCAAATCCTCCTTAACACATGTGAAATATCATAAATTACCAAATTCAATCACATAGTAGACTCTAAAGTGCAATTCAGCTTATTCTCTTTGACTCATTGTCTTTCTTAACACTCCGAGTGGCATGGTTTTTTGAGTCTGCTCATAAAGCTAAATTTGTGTAGTTAGCTTTATGAACAGACTCAAAAAATAATAGCTAATAAATGCTTATATTTAAATAGCATTTATTAGCTAAATTTGTGTAATTATTTGTTCTAGTCCTTATTTTCATAAACATCCAACTTTTATCTTGAATTAAATTTTATTTATATCCTTTGCATTTACATAAATGATTATGAAATTATTAATCAAAATTTTATCATGTATGATACAATAGAAAACACAGTATTGCACAGAGTCCAACATCGCAATCTGGACAGTAGAACCTTGTTTCTCTCCTTACCTTCTTTCCTCTACTGTCTCTTTTTGAGCAGCAAATAATACACTGTCGTGTTGGATTAGCTTTCTTCTCTGATGATGGAATGTAATCAACAAAGTGTCTTTCAAACAGGCGTGAAGGCAGGTGCTCAGCAGAAGGATGTCCTCTTTTTGCAGAAAATTCCACCAAGTGGTACTTTTCAATTGTTTTCTCTATTATCATCGTTCCATACTCAAGATTACTTCTTTTCCCACCAGATTTTACGTACAACACATATGAATTCCACAGTGCTATATCTAAGAAATGAAGAAATATCTTCTTGTAATATTTTTTCCCTCTTCTTTTCATGACATTGTAACTGCTTAGTCTTTGGTCTACACGGTCGACTCCTCCCATAGTTCCATTATAATCCACTACCACTTTAGGTTTCATTTTTGTTTCCTTACTGCCGGTAACTGCAATCATCTGTGTGTTGTGCACAGTGGAAAGTAGTGCTACATCCTTTTTGTCCTTCTGTTTCAGGACCATGATTTTTCCCTTTTGATATGCAGCAATTTCTCCCTTTTTCAATTTTTTTTTTTTTTTTTTTTTAGCTCAATAGGCATAACTTTCCTGTTCAGGCAAGCTGTGCCATATATATCGGTTTTGTACGATATTAGCAATTCTGCCAGTTCTGGGGACGTATAAAAGTTATCAGTAGTTACACAGGGCCCTTTGTTCAAAAGGGGATACAATAGTGTCATCACGACTTGTGATGACGTAGGCAAATTTTCGAATTGCTTATTCAAAATGGTTTCTTTTCCTGTGTAGATTATGCATAACCACATATAACCAGATTCAAATTCGCATAACATGTAAAATTTTATGCCAAACCTAGCTTTTTTGAATGGCATATATTGCACCCAACCAAGGAGCCCCTTATACAACATCAAACTTTCATCAATACAAATGTTTTTATTTAGAGAATATGCGCTTATAAATTTTCCATTCAAACGCTTGAACAAAGGCCATATTTTACACAATTTTGGATTAGGGTGCAATTTGGGATCATAAACCTCATTGTCTGCAAAATGTAAAAATTGCAACAAAAGTTTGTATCTTCTGTTTGAAAGAAGTTTCCCAAATGTAGGTGTATGAAATATTCTTTTTAACACCAATATAAATTTTCTTCAGGCTTTTTCATGATGCCCTGTAAAATGAAAGCCACTAATAATATCCTAATTTCATCTTTTGTAGTTGGATACCATTTCTGAGCCCTTGATTCCTTTTTCAATTCATTTTTTTTTTTCAAATACTGAGAGGCATAACATTTTGTTTCATTACATATAATTTGTAGAGTTCCATCATCAAAAAAATATTCAAAAAACTTCAAAGTGTTGTCATTGTCAGGAAAAAAATTTAGTCTTGGGTCTCCTTGAAATATAAATTCTGGGGGAGCAGGATTTGGTGGTATCCGTACTTAATTCACACCATTGACGAGCAGCACTCAAGCTTTCTGAATCATAATCGTTTTCTGTATCAGAAGTACCGAAATCTGATCAATCAAATTCTGAAATAACTTAATGGTATTCACTTCCAAAATCATCATCTGAATTGGATTCAGTGGAATCAGAATCAATATATCCTGCACAAGCCATTTTGAAAAAAATAAAACAAGACGTTAGTTATGCAAGCACTCAATGATTCACGACAAAGACATCTGGACTTTCACCAGAAAGTGGTGCTTACTCTTATCTTAAATCTACAGCTGAAAACACTGTATAGTGCTACCAACTAGTGGCAGAAAAGTAAACAAAAGCATTTGAAACCATAAAAAGCACATGTGAAATAATTCGGGAAAGACTGATTGCAGAGTGTAAAATTTCACATTGCCTGAGCTACACTAGGAATGAGCCTGGATGGTACATTTTGCCTGCTCAAGTTCAGCTCAGGAAAAACTGGGAAGGGGTTAAGATGATATTCATATCATTAAATAAACTCAGAAAGCATAGTACTTCAAATTGTAATTGAATGTATACTAAGTGACAAAAAATCTCCTGACCAAATAAAAGTGATCATAGTTACTCAGGAGTAAAATTACTAAGAATTAACAACTCATTGATCCTAGCTTTGGAACTATATTTCTTTTCTTATTAACTGCAGATCACTAGCTAGGCAACAAAAATTGTTTTCAAGGTCATCAAGAGATTTTCTCCCCTATCCTTTGATCTAGTTGAATTATTTTTCACATTTAAGCATTGCTGGATTCAAAATCATAAATTCGCTGTTCTGTGCATGAAGTAAGCACTTTTATATAAATTATGTGGCCACAAATTCAATCACGCACAAAAATAAATTTTAAATTATTACTTTAAATACAAGAATTCAAAAAAGTAAATAAGAACAAAAAAGAAAACTTTTCAATCAAATGGATTTTAAAAAAAATTACAGTGCTATAAATAATTTTCAAAATAATATGCAAATAAATTTTTAAAATGGCTTTAGCCATTTTTTAATAAAATAACAAAATGTTTTTTATGAAATAAAAAAGTAAACTTATTTATGTGGAAGAAAAGCACCTAAGTATATTGCAAAATATCTGAAGCCTTAAATTTTCATAGCTTATAATTGCAGTACAGTGTTTTCCAGTTGGTGTTATGGAATTTTCATGTTTCAGTATATGTTTTAAAATTTCACTTTAATTGCATAAATCATTGTTCTCTACATTAATAATAGTAAAATCTAAGCAGAGAATACACTGACACATAGCCTTCAATCTGATAAGCAAATAAAAATAATATTCATAATAAAATCTCAAATCGATGTGTTGCAAGATAATTGGTTTTCAGTCATTAGTTGTAACAGTTCAGAACTGCTCCTATAGACATAAAAGTCAGTCTTTGACTAGTATTAGATGTTTAATTTAGCAGTGCTTATTATATACTAGCAAGTGATTAATTTATTTTATTTTCGGGAGCTTTCCCCTATTTTTTAGGTCATTATAAATTTACAGATGTGATATTTTATCAGGGTAGTACAGCTGTTCATTTGGCCACATATTAGTTAGTTTCTGAATGAGGATTTTCTTAATTGGTAGATTGAGAAAGATAAAACTACTTATTATTGGTTGTTATGCTTATTATATTTTAGTCATTATTCTCCTCTCTTAAAGGCAATTCATTGAGATTTAATATTTATTCATCAAAACTTCATAGTAGTTCATCCTCATGTTAAAATAACTGTTGTCATCCATGATATAATTGAAAATAAAATGTCAAATACATTAGTAAAACTTCAGAATTTTACTTCAGTTTCTAGGTTAATAACAAAATTGTACCTAAGTTTGTTTTTGTTGGCACTTAATTTACATATATGAATGACTATTGAAAACCATTAGTTGCTAAGCATTAACAATTTCATGAATAAACACTCCTAAAACTATATAGTTTTACTTACCTTACCTGTAGATTAACTTTATCAAACATACAATGAAAATTTTGAATTTTTTAAAAATCTTATAAATTTTTATAACACTCCTTTACTGTCATCATTAAGAACTATCAGATTTTAGGATTTTATGGCTATTGTACTAAACTTTCATGTATAATTCTCTTTTTTTATTTTATAAACATTTAATATATGAAATTGTGCTTGTATAAGTATATGAATTTCTTTTTGGCATTGTAAACTTTCCATTTACAGCAGATGAATTTACGCTTAATAAACCAATGACCTTTTGTTATTAAAAATGTATGCAAAATATATCAGAGCTATTATTGTTCCTGAACAGTTCATGGGTTTACCAGTTTTGGAAAAAATCTGTAGGAGAATATTATTAAAACACTATGCTGCAAAATTTTTCATGAAATTTGGGAATAGATTCTTATTTCCTTAATCTCAAATTAACAGTTAATTACTTTCCAAGATTCCTGATTTTTGAGTATTTTGTTTGACTATATTTGAATATTTATTTATATATGTTAACTTTGTTTAAAATATTCTGTGATAAAATCTTGATTTTTTAAGATTTTAAACTTTGAAAGCTGCTTTCTTAAAAAACTTCATCCTTGATATGAGGCATTTTCCTTTATTCATTGACAGTAATGCTGTGTTTTTAATGAAAATGAATTTTATTATTTGAGTTAAGTATTTAATTTTAAGTGGCCAGCAGTTTTAGCTTCTCTTAAATATTATTGCTTAATTTTATTCAGTTTTAGTGCTTTTCTGTTACTGGAGCATTATTTAACATTAAACATAAATATGCCACAAAATCTAACTAAATGCAACAATCTTGACATTATGTAAAGCTTCATGAAAGGAATGACTATTTTATTAAATCTTGAATAAATGCAAAATAAATCACTGTTACTATAATCTCACTTTGTAGATGCTGTTATATGTAATTATTAAAGAATGTTTAATAAAATGTATCAAATATTTTAATAGACTTGTTGCTCTTGAAGAACAATATAAGAAAGAAAAAGAAGAAGCAGACCAAATTTTTCAACAAGAGAAAAAGGTTTGCATTTTTTAATAAATGTGATTTTTATACTTTTATAAATTTGTAATAAAGGTGCTATATCTGTTGTGTACTTTGTACAAAGTAAAGAAACTATTATAATCACAAAAAATTTTAGTTATCAGGTTTAAATGAAAATATCCATTTTGACTATTTTTTTTTGCATGACATCTGTACAAAGCAAGGATCAAGTCAGAGTAAAGATTTTTTATCTTGAAACGAATTGTGAAATGGCTTGAAGATGGATTTTTTCGCAACATCTGTATGTATACGTATGTATCTGGCATAGCTCGAAAACAATTAGTCATAGAATGTCGAAATTTTGTGTGCAGGACTCTTTTACATATAGTTATGGAGCTCCCTTTTTTGCATGACATCTGTACAAAGCAAGGATCAGGTCAGAGTAAAGATTTTTTATCCTGAAACGAATTGTGAAATGGCTTGAAGATGAATTTTTTCACAACATCTGCATGTATACATATATATCTGGCATAGCTCGAAAACAATTAGTCATAGAATGTTGAAATTTTGTATGCAGGACTCTTTTACATCTAGTTATGCAACTTCCTTTTTTATTGCAATTAGCAGTACCAAAAGTGTATATATCTATATATATATAGATAGATAGCTAGCTAAATACCCACCTTCCTCACTCGGCCTTTATTTTTGCAATTGTTGGTCATAGTCAAATACTCCCAGTTGCAGAAGTGTTTTAAACTACAAAAATAATGTCGAGTTATAAAAAAATAAATTGGACAAATAATGAAATCTAACTTTCTATGTGGTTTCCTGGTTCCTGTATTTATATTTGGGAAAATTTCGCACTTCTTATGAAAAAAATAAAAATACAAGAAGTTTGACTCCCATGTTACAGAAATTGACCGGCAAATTTAATTTTAAAATTTGCAATTTTTTATGTTATTTTTAGCTTGCTATGAGGGATCAATTAAGTCAGAATAATTTGAGGAAATATGTTTAAATGAAGTGCAGCAAAAAAAAAAAAAAAGTGTTTAATTTAATTGGTGAAGAAGAAGAAGTCATATGGTGTCCATATCAGATTTTTTTTGGGGGGGAGGCTGCTGCTATGGCTTCTATCGCTTATGAAAATGTGTCTTAGTACATAAATTTGTAATAAATGTTTATAGTTTTGTTTTATGGAAGTATATATCTATGTCCATAATTAATCAGTTATAGGCAAAATACACTGCTGGCCACCCAAATTCCAACACCAAGAAAGACAAGAGATATCACAACAAAATTTATTTAATAGATAACATGTTGACCAAGTATCAAGTGATTAAATTTATAGACGTCTGTGAAGTGTGGTTCCTTCCAGAATCAGTAGCCAGAGTAACCGCCATTATTGGAGATCACCGCTGCCACACACCTCGGCATTGATTCAAAGAGACTTTGGATGCATTCTTGAGGTACAGCAGACCAAGCAGCTTCCACATGTTGCCAAAGTTGATCTGGTGTGGCAGCTTGGGATGTAATCTGGGTCAAACGTTCAGCAACCATGGACCACATGTTTTCTATCAGGCGAAAGATCCGGAGAGCAAGCCGGCCAGGGAAGCAATTCAATCTGGCGATTGATGAAGAACCCTTAGACAATGCATGCCACATGTGGTCGCGCATTATCCTGTTGAAATATGGCTGTGGGCAAGCCGTGAAGGTGAGGAAGGACAACTGGCTCCAACACCTTGGAGATGTAGCGCTGGCTGTTTAAAGTACCGGCAATGCATACTAGAGGAGTGCAAGAGTGATGTCCAATGCCGCCTCATACCATAATACCCAGTGCAGGACCAGTGTGGCGGTGCATAATGCAGCTGTTCAGCATCCTTTCTCCACGGTGTCTCTAGATTTTAATCCGACAATCATGGTGTTGCAGACAGAAATGTGACTCGTCTGTAATGACAATTTTATTCCATTCTGCCGTCCACATCCTTCTTTCATTGCACCATTGGCGGTGGGGACGTCTGTGGTTCTGCGTCAATTTTAGACGAAGCAATGGACGTGTTGCGGACAGACCACTCTGCTGTAAACGGCGTCGAATGGTACGCGCAGACACTGGATGATGCGTTACAGACTGAATGTGCCATGCTATGGTTCGTGATGTGACTGAGCAATCCGTCACTGCCATACACACAATGTTCCTGTCATCATGTAAAGTGGTGCACTGAGGCGGATGCAATCGAACACATCGGTCCGTCGTACCCTCCTGCATCCAACGGTCACATATCCGCATTACAGTTGTTTGGTTTTGTCCAACAGGACTACCGATTTTCCTGAAAGATAATCCACACTCTCGATAGGCCACTATCCTTCCTCTGTCAAACTCGGATACTTGATCAAACGATGATCACTGTTTTCTAGGAGGCATAATTGATGGTTTTTTAAAAAAAAAATCACCAGAAAAAAACACAATTTCCGAACTTGAAATCGTCGAAAACTCCAAGCCTTAAATAGCGCATTGAAGTGGCGCCACAGGCACACGTGATGTGTCGTGTGCGCTGAAATTCTAATCATTTGTATATCTCAGATCGGCTAATGCATGTTGTAAATTTCATGTTGTTTGCATGCTTCCTTCAGGGTGTTGCATTTACAGTGGCCAGCAGTGTAGTAATAAATTTAGAACCAAAACCACAAAGACATAAAGGAAATGAAATTTAAAACGAGTGAAATTCCAAAATCTCCCAGTAAAAAATGTAAAAAAAAAAACCCCATCAACTCGGTGTTTTTAAACCAGAAGAAATCCCCAAAACAACAGGAATATTATTAAAATCTGATTCAGTGTTATCGAGAGGCGATAGACCAGATTCAATCAAACTCCTCTTCCCAGGAAAACTACTGTGTTTCTGTTTATCCAGAATTAGCTGATGAACTATTTTAAATTATTTAATTACGTTAAAATTCTGAATGCCTCCTCTATGCAGTCGCCTTTCTTTCATATGAAATAAAAATACACAAAAACAAATTTAAATTAAATTAAATTAATTCAGTGCCTAATAAAGCAAAAGTAAAATATATACTATATATCAATGTTAAAATTCAAATTAAAATATAATTTACAAAGTATATTAATAACTAACTGAGAACGAAAATTTTTAACTTGCTATTAGAAGAACAAAGGACAGTAATTCAATAGGAAAATGTGATGCTAATGGTTGCCCGTTTGGCACTATTACTGATACAAATTGTCAGTGGAATGTTTGAAATCTCCCAAAAGGTTAATTTATAGTAAGATATTTTTTAATTTTAATTTGGAAAGCGTTAAAGTAATGCATGTAAGAAAAGGAAAAAAAAAAGAAATAAATATTAGGAAAGAATAAAATTTTCATGCCATATGAGAATAGAGTAGGCCCTTAATTGGTAAACGTGTAATCAATAAAAATTGTACATTAATTATTGGGAGTATAAATAAGTCTCCGCCATTTAACTAAAAATTGGTGCCAGCAGTATATTATGGCGGAAATTGTCTGATGTTAAACTCCATATCATGAGTTTCGAGTCTATTGACAACATCCTTGAAAATTAGCGATCCTATATCAACATCATATATTTTTGTTTCCATGCAAAAATGTCGAGTTTTGAGTCGAATGAGCATCATTTGCAGGAACTTTTGATTTACTTCTTCAATTTGAAGAAATCTTCAGCTGAGTCGCATTGATTGCTTGTAGATACATATGGTGATGCTGCCTCGAGTGAGAGAAGTTGTTGTGAGTGGTTTAAAAATTTAAGAATTGAGAATTTGTGTTAGAAGGCAAAGAATGTAGTAGAAGGATGAAAGCGTATGAAGACACAGAATTGGAAGCATTATTGGATGAAGATTCATGCCAAATGCAAGTAGAATTTACACTTACATTAGGAGTGACTCGAACAAGTTTCACCCCATTTAAAATCATTGGGAACGATTCAGAAGCAAGGAAATTGGCTTCCATATGAACTGAAACTGAGAAATGTTCAATGCTGATTTTTTACATGTGAAGGTTGTTTGCCAGGTATAAACAAAAGGGGTTTTTGCATTACATAATCGCTGGTGATGAAAAAAGGATCCATTGTGATAACTCAAAGAAGAAATCATGGGAACCACCTGCCATGCTTGAACATCAACAGCCAAGACATATTCATAGAAAAGAAATCATGTTGTGTCTATGGTGAGGTCAGTTTGGTGTCATTTACAGCTCAGACTGGAGTTCCTCATACTGAATGAAACCATTACTGAAGCTCTCTGATGAACACAATTGATGAGACTTAAGTCGAGCACTCAAAGAGAAGTGGAACCACTCCTACTCCAGACATGACAGAATTATTTTTCTGCATGATAATGCTCTCCCACATGTTGCAGCACTGGTGAAAGTCTATTCAAAAAACTCAAATGAGAAGTTTCTCCCTTCCTGCTGTATTCACTAAATGTTGCCCTTTCTGATTATTACTTGTTTTGATTGATGATGCATAGCCTGTCTGAGCAGTGTTTCACTTCATATGAAGATACCAAAAATTTGGGTGTCTTTGTCGATAGCCTCAAAAGATGTAGCTTCCTTCTGATGCAGTAGCTATATGCTGCCAGAAAGATAGGAAAAAGTAGTGGCTAGCAATGGACAGTGCTTTAAATAAAATGTTATGTACTATTCTTTCAGAATAAATGCCCAATTTTTGATAAAAAATTTTTACTCCTGGTACATAATTACAAATTACTCTTTCTTTATCCTTCTCTTATTTGAGCTTTCAGATAAAAAATTGATTACCTTAAAAAAATTTATAGGGTGTAGATCACCTTTTTTAAGTAGACTGTTAATAAAGTTAATTTGAATTTCATTTTCTTGTAAAATTTGAATCTCTTGCTTTTGCTGTGCAATTTCAGTGCATACATTTTTAATTTTTAAAAAAATTTGTGATGCTGTGTGTATGAACAAAAGCAACAAAGACATGACGCATTTATGTAACCTATATTTATTTACTAAAGAGTATAAGTTTCTTAAAGAACTTTCAGAAGATGATTTGAATAAATTTTCTCATACATTCAGGTAAATAGGTGATATAATTACATTCTATTCAACAATAATAATCTTAGTGAAACTGGCAATATCTATCCCATCTGTTTATAACTAAACAAGACCAATAAGAATCAGTTAATTTTAGACTACCTGGATGTCTATATCTGTAATCTAAAAGGAATAAAACTTTATGATAAAAGAAGGGAATTAAATTTTCTACAATTAAACATATAAATTGAAATAACTTGATCTCTAAAAAGGTTATTGCAAATATAGTTTTTAATCATATTGCCCATATTAAAAAAGTATGTACCGAAATTGAACAACAGCAGCAAGAAATTCTTCTCACTAAAATTTCACTAGAAAATGAAATTCCAATTAACTTCATAAACAGTTAATATGTAGAGACATTTGGTTATTTTAAAGAAGAAGACATGAAAATTAAGCAATGCCTTTGCCCGGACTCTAACCACGGACCTCTTGAATACGCACCGAGCTTGCTGACCACTATACCACGAAGGCATGCGAAAAAGGCAGGAGGAATACCGTATATACTCCCCCTTTTAAGGGGCGACTTGGGATAAGGAGACCCAGTCACCAAATCCTTTGGTGGGGAATCATCTTCCATCACCCTTTTTAGTTCGCCGAGCGTGCTGACCACTACACTGCGAAGAAGGCAGGAGAAATACCTTATAAATGTGAAAAAGCTGGTGTTGTCTACACCCTATACATTTTTTAAGGTGATCAATTTTTATCTGAAAACTCAAATAAGAGAAGAATAAAGAAGGATGAATTAAAAGGATTTATAATTTTAGTTTTAAATTAGTATTTACTGTACTGTTTTTCTTGACTATACGTTTTATTAACTGAGGGCCTACTCTATTCTGAGTTGTCATAAGGAGCCTATGGTATGAAAATTTTATTCTTCTCTAAATTGTGCCCTTTCCTTCTTTTCTTGCATTGATTTAATGCTTTCCAATTTAAAATTAAATTTTTTTAAAAATCTTACTGTAAATTCTTTAAAAAAAATCTTTAAAAACTCTTACTGTAAATCTTACTTTGGGGAGATTTAAAATTTACCATCACCATTTTTTATTGCCATTTGTGCTAAGCAGGCAACCTAGGTGTCTCTTTCCCCATTTTCAATCAGTTTCCTTTTTTTCCACAACATTTAACATTTGTGTTGTTTTGTTAAATTTAACTTTTTGTTATTTGTTTAAGTATTATTTGAATTTCTCTAGCTCTAGTAAAATTTCAATTTTAATATCTGTAATTATATATATTACTTTTTGCTTAATTAAGCAACTTGATTTTATTACATATATTTCATTTAAATTTTCTTTTATGTATTATTGATTAAAGAGCAGCTGTATAGAGGAGAAATGATTCAGGAATTTAAAATGATTCATCAGCTAATTTTGGGTGAACAAAACACTATGGTATTCGTTGGAAGTTGGCTGAATTAAAATTTGATTTATCTCATTTTTATAACATTGAATCGGATTTTGATTGTGTTTCTCTTCCTTTTCATTATTATACATTTTTGTATTTCTTTTGTTTTAAGGATTTCTTGTGGTTTAAATACTTTGAGATGATAGGGTCTTTTTACATTATTTACATTTTTAATAGGAGATTTAGGTATTTTTCAGGTTTTCTATTCCAGTTCTTTCATGTCTTTATTGTTTAGGTCCTAAATTTCTTATTTTTTTGTCTGTAATTAATTAACAGTTCAGCAGCATTTGCACAGAAATGATTTGGGATATTATTGTTGTTGAAAAAAAAAATTCTGTAATGTTTTAATTAACAAATTTAATGAATTAATAGGACAGGAAAATTTTTAAAAATTAATAATTACTTCAATTAACGTTTCAAGTCTGTTATATAGTTTTGTGCAAAATTAAGAGAATTTGCACAGTATGTTAAATTTCTGGGAAATTAATGGACAAATTTAAATGAAATTTGATATTAGTATACATTTACAACAGAGAAAGAGGTAAACCATTCAAAAATCATACCCATAATTATCAATAAAGCTCATAGTGCAGGGATGTTTAAAATCCATGTTGCGATATGAATTGAAAATGAGTCTAATATGGGATATGATCCTCTCTCACAACCAGAGAGAGAGGTTATGTTGCATGATGGCAGACTGAACAGGAGGCAGTTGAGAAGTTCCTATGGCAGTCAATCCCATTCCTACAGCAAAGCAGTTTTCAACTGTGTGATGGTTCTTGGAGGGGGGGATGACTAGATGAAATTGCCCTTTCAAGAACATCCCATATATGATATAAAGAGTTAAGGTCAGAAGATTTTGCTGTCTAACTTATACATCAAATGTCCTTTACTTTCCAGGTAATCAATGACCAGTTGAGCCTTGTGTGGACAAGTGTTGTTGTCCATTAACAAGAACTCAGAACCAACTTCACCCCTGAAAACTTGAACATAGGGCTGTAAGATCTCCTCTCTGTATCTCATAGTAGTCAGGGAGCCTTTGTCAAACACATGCGGGAGTGTGCAGCCATCCAACAGAATGCCTGCTCAAACCATTACACTTCCACCAGTATAATTATCCTCTTCCCTGATGAGGAGGAGATGGTGGTATTGTGTTTCATGTTGCTTCCAGATACAGGTAGCCTGATGATCAGTGGTCATGCTGAATCTCAACTCATCTGTAAAAAGCATGGTGCCCTACTGAAGTCTAGTCCAAGGCACATGTTGTCTGCATCATCCTAAATGCACTGTTTTGTATGCCGCATTGAACAGGGCACGAACAGGGTGTCTTCTGGCATATAGCCATATCTCATGAAGCCTTCAGGCAACTGTAAACCATGAAACTTGGCATTCCAGTGGCAGCATACAGCTTACATGAAAGCTGCGAGACTGTAGCACTCCTGTGTCACTGAAGTGCTGAATAACGATCCTGGTTCGCGATCAAACTTGTCCAGGTAGTCTCAGTATGCATCCAGTGTTCTGAAACTGTTTCCATAATTTGCAGATCACACTGAGCATTACTATGAGCTCTGTAGCCACCTGCACTTATGATTAGGCTGCCTCCAGTATACTGAAAATTCTTAATCTCATTCCATCATCCATACTTTCTTCGCTATTCATTTTTCTTGTTACCTTATAAAATTTACCCAACTCTTGTGAGCTAATGTCATGAAGGAGCATGAGCACACAAATAACTGAAAAGCCCACATGTGCTTATATTCTCTCTACAATCACAAGTCAGCAGAAATGTACATGTGCACTTATATAATCAACCCTGAATGTATGCATAATTCTTAGGCTCCTTAATTAGTATTTTGGTTCAATACTTTTCATAAAAATAGGCATAATTTCCAGATTCTCATAATTTTACACATGAATGTGTGTGTGTATACATACGTATTTTTTTACTTTGTGTTTATTTTATATATATATATATATATTTATACATATACAGGGTGCCCACTGAAGTGCAGTACCACCCGTTTAACTGCCGAACAGCTGCAACTGCAATCATAAACATCATGTCCACGAGCATTTGTTTATTTGTAATTTCTAAAACTGTGACATCACAAAATTATATTAGAAAGGGGGAAAAAAACTAGTTATGACAAGCTACTTTTATTTTCTATGTTTTAAACTTCTCTCCATCTGCTGAAATTCACATCTGGACCCTTGCTAAAACTTCATGTTGCACGCTGTAGCATAGAGGGTAGTATATTTGCACAAGTATCTTCAATGCGTCATTGAAGATGCTGCAGTGCTTGTTGAGGGATCCCACACATCTGCTGTTTGAGATATCCACACAGGAAAAAGTCCATAGGAGTCAGATCAGGTGAATGTGTAGGCCACTCTTCGAAACCACAGTACCCGATTTTTCGTCCTCCGAATTCCTTCATCAGGTACTGCTTCACTTGCAACGTCATGTTGGAACCATCCATTCAGGAGTTCACGCAATGGTAGGTTCTCAACAAAATTGGGTATTATGTCTTGCAGAAGTCCTAAATATTGTGCGGCCATTAGTGTACCCTGGTAAAATATTGAGCTGATTAGCCTTTCATAACGTTATTATAAATTCCACACCTTTATTATAAATTCCACACCTTTATTATAAATTCCACACCAAACGTTAATCGAAAGCTGTATTTGATGTCAAACTTCAGCAGAACATGATGGATTTTCCAGTGCCCAGTAATGGGTGTTCTGCCTATTGTACACTTCATTCCATGGAAAGAATGCCTCATCTGTCCATACTATACCTGCCAAGAATGTTGGCTAGACCTCGGTCTGGTTCATGACAGTTGCACCATGCAAAACGTCTCTCGGCATCCCCGTCCAATAATGTCTGATTAGGTGTTGGTCACTATGGATGAGCATCTAATTCATTTAGGATTTTCCAAAAGTGACTTTTTGAGGGGGCCACAATTTTCACTTATCTCTCTTGTTGCTGTGTGGATGTGTGAGGCCATATGATAAGATGTCTTTCGGTTGCACTTTGTACCCAACCTTAGCTGGTCTGCTGGATCAAGTCGGCTAGTCATACAGCCTATCTCCCTTAAACGTTTCATGACCTGTAGGATAGTTTTGTATGAAGGATGCAGGCCTGCAGAAGAATGTTGCCGATACACGCATGCTGCCAATCATGCCTTGTGCTCATATTCACCGTTAAGTAGAGATATTTCACTATAATCATTTTTTGAAAATTGCTCCATGTCCATGAACTTCAACATACAACCATGAGGAGATATCTCTGTCTGAGGTGAACAGGTGTGATATTTCATACATTATTGCATAATGCACAAATTCTCACACCAAGCTCAAGTTACGTTGAGTTGATGCGTTTTGTGACACAATTGTGCACAATCTGTATATTGTCTACTCTGTTTGTAAAGTCAATCAGTACAAAGATGCACTCCGGGGTTTGAACCACAGTCCTCACGACTATGAATTACAAGCGACATCACTATGCCGCAATACGGGCATATTTTTCATCTGAAAGGTAATCCTTTCTTCGTTCAAGTTTCGTGATGTCACAGTTTTGAAATCACGAAAAAACAAATGTGCATTTTCAGCATTCTGTTTTTACCATTCATATCCACATGATACGTATTCATACTAAATGGACGATGCTCTACCACTTTGTAATTCACTTTTTCTTCCTATCTCGTATCATTTTCGAGATAGAGAGGCGAACTTTGCCATTTTTCAGAATGTGGCGCTCTAAGCTATCTCATCAAGTAGCGCATAGCTGCTTTACTATACCTAGATACCAATTTTAAGAATATAGCTGCAGCCGTTCAGCAGTTAAATGGGTGGTGCCAGACTTTAGTGGGCACCCTGTATATGTATATAATAATTAAATGTAATAATTGAATCAAAATTAGATCACGGAAAGATTTACTATTTTAGCAGGAAATACACATATCAAATTGAAGAACAAAGTAGTAACAAATTTTAGCAAGTAATACACATATCAATCAATGCAAAATTGAAACAAATATTTCTATTGTGGGGTTCCACCCTTTTATTTCACAGTTAAATTGGGAATCTCTTATCCGATAAGCGAATAATCACTTGAGTGTGTGAGCAGAGACATAAGACTCAAGAAGGATTAATTATCCTTTATTTCTCAAAATAAGAATTAACACAGTCGGCTCTTATCTCAGAGCATACAGCAAAGCTTCCCACTTGGGCTTGAACTTAAGGTAATAAGAATTAAAGCTTAACTAATGGTTACCTAAAAAGATATTGCCAAAGCTATCAGGATTCTAAGTAGCTGGCTCCTAAATCTCAATTAAGTAGGCAAAGCTATCAAAGGCCTGAAGTATGGCAGAGCGTGGTAATAGCTTAGATAGAGACATAGCTCAAAGGCAAATGTGCACTAGTCAGAAACTCTGGCTCTCTAATTAAGTCAGTGAACCGTCGACTTAAATACTACTCTTACTAATTTCCATTAAATGTGTTACTGAAAATACATTCTGGTAGGAAATTAGGAGAGACAGGAAAGTGTGACAAACTTAAAGTAACTGTTATAAACTTAGGATAAACCTTACATCTTTCCCCACCAGAATTTAACTACTTAAACGATACGATCTCAAAATGACCTTGTTTAAGAGTGCAAATTTTACAAAAACTATTTAAACATCAAAGTTTAAATTCTAGAAATTGTGCTTTATTGAATGAATTTTATCTTTAAACTTTTTTTGTTTAGGGCCAACTTTACAAAAATATCTAAAGCTAGACTAAGAAAAATAACATTCACAAATTTTCCAATTTGACTGAGAACAATCATCTGATTCTTCTTGGAACATGCTATTCAGTCTTGGTCCTTCCAGTTTACCTGGAAGGAAATGGTATTAGTGGTATTCTTTCACAAACAATTTCTATTTTCCTTACCACTACTCTTTATTGAAATTCTTTGACCCTCAAGCAGCTTTCATTCACACAAGATTTAAATATTGACACAGAATTTAAGTCTCCTTCCCTCCCACTCTCCAGAAATTGTTCTGAATGAAGTGAGCATGTTATTTGTTGTGTTACCGTGAATATGCTCTACCATCTACACAACAGCTACAATTTGTTGGAACTTAGCATTCCAGACCTCAGAAAACTCCTTAAACACAAAACTACATCTAATGTGCTAAAAGAGAGCTTGATTTAAATTCTTAAGTAAAGCGTGGAGAGCCTAACTTTAAACACATTCAATCTATACTTTCTTTCTGTTCAACCATTATACGGAGTATTTTCACTCATACTTTGACCGAAAGCTTACATTTGTACTAATTTAATTTTACAGTACTTTTACAATTGATATTTAACTTTTTTACTTTCAATCCAACATTTTAGCATATGGCATTGTAAAATTCACTTGCCATCATTAGTTATAGTTGCTAGACAAAATTTACAATCTTAACTTTAATAAAAATATTCACAAACTAAATTCTCACAAACTTGTGATTTCAAAATTCTTGTTTTTAAGGGCCTTCAGCAACTTTGAACCACATGCTGTAAATTGAACTTGCATTCTAAATACGCAAACAAAGAAAATTTTCACTTATCTTTTTGGTTTTTATAGTCCATTCTTTTCTGGCAGAATTCTTCCCAGTGGGACATCTCAAATTTTGCATCTTGATTTTCCTTTCTAAGCATCTGGTATTTCTTCCAGCCTTTCTTTACGTTTTTTTTCCTCTGGCTATGAAGCAGGTTGACTTTCTCATAGGTTGAGGGTTCTGGTACTCTGGTCTCCTCTTTGCCATGTGGTAAATGGTTCGTTGTTCGGGATCTTTAACCCCCTGCTTGATTTTCCTGGTTTGCTGAAATGGAATGGCTTTCATGTTGGCTGTTCTTTTTCCTGTGGCGATTCTTCTCTCTGAAGCTCCTATGATCTCCTTTGATGTGGTTTCCACCGGGAAACGCTGTCTCTGAGGCAAAGTCTCCTTTGTTGTGACCGGATTCTGTTGTCGAGCTAGTTTCTTTTCCTGGAATGCCATCCACAGACTTTTTTTCGTTTCACAGTCAGAACTTGCTTCGGACGTTCCACAGGAAGGCAAGTAACTGTGGATTTCGTTGTCCTCTTTTTTACTGACCCCCCCCCCCGCGGCTGCTGCTGCATACGGTTGGCCGGTTTCTTCGGTACTTTCAGCTTGCTTCCTTTTGGTTTCTGGGGGAGTCCAGCTCAGTGTTTGACTCATTGCAGTTCGTGGTGCACTGCCAGAAACCTGCAATAGATCTTTTAAAACTAGAAAATCTATACGTCTGTAGTACGGTTTCAGCTGGTCCACATTACCAATTGTTTCCTGACCATTTTCCACCTTTAAATAAACCGTAGAAAATTTTATTTTCTCGATAATGAAAGGGCCCTTAAACCTGGGCTCAAGTTTGGCTACCCTATTTTCGGGTGCAGATGATAAGGAATGCTTAATCTTTAAAATGTATATTCTACCTCACATCTCTTTCTGTCATAATAGACTCTGTTTTGAGCTTGCCGCATCAGAATTTTTGATGGCTTCATTAATAATTTTCTGGATCTCATTCAATTTGAACTCTTTCTTTGCTGAAAGAAAAATAGCTTATCCAGTGGCGTTAAAATTTTTTTTCTAGGAATGATTCTGCGGGATTTTTTTGTGTGGTATCATGTTTTGCTGTTCTCAGGGCAAAGCCTAATTAATTGACACAGCTGCCCCAAAGGTCATGATAATTCTTAAGATATCCCCGAATAATTTTAACTGTATTCTTATTTATGCGTTCTACATTATTTGATTGCGGTCTATAAGGTACCATTTTTAGATGGCGTATGCCAAAGCCTGTACACAGCATTTCAAATAAATTATTTACCAATTGTCTACCATTATCTGATATTACTTTTACTGGGGTCCCATATTTTAAAATATACTTGCTTAGAAACGAATCTGCTACTATTTTTGCTGGTGCTCGTTTAAGGGAATTATTCCCTCCATTTTGAGAAATGATCCACAATGGTTAATAAATATCTGTTCTTGTTTATTTTTGTTCTAGGGTAGGGACCGAGGAAATCAATGCCAACCAATTCATTTGGAAAAGTGGTTTTATGTTATTTAAGTACCCAACTGGGTTGTCATTAATGTTATTAATTAATTGACACAGATGACATGACCTGACATATGCCATCACCACCATGTTCGCAGACCCTTTGCAAAGTTTTTCTAATCTCTAAATGTCCCAAAATTTGCAAATCGTGCTGCTCCTCTAAAATATTTAAGCGTAGACTCGTGGAACCACTGGTCAATATTCTTCGTTATCGCGGCTTATTTTCATGTAAAATAGCAACTTGTCCATAATTTCATAATGGGCTGCCCTATTGCGAATAGCCGTTAAGTCTACAGGCTCAAAATTTTTGGGGTCTTCAAGATATGTGTAAATGTCCTTGAATTCAGGGTCCGCTTTTATTTCGGAAATTATTGTTTAACGGGATTCAATAACCTTAGCAGTTAGTATCATACATCTAATTGTGTTTCCCTCTTCATCGGTCTTGATTCTTAACAGAGCATCCGCATGTATGTTTCCTTTCCCCAGACTATGCTTTATTATTAAACTCTTTCAGTTTTAACGTCCAATGTACAAGCTGGGGTGAAAGATTTTCCCCCGAGTACAAGCGACCAACTGCTGATGGTCTGAGTATACTGTTATCGGCGCACTTCCGAAATAAACACTCTTGCTGTCCTATGTATTGTGGATAATTATGCTGAGTTTGGTTTGCGTTTTACTAAAAAAGGGTATTGGCTGCCCATTTTGGGAGAGAACTGCATCAATTGCGTAGTCTGCTGCAATTTCTGAATTTTGGTCCCCTTCCAGGAATTTAAGAACTGGGGCATTTATTAGGGCGTGTTTCAATTCTTCAAAATGCAGTGTTTGCCTCAGCTGTTCACATTAATCTTGTTTTTTTTTTTTTTTTTTTTCATTTAAGAACCAACGAGAGTTCAACTATCTGTTCAAAATCTTTTATGAAAACTCTGTAATAGGAACACATGCCCAGAAAAGAAGGTAATTTCATGGCCATATTTGGAGGTGAATAACTCTTAATCGCTAATATTTTGGAATTATCTGTTTCGATACCATTTTTTCAGATTTTATAGCCAAGATACCTCAATCCCTTGGCAACAAACTTGCACTTCTTTGGATTTATTTTGAGGCTGGCTTCATTTAACAATGTAAAAACTTCCTCCGTATATTTAATGTGTTCATCTATGGTTTCGCTGGTGAGAATAATATCATCAAAACATATAACTGTACTTTTGCCTAAGACTAGCCTTAAAACAATGTCTGTAAACTTTTTAAATGTAGCCGGAGCTCCACTTAAACCAAATGACATTCTCAAAAAGGCATACATGCCTTACTTTGTAATAAAAGCTGTTTTCTCAACATCTTCAGGTTTTACTGCAATCTGAAAATAGCCTGACGTCAAGCCTAGTGTAGTCATATACTTAGTAGAACAAATTTTCTTATGATTTCATCAATTATCGGGAGGGGATATGTATTGGGTGGAGTATTTCATTATGCTATTTAACTTGCAGTAATCAACTGCGAATCTCCACGAATTCGGATTTGAGGTCGTAACCTATTTCTCTTTTTGCACAAAACTACTGGACTCGCATAGGGGCTGGTACTCTGCGTAATTATCTTTTTCTCGAGCATTTTCTTAATGTGCTGCTCGGAAATGTCTTCCTTCACACTGTCATACCTATAATGCTTTGACCGGGCTGGGGGCACACTACCAGTGTCAATACTGTGTGTTACAACTTATCAGAAACCAGGTTTATCGTTAAACAATTGATAAAATGTCCTTACCAATTTTCCACTTTTTCCTTTTCTCCTTCTTCGAGATGATTGACATCGACCTCCGGCGTTGCCCCCACTTCTTCTTCAATGGTCTCCGTTTTCAGCTGTAAAGTAGAATCTTTGAAGTTAAGTTTTGCACTAGCTGTGCATAAGAAATCAACCCCCAATATAACTGCAGTTAACAAATTCTTTACCACCAAAAAATTAACTTTTTGAATCTTGTTTTTTATTTGAATGTGCAGCCCCACTTTTCCCATGCAGACACACTGTTTGTCTTGGGCAGCAATCACCCTTTGTTCCAATGTTTTAAACAATCTATAGGGACAAAAATGCTTTTTATAAAGAAGTCCTGTGAGAGGAAGCTGCATTGAGCCCTGGTATATAGTAGGACTGTAGTAGGAACGTCGTTCAGTACAATATAAATCTTTGGCGAGGCCAAATTTTGTATGACTACCATATTCAGCTTAATTTCTGAGAGATTTTTCTTGCTAGACAGTGACCAGGCCCTTTTCTTGGCCAACGAAATCAATTTAAATTCTTCTTTCCCATCCCTTGGTTTTGCTACTTTTTATTTCCAAATGCCTTGGACTGACCAGTCTTCCTATCATCTGGTTTTTCAACTTTCCCTGCTTGCCGATATGGATTCTTTTGGCCTTGAGGTTTCTTGTGTGAGGGAAACTTTTTTATACTGGCGAAAGTTGTTTGCACGCGTCGTTTGCCTGCTCAGAAATTTTACTGCTAATTCAAATAAGCTTTCTAGAGTTTGCGGGTTTCTGACTCCAAGAAAGTCCTGAATTGACAGAAGTAAACATGGCAATATGATTTTCATAATGTGTTTATCTGACCTTTTTCCATATAGTAAATTAAAAATTTGGATCTTCCTTAGGATGAATTCCGTTTATTCGTCGAAGTTGATTTGATACTTGCTAAACAACTCCGACTTGAGCTTCTCCCAGTCTTTCACAACTGGGAATGCTTTCAATAACGATGTTTTCAAATTTTCCCATTTGAATTTTTCTGAACCTGGATCCTGCAACAGACTCTTGCCAATATTTTTATACCAGCTGAGAGCTTGGCTTTTTAGGTTCGATGTAGTGATGATAATTTTCTGCAGCTCTGTTCACTGGATATAACCTGAAATGCAGGTCCAACTGCTCCAGGAAAGTCATCATGGAACCTTTACCATCGAATACTGCAGCTGGCTTCATGGCAGTTCTCCATGATAAATCTAATTATGATAAACACAGAATTGCTAAAGTCTTTGTAAATCAAAAGAAACATCATAAAGTAAAATTAAAATATTTCAATGTCAACATTTTTTTGAGAAAATGAATTTTCGAAAAGGAGTTTATTATTTTAATTATTTCTCATATATATATAAATATGGGGTTAGAGGTAATGTAAAATACATATGCAAAGTTATCTAGAAAGTTCTGCAGTTTTTTTTTTTTTTTTTTTTTTTTTTTTTGTTTATGATATTGGCAAATGAAGCAGTACAAAAACATAAAATTTCATTCAATCACATACACATCATTTTACTTTGTTTTTGCCATCTCTCCAGCTGCTGGAAATTTTTTTTATAAAAGAGTCAGTAGATTTATTCATAAAGAAATATTGAGGTACCGTTTGGCAGTCCCTCAAAAAGCTAACCTCAGAGAATTCTTTCGTGACCTGAAGCGATAAAAAGGATAAGATGTAATGATTATGGGGGGGAGTGACATGGAACCTCCCAGCTGTGTTCAATAAGTCTTTATCCAACATTCATTGAAATGCAGGCCAAGGATTGTCATGATGGAAGACATCTCTATAATTGGTTTATTCTGAGTGCTTTCTTCAAGTTCTGCTTTTAAAATGGCATTTTAATAGTATTTTTCTGAATTTATTGTCTGATTTGGTTGCAACAATTCATAGTACACAATTCCTTTTAGTCCCACCGTACACGAAGCATTACTTTTTCAGGATGCAGCCATCTTCTCAATTTTGCTAAAGAAGGTTCTTTTGGCTTACCCCTTGATCTTTCTTGTGAAACATTATTGTGTGGTATACACTTCTCATATCCGCTAATGAACCATTAAAAAAAGGAGCTTCTTTATTTAATTTCAGCAAAAAATCAAATACCAAAACTTTAGCAAGCATATTCTATTCTCTTAAAGTATGGAGTACTTATGCACCATAGCAGCTTTTTAAAAGATCATGTTCTGTACTACTGGAGTATTTAGTCTGTCTAATAGTCCCTAAAGTGTAAATGCAGATTTCCGGAAATATACCTTCTTTTAATAGGCCCTTGTTTACAGAAGATGATCACCCAGAGCAGGCATTATCATCAAGGCTAAAATTTTTGGTCTTCTTAAATCTCCAGGAACTGCACTTGTCCATATTCAGTACAAATTTTATGAGCAGTCTGGCCATTATTTTCCCCTTTTTTGAAATAAAAGAACTCATAGTGTAGCAAAAATGAACTTCTGGTTCTCCCTTCTTAGCATTGCACTGAAACAAAAATGCATGCTGAAATACAATACAAGCTAGAATTGCACAATACAAATAAAAAAGAATTTCGTTTAGGTTACCCCTTATCAGTAGTTACAAGATAATTAGAATAAAACGTGCTTCAATTTGAAAAACTGCAGAACCTTTCGAATGTCCTAATGTTTTCCATTTCAGTCATAAGCTGTATAGTTTAGGTTGATATGTAAATATCATAAATAAGTTTTCTTATGCTGTGTTCATGATGTATTTTGCATTCTGTGTTAAAAAAAGAGAGAGACTATCAGCAATTTAAAGTTCATAATCAGTCATAGAGTACAATATATAAAGAACTAACGTAATTGGTGAGCTGATGTGTAAATAAAGTGTATTATTTTTTTGGTCTTATATTTATGTTATAAAAATTTTATATCATGAAACAATATATAAAAATTTTTTATGAATGATTACCTGATATTTAATAGTTTATTCAGTATTTTCCCATTTTTATGATCCCAGGTTTCACCAGTATTTAATTGCTAACATAAACTACTTAAATCTAGCAAGATAAAGCACATGTGTTTTTGCCACTGCGAATTAACTTTTGTTTAACTACTGTGAGAGTCAACTTATGACTGCATACAAAAAAGATAAGGGCAGATTGGTTTTGAGCTAATTTAAAGATGGATATTTCAGTTCTGGAAGATGATAACTGATCTATGTGAAATTGTAGTTTTGATAAATCTAGTTATAGTCAGCATTATTTATGATTCTTATGTTCGAAAGCTGGATTGGCATTTTCGCTAACAGTGATCACTTTACTAGTTTGTTCAACAGACCACACTTAAATAGTTTTTTAGTCCAAAGGGGCAATTTGCCCAGAAGGACTATTAATTTTATTTTGGCATTTGCGTTGATTCACTAAAAGCATTGTTTCAGTTTTCAGATTGTTGCCACCAAATATTATCGCCCTGTATTATATTTAAAGAAATTAAATAATAAAGAATCTGCATAAATGTATGCATGTTTCTTGCATTGTGATAAAGCAATGGTACCTAGAACCATCAAATTTTGAATCTTGAGTGTTTCCTTCCGGAATATGGGCATCTGGATGCCCAAATTTGAAATTAGGAACTTGTTTTATTATCAACTTCATATTTTGTAAAACTTTAACGAATTTTTTAAACAAACTCAAGGATTTCAAAGTGAGCAATAGCAATGTTGTACAGAAAAAAGATTTTTATCTCCACTTCATGGGACTGTGCATCGGAAATTCTAAAGATATGCTCATTTTAAAATTATTTTGCGATATTACTCGTGAACTGAATTTTATGGTTTAACTACGAAGAACATGATATTCAATAAATAAAGGTAACACACAAAATGTTAAAAAAAATGCTCCCTTGGACGTAGTTTAAAATCTGAAACCTACATACTTTTTTTTTTTTTTTTTTTTATGTTAACAGTTTTTTGATTTGCTGATGACTGAGGAAGATGCTATATTATTCTTCCAAGAAAGTTGCATTTTACTTCATTCGGATAAACTTAGGCAATAATCTTGATGTTATTATGATGAAGGCTATGATTTCACAATAAATAAATTACCAAACTTTAAATCAATAGTTTTTTTCACTTATTACTTAAAATGAAAAGTTTTGATTTTTGAAGATAATATATAGATTATTTAAATCTTCTCTGAAATAATTAATTTAAATATGTAAGACTTTTTTCTCGTGTGTTCGTTTTTGTGTGTGTCTCAAAAAAATGGTTATTTGATCAGGAATAAATAACATGTGTTTATTAGAAAATGTTATTTTGAATATTTTACCATAATTTAAAGTTTCTAAAACTTATAATCATGTTTGTTATTTCATATCAAATATTGGTATAGTGGTTTTAAAATTTTAAAACATACAGATTTAGACTTTTATGTTTAAGATTTCTAAATGTATTTCACAAACAAAGAAATTCGAACTTTGATAGTAAGACTACTTAACATATTTAATAAATAGCTCTAATTTTATTTCTTCTGCATGCACGAGGAACTGCATGAGGAATTGATGTTGTTTTTATTTTATGAATAATTATTATAATGAAGTCATAAAATTGTGTTTGTGATAAGTTGTTAAAATCATGATATGCAGTTAGAGAATTTTTTAAATGAAGAATGAAAAGAGAAACAATCAAAAATTAGAATCAGTTTGGATATTACGTTAATGGAAATCAGTTTGGATATTACGTTAATGGAAATCAGTTTCTACTGTATGAGTGTTATTAAGATCGCAGATGCTAGTAAATGGATCTGTTACTGGCATGTAGTTTAAATAGATATGATTAGTCTTTTTTCATAGAAGCAAATTCAGTACCTCAGCTAGAGAAGCCAGTTCAAGTGTGCCAGTGAAATCCATTTACATTCTTCTCATAGCAGTATTAGTGAAGTATTTATCTTGATGATGATTGTTATAAACAGTCATAAAATATCAGAATGGAAATAGGAATAATTCTTTCCTTTTTGGAATTACATGATCAGAATGGATTAAAAAATATATATATATTTCCATTATCACTCAATCATATAAATTTATCAGAATGAAAAATAATTTCTTTTAATTATCTATTTAAGTCCAAAGTTATTAGAATTTTTAGAAATAAAATACAAAGTGTTCAATAATTTTAGTAAATCACATTAATTTGTTCAAAAATTTTTTGAGAAGTAGTGTGAGATTTGCATATTATAAGTAAAAAATTTTGTTTTCTATTTATTAGAATTATGAAGCAAAAATAGAAAGTCTTCAAAGGCAGGTTGAAGAGCAGTCAATGATGTCAAGCATGTACAGTTCCTGCTGTATTAATGAACTTGAAACTACTATTGATGAAGACAATGATTACAGTGAGTATGCTTTTCAATCCTTTTTCTTTCTCTATATTTTTGTTAATGATGATGATATTCCATTTGAAAGTATTTACATGTAAAATTTTATGCTGTCTGCTTTTTAGTACCTTTTTAAACTATTTTGCTTGAGTATTTCTCTCTGTACATATATAATACCATATGAAATGATTTTGTGAATAACCATTCATATGATGCGATTCATATGTGATTTGCAGTTGCTGTCTGTATTGGCTACAATCCTATAGTAAGTTGACAAAAAAAATAAAATATTTATAATGGATCATGTATAAAGTTCGTAGGTTAGAACAATGCTTCATTTACAGTTCAAAATCCCATTCACTTTTTGTTGTATATAACTTATGAATTAGTTATTAACCTAGTTTTTAAGTGTGCCAAAAATTTGACCAAAAATCTTCCGTTTTAAGTCTAATTTGTGTCAGTGATTTAAAGAAACAACTAAAATGAAAAGAGCTTGACTAAGGGTAAATATTTTGAGACCAAAATAGAAGTTTTAAAAGCTTTATGTAATTTTAATGAGAGTTTCAAGAAACAGCTTTAACCTTTTAGTGATTGCAAGATTATAAGCAATTCTTCCTTTCTAAATATGCACTATATCTGTCGGTTGCATTGGGAGCAGATGGTACTTGTTTTCTCCTTAGATGCTTTGTTAAAATTTCACTATCTTCTCTGAACTAGAAAAATAGAGACCTTTTTGAAAGGGAAAATATGCATGTGTCTTTATAGAAAGTTACTCTTTTACACTGTTTTATTAAAAAAAATAATAAAAACATTATATTATGCATTGTTATTTTCAGTTATATTTTTACATTTTATAAATTGTTAATATAATAATATTTTAGTACCGAGTTTTTAAAATATAATAAGACGTGCTAGATAATTAATTTACAAATCAATAAGGCATATAATATTATAATGAACAATTTAAGAATCTATTTATTTATATATTTACCTAAAAACAATTTTGTCTGTGGTAGACTGTAAAACATGGAATGGTATACAAAGTAGCATTTTGCACTGTTAAAATCTTCTCCACTTGAATCATTCTTCCGAATTTTTAAAAATCCGAATCGTTTTCATTATCTGATAAAAAATTTCAGTCTTATTAAAAGATAAACCTGATATTTTATCCATAGTGTTTAATTTTCTGTAATCGATAGTGAATCACCAGGTCTTAAAACTGGTGGGAGGGAAGTTATTCTTTTTCCTGTATAGTTAGAAGGACAATGTTAGAGGGACTATGCATGGGAATTATTATGTTGTTTTCAACATGCCCAGAATATGTTAATCTTTTCTTTATCATTGCAGTAGGGATTTCTTATACATGGGGAATTATTTGCTTTTTTGACCATGCGCATGAATCCTAGAGTATCATCAAATGAACCGTAAAAATTTCTTACCAACTGCTGCAACTTGAAATAAAAATTTTTTTTTTTTTTTTTTTCAACTTTGCATAACAATTTCACCACCTAGAATTTTCTTAAATGAAATCAGTTAACTAATTAGCATTTGTCTGATATTTACCATGCAGTTTGAAGTTTAGTGTTGCTTTATCTTTAACCATGGTAAATGTTCTTAAAAGTGCAGCTTTAAATACATGAAATTTATAATTCTCATCTAGCAGATATTTTCCAGTGCACTTTTACCAGTTCAATGCTTGTTCTTTCAGTGTAGCAGTTGCTATAGCAACCCTTTGCACTTCTGCAACCAGGTACAATAAAAATGGGTTTGTTAAGCTTTCAATAAAATTCAAAACTGAGCTTCTGCCATCAAAGTTAGTGGATAGTTTCTTCGATGCACATATATTGCCTAGAATATACTGATTCTTTCCATTAGCGTTATTAGTGGTGTAGAAACCGGGAGTCTTGGGGGCTAGCCTAAAAGTCATATTCTTGATGGTCATTGTTTGTAAGAGAGTTGGGCATCAGATTTAGTGAACTGCATGAAATTTAAATCAATGACCTTGAGACCCTACTCAACTGATAATCAAGTTATTGTTCTATTTTAATTAAGATGATAAGACCTACAAAATTCAAAATAACCTTTTTCTTTAACTATTTAAATTTAACTGAAACCATCATTTGTGCATACGAAACAAAACTCTGTCATTTGCAGGTACTTAACATAATTTAAATTTAAATTCAAGTATTGTATTGGAGACTGCATAAAATGATCTACTTAAAAAGCTGGCTCAAATATTTAATGCTGGTTAGCCGAATGGCTACAGATGGAATAAACTTTGGCTGAGGTGGTGAGAGCATGTAAACTGCAAGCGAGACTGCCAAAAGCTCTTAATAGATTCAGATTGTCATCTTAAATGCTCATGCAACTAATATGCATTTTGGCAAGGACTGTGAAAAGAAGAAGTTGTAGTAAAGATTCAAATCATAATAATTGGTTAATTAATATAAAATCCTTGCATGCTAACAACTGTTTGGTTAAAAAAGTATTTTATGTAAGCACATTAACTTAATTTAAGAATATATTTTCTCTCTCTCTCTTTTTATAATTTCAGCTATTTTATTTTGTTATGATACAGCATTGAAATGGAGAAATAATAATTTGTAATTCCTGCAAAAGTATTTTTAAAAATTGAGTTCTTATATGCAAAAAGCTTAAAATTATTTTGTTTATGGTCAGCCAGTTAATTTCAGGTAAATTATGTCTCAGTTTATATATTAGGCAAATTTGTTTAGCTACATCTTTCAGTTAACAATAATAATATTTTACAATTAAGTGAAAATTTGCAGAGAGAATTTAAAACTTAAGTTTGTTGTTATAAAAATTTCTATTAATCTGATATTAAACTTTATAATTACTGTGATTGCTAACAATTTTCAATGTGATTTTCATCATTATACAAGTTTTTAAGATTATTGATGATTTGAAATGTATTGTAAATGTTTTACTTCATAGTATGAAAAATAGATGTGATACTTTGTGATATCGTCCTTTGTAATATGCAAAATAAATTCATTTTTACTTTATTTTTAACTCTTCCATTAGATTTTAATGTTGTATACAATGTGTTAAGGATAGATTAATAATGTTCTCATCTCTCATATTCCTTTTGAAAATTATCATAATTTTAAAATTTTCAGTTGACCCTCCTTGGACTGAACATCAATATCAACTTGCTGAATGGGCCTTTTTAAAATGGAAATATCATCAGTTTACTTCATTACGTGATGACTTATGGGGTAATGCTATCTTCTTGAAAGAAGCAAATGCTATCAGTGTAGAGTTAAAGAAAAAGGTTAGTAATCATTATCAATCTTGGAATTATATACATCTCAAAATTCTTAAAGCCACTTTAGGTATTAAAAAAGATATGTGTACATAAAATATCCATATGTTTCAATAAAAAAAGAAAAATATTTTATGTGCTTGCTTTCCTGTGTATCAGAATTTTTCTATTATTGATTTTTATCATTGATTTTCCTATCATTTGATATATAATGTATGTTATAAAATAGGTTATATAGCCACACAGTAGCTTTGTTGCCATATGGTTGCTGCTAATGTATTTCCATTCACGTTTGGTTAATCATAAATAGGTTGTAATCAGATAGCTTTATTACATATGTTGCAATACAGTTTCAGCAAAAAAATTGAGTGCAGTGTTAAAAGTGTTAACTACTGAATACCGCTTAAACGTTTTATGCTAAAAAATATATCAAGTAACTATATGACGTTAAAGAAAAGGGATATGATTCATTATATTATTTTGAAACACAGTATGGAACCAAAGTTAGAAAAATCCTGCATTTAACTTTTTTAGTAACCCGAATGGGCTATTAGTCTAAAATAGGATTTTGCATTGAATCACTATAAATGGCGTATCAGTTTTCAAATTGTTGCCACCAAGTATCATCAACCTGTATTATCATGGAGGCTGGCAGTGTCTTACGCGAGCATCTGTCCAGGGCCGGGGGCTTTTTTGCTATTAAGCCTAAATCCGTGAAATTTCCGAAGTATCAACGCATTGTTTAATAATGCTCTATAGAGTATTTAAACGACTTACGCTTTATAGATATTTTTATATATACTTTAATTACCTTATTTCTTGTTTAAATGCATATTTTACGCATTTTTTTTTTCATTACTCACCATTTTATGACTTTTAACATTATACATCTGAAAACTAAATATATTACTTAAAATTCTCTTTTCATATGAAAAATTTGAAAACAGGGATCTACACACAGTCCTACGTTACATTCCTTGCACTCGTAATAACTCATTTGCCGTTTTGGAGGATTTTTCCGGGAATGTGAACAAACGAAGCATCATCGTCTCGTTTTCTTATCAGTTTCTTCTGAACAAAGTTTTGGAAAATGTCTTTCAGTTAATCTGAGCGGATTTAATGATTCTGCTGTCTTGATGTGATATTAACATTGGTGCTTTTAGAGGAATACTGATAAATAATTTGATTAACTAAATTAAGCCGATAATTCAGGAGAGGAAGATTTTTTTTACTTTTTTTGTTGAAAAGAGTATTGGCGTTAAATACAGCCATATCCATGATATTGAAGAAAAGCTTCTTATACCATTTAACAGTTTTTCTGAAAGATGGGTACTGAATAATGACGGAGTGGTAATTCTGAAAAATTTTCTATTGTGGATGACCATGGAGGAGTACTTGCTTTCGACGTACTCGACGTACATATGTCTGAAATGTCCTCATCATCATTAGATTCGACAGATTCTTTATGATCAGAATATATCATAGTATCACTATCACTACTATCAGAATCTGTTTCAGAGTCAATATCTGAAATATTTTGCATCATTTCTGCTATTTCATGCTCTGTTAAACATTTTCAACACTTCGACATTGCAACGGTAAAAACAGAAGGAATTCACGTAATTATTTTCTAAAAACTGAACTGCAAACCGAAATACCCAACGCTTTAGCGAAAATAAAACTTCTCTACTTACAATTAACAACTACCACGTGCGAATTTAAAGAGACGTCATAAAGCACACGATTCGGAAACATTTATTTCCCCTTTTGTTTATATAATCAAAAACACGTGTATGTGAGTCATACTTCTCTCATTTCGAGTAGAAGGTCTAATGTACATGTATCTGAAGCCATATGGACATACAGTGCCATCTTGTGGCAGAAATTATAGTTTTTAAAACGTTCCAGCACACTGGCACAAATACGTGACAGTCGGGGCTAAACGGGAAAACGCTCTGGCACGCCTGCATGTCGGCCAGGAAGTGGGTGTGTTCGTTGCTGGCACGTAGACGTGACAGCCGGCGTGAAGGGGTTAAAGAAATTAAATAATGAAGAATTACATTCATGTAAATTCCTCATTATTTAATTTCTTTAAAAAGGTGCCTAGAGCCACCAAAAAACAAGGTGCCTGGGTCCACCAAATTTTGTATAACGTAGTCCTCTAACCGAATATGTGCACCTGGAAGCCTGAATTTTGAATTCGTTTATCTTTTTCATATCTTGTAAAACTTTAATGAATGATTAATAAATTCAAAGATTTGAAAGTGAGCAGTGGTGACACTGTGCAGAATAAAAAATTTTTATCTCCAGCATGCAAGACATTATATCGAAAATTCTAAAAATATGTTGTTTCTAAATATCTGGTGATTTTTACTTTTGAATTGAATTTTTTGTGGCATAAATGTGAAGACTGTGGTATTTAATAAATAGAGTTAACATCCAAAATGTGTATAATAAAAAGACAAGAAAAGCATTTTTCTACCCATCTTACTAAGAAAACTGAACAGTGGTATGATGAACTAAGAGTGAAATGTATGTAACAGTGCATTGGGAATTCTAAATTTTGTTAAATTAAATAAAACATTTTGTGATCTTCCTGTTGTATTATATACAGTGTAAGCGCAAAGATAAGGATGCTTAATAAGGCAAAATAAATGGGTTAGCAGAGTGCATGCTACAGTAGACTGCGAGCTCAGCGAGAGCATAAAAAAAAAAGAGCTTTAACAAACCCATTTGGTCAACAGTTAAAATCTGAAACCTCTTGTATTTTTTTTTTAAATTAATGAAAATGATATACTAAGAATGTAAATACGAAAACCACTGCAATATCTTTATTTTCTTAAATCATCATATCAAGAATCATTACTTGCACATCTACACATTACAGGTGTGTTACTATTCATTTTCATTCATAATTGCTTTAAAAAATAAATTTCATTCTATTCGGACTACTGAAAAAGGCCAAATTATATAGATAAATAAAAAATGCATATGAATATGTAATCAAAAATGAGCGCAAGGGGCACACATAATTTCTATAAAATATCTTTTTTAATTGTACATTTACCTCAAATATCTTCAGATATCCATTATTTCCTAAGTGATTTGCATTTTTTATGTGCAAATTATTTTAAAAGCAAAGGCATTGATATTATTAATGCCCTTGACTTGAAAAAATAATAAGGTCTTTAAACCAGAGATGTCTATATAATAATTCCTAAATATTGTGGGGAGCATTGTCATAAAATGAGAATAGAAATGAAACAGCAAATTGAATTATCAATTTATTGGGTCCAAAGAACTAGCTGATCAAACCTGGCAATACCTAAAGAATAGTTTTGAAATAAATCATAACACAGCTCAGTAACTGTTAAATAACTTCATTTTGAATTCAGAAATATTTGGCCATTGAATAGGAGTGTTTCCCAGGATGTGAATGGCTTTATTTTTATGATCACTTTGCTTCTGAGAGCTACACGTTACACATGGAGAAACCATGAAAACACCCATGCAGCCAGCCCGTTTGCAGGATTTGAGCCTCAAAGTAGCAGTGTTCAGGAACTTTACCGCTCGGCCGCTGGTGGGCAGTAGTTTGATGTATTCCATAGAATCAACTTGAGCATTTCATATGTAAAAAAATAATTTTAGTTGCACATGCAAGTTCAGTGGAATGCAGTTCGTGTGTTCTTCGAATGCTGGTTTCAGATTAAGGAGCACAAATGGTAATTTTTTTCCTCGTTTAGGAGTTTCATGCACATTAATGCGAATAGGACGGTAAAATTTCTCAATTAAGCCGTTGCTTTGAGGATGGTAAGGAGTTGTGCATATTCAGTTCACATCTAGAAGTTTTGTTAGATAAATAGGGTAAAAATAAACAAGGTTCATATTGACATCTATGGTCAGTTGTGATTGTAGATGAAACACCAAAGCAAGAGATTTGGAGCATTTTTCAGAAAAAAAAAAGCCTGTGATTGAAGGCCATTATGGCATCATGAGTGCAAAACATCTTTAATAACCACATCTAAGACATCAACTGTCAGTAACAACTGTTAACCAGGGGCATTGTAACCAAGTGTCACTGAATCTGTTAGATGAATTTTGCATTTTTCAAAGGCTGAAACAGTTTCTGCTGGGACGTTAAACATTCTTCTTAGAAGCTTTTAAATGAAAATTTAGCTGAACTTAAGTAGTAGCTGCCTTAAGATAGAAGCTGCCTTTGGCAAAAATCTTCGGTGAAAATTCAACATTCTTTTGGACAAAAATCTCTTAATTCACATGATATTACAGGTTTAGGGAAGTTAGAAATTATTGCAGATTCTTCAGGAAGAGGCTGAACACCTGAAGGTGTACTTAAACAACCAGGAAGTGATACCGATGACTTTCCCAGAATATACACTCACGTTTGTGAAAATTGCAACACCAAGAAGGAATCGTCATAATTGAATGCAATTTAATACACAGTTGAGTGGTAGTGGTACAAATAAATGATTAAATGTTCAAAGCAAACAAACAAGAACAAGAGATCAGAATCAGTATTTTGTGTGGCCACCACGCGCCGCAATAAGTGCTGCTACACGACGTGGCATGGAGTCAAACAAAGTTTGAATGTCTGACTGAGGAAGAGCATTCCATATCGTTTGTACGCGTACCCAAAGTTCGTCTGCAGACGCAACAGGACGAGGATCACGAGCAAGACGCCGACCAATGACATCCCACACATGTTCAATTGGCGACATATCCGGGGAACACGCAGGCCAAGGAAGAAGCTGTACCTGCTGCGCTGCAAAGAAGGATTTAACAATCCGAGCAGTATGAGGGCGGGCATTGTCCTGTTGAAATACAGCGCCTGGCAAGCTTTGAAGGAAGGGAACAGCTTCGGGCTGTAGAACTTCACGGATATACCGGTTGCTGTTCAGATTGCCCACAATTCGTAGCAATTGAGATCGTCTATGATATGCTATGGCGCCCCAGACCATAACTCCGGGTGTTCGTCCACTGTGGCGTTCGATAATGCACTCCGGAAGGTGGCGTTCACCGGCATAGCGTCTGACACGAATGCGGCCATCATGGTACCACAAATTAAAGCGGGATTCGTCAGAAAACACGACATGCTGCCAATCAGCACGCCAGTCTCTATGCTGATTGGCCCATTGTAGCCGCAGGCGGCGATGGTCGTGCGTTAGGGGGATCCTGTATAAAGGAGTCCGTGCGCGCAGTCCACACTGCAGCAGACGTCTACGAATTGATGAAGCACACAATGAAACACCTGTAGCTATTGACCACAGTGCTGCCAATTGTCTAGAGGAAGCTGTACGGTCCGTCCGCGCCATGCGGACCAGGTGTCTATCATCGCGAGCTGACGTCACATTTCGGGGTCCACTCCCGGATTTCCGAGTTGTCCGACACTCGTCCGTCCACTGCTTCCAAACGCGCATCACTGTGCTGCTGTTACGCTGCACACGAGAGGCTACTGCACGATACGACAATCCAGCTTCACGAAGGCCGATGATTCTCCCTCGTTCAAACTCTGTAAGTTGTTCAAATCTCGCTCTCTTTCGTCGACGAGGCATAAGTACAGATTGAGTTAACGTTTACCACTAGCAGATAACCACCGATAACCATACACGCCTCGCTACAGCCGTCTATTTATTCGGATCCATCAGCCGTTCAGAGGGCGCTGCTCAGCATACGCATGCGCTACAGATTTGCAATTCTAATCATTTGCATATCATGCGCTACTTTGCATTTCCTGAAAATTTCAGCTCACTCGCGTAAGTCCTTCCTGGTGTTGCAATTTTCACAAACGTGAGTGTATTTAGAAGGATTCAGTTTAACCTGTGTTTTTGCAGTCTATCAAAAATCAAACAGTGCTCATCTCCATTTCCTGAAGCCACAAGCAAATCTTCAAAGTAAGAAACACTAAAGTCTAAGCCAGAAAATACTTGTTGAATAAATCTTTGGAATGTTTGACCTGCATTTCACAAACCAAATAGAGTTTTAAGGGACTCAAATAATTCAAATGGGGTAGTCACTGCTGTTTTAGGCACTTTCTATAAGTTAACAGGGGTTTGATGGTATGCCCTAGCAAAATCAAATGTTGAAAAAATATTTTTTTAAAAAATAATCTGTGTACAGGATACCTCATATTCAGATCTGGTCAGGAATATAGTCACATCATTCAAGCAGTGATAATCACCGCAAGGGTGCAAGTCACCATTAGCCTTACAAAACATGTGAAGAGGGATGACCGAAACACTTTTGGATGGCCAAATGATTCCCTGTGATATGAGGTACTGAAATTTCTGTTATGCTACCTGGCTACCTGGTGTAAATCCAGTGACAAATGTGAGGTTTAGAAAACATGGTGGGATGTATAGCCTCAATATAATGGAAAATTGTTGAAATTTCTTTATTGTTGGTTACGAAAGAAGGAATAATGATCTCAGGATACTCAGCTAGTAATTTATCAAATTTAAAGTCACCAAGATGTACAGATATGCCTAAATCAAATGAACTCTTGAACAATTTGCTACACGATGACAAACCAGTCATGGAATCTAGAAGGCAATTATAAACAAAATCAACAATGAATCCATACTTCTTAAGGAAATGAGCACCTATAATGAGCTGATTTACATCTGCCAAGTAAAATAATGACAAATAACCAAGTAAAGGTGCAATATAAATTAGAATCCAAAGTAAGACGTTTAGTGCCAAAGGGAAGAATCTTAGTTCACTTCACAGTGAGCATGACCAGATCTTGAGAAGGCCTAGAACAGGGGTCCCCAACCTTTTTAAGTCCCTAAGAGCACATTCTAGAATATCTGTTGGATGGTGAGCACCATTTAATTTTTCAAGGCAAATTTATAGTTGGATAGAGTAATAATGCATGCACATAAAAAAGAGATAGATCGCATTTCACTTTGTGCTGTTTGGAAGCAATTTCTATTTCATTAAAAATGAGAAAACTTTCACATAGAATTTTATGGAAAACTAAAACGTTTTTATTGTGATTGCACAACAGCGGGCGCTTGTTAGACGATCAGTGGGCGCCATGGTGACCACAGGCATAGGGTTGGGAATCCCTGACCTAGAGCACAGAGCATTAGTTTTTGTTAATATTGACACCTCTGCCCCAGTATCAATTAAATATTTTAATTTTTACAAGGAGTCAGCCAAAAGTATATGAGTCACTTGGCACAATCACCTTGGTCAGCAAGCAATTTGACATTTCCCATTTTACAAAAGGAGCACAGAGATTGACATTTCCTTGCATTATGTGATAGAAACAAAGGTGATCTGTTCGCTCTTCATAGCGATTATTGTATTTGCATTATCTGTTGCGTTAATATGAATGCCAAAAGTTGCACTTAAGACTGCGAGAATTGTGTCTCAAGGCAGAGATTAATTCCAAACAAGACAAAATCTTTATAAGCTTGCTTTGTCAGTTGCCACTACCTGAAGTTCCAGATGAGTTGTAGCAGATTCACTTGGCGCAACGGTCATGATAGGCATATTCACATAAGAGTGAGATGCAAGCTCAGTAATCATATCAGCAACCATAGCCAATTTGCTTAAATCATCTTCACTGAGAGCAGCCAATATAGATTGTGTATTAATGGAGAACATTGTAAAGTTCTTATCAAGGGTTCACCTGTGGTATAACCTGTTAAAGCATGCATATAAGTCAACATCTGTAAGTAGGGTGCTGGTTGCCAAGCTCAAGATCAGGCAACAGAGTACAAATTTTTGACGCTTCGCTTTCAGAATACGAGGGTTGGAACTTTAATAGTGGCAACACAGCTGAAAAAACACTACGCAACAAAACCAAAGAATATCATGTATACCACACGTGAACTGCATACCTACCTTACCACTCAGCAAAAAGACTCTTCCTGCCTACGTCACTCGCATGCGGAGTGATACGAAGAACGGATCCTTGTATTAGCTCGCAGTCTAAAGTAAGTGTTGTCAGGATGTTTTCAAAACAAGAACAACGATGTTGGATAAAAATTGAATGTGCCAGAGGTCGTACAGCACGACAGTGTCATCAAGGGCTTCAAGAGGCTTGCGAGGAATCTGCATTGCCTTACCGTAGCAAGATGGGTGAAAGCATTCAATGAAGGATGCCAAAACGTGGCAGACATGCTGCGGCCAGGTCGTTCGAGTGTCGGCGATGCAGACGTGCAAGCTGTTGCCGCACTGATGGACAGTGATCGCTGCCAAACGATTCGTCAGCTGGCCAGACAAACAGGATCAGCGCATACGACTGTGCTGCACATTCTGAAGGAACGCCTGTCCATGAGAAAAATTGCTTCACGATGGGTTCCACATCAGTTGACGGAAATGCAGAAATGGCTGCGATACGATGCTGCCCGAACCCACCTGGAGCGCTATGAGCGCGAAGGAGATGCTTTTTTACGCCGTATCATTACGCTGGATGAGACTTGGGCCCGATGGTACCAGCCAGAACTGAAACGCCAATCAAATGAATGGCATCATCACGGGTCACCACGACGTTCGAAATTTTGTCAGAACCCCAGCAATGTGAAAGTTATGGTGATTCTCGTGTACGACTGTGATGGTGTCATCCTAACGCATACCATTCCCCCACAGCAGACCGTCACTGCGCAGTATTACTGCTCATTTTTGGAGCACAATCTCCGACCAGCTTTGAGAAAAAAACGGCGACACTTTCTGCAGAACGCTCCTCTCATTTTGCATGACAATGCTCGGCCGCATGCAGCGCAAGCTGTGACTGATTTGTTGAAGCGATGGGGCTGGGAAGTGCTTTACCATCCACCATACTCCCCAGATCTAAGCCCTTGTGACTATGACTTAATTCCTAAGATGAAGGAACCACTTCGTGGCACTCGCTTCCAAACTGTTCCTGAGATTCTTGCGGCAGTAGACCGGTCCATTCAAACTATCAACAAAACAGGCGCTGCTACAGGTATTCTGCGACTTCCACATCATTGGAAACGGGTTGTACACAATGCTGGCGACTATATTGAAGGACTGTAAAACATGGTGACATGAATCACTTTTGTATTCCTTGTAAATAAATAGTTGCCACTATTAAAGTTCCAACCCTCGTATATTCTAATCAGTCTTTGTTTTATGACATCATATTTTCGAGTAGCGGGAGATTTTAAAATGATATAGCTAACAGAATAAATATATTGGGATCAGTAACAGCAACACATGGTTAAATTTTATTAAATCTAAAGTTATATTGGAAAGGAAAAATTGTGATTTCAATCTAACAAACTATAATGCAAGGCTTATTTACCAAAAAGGCAGTAATTATACTGAAGCATACAATACCTGTGTAGCTGCTATATTTTCTGTTGGAAAATCATCAGTAGAATTTTCATTACAGGGCATGACTGTTTATTTACAAAAGGTATATGATTTTATAATGCAAGGAAAATATCAATATTAAATCATGGTATGAAAGGATAGAAAATTTGTCACGCATCTATAACCATTAGGAATACACACAAGAATGATAAATGCATGAACGTTAACAAAATGTAAAATATTCAGCTTGTAAAAACTATACTGTACGCATTATTAATAAGGAAAAATTGACTTCAATGAAGGCCAAGAACATGCGTTAAAAGTATTTTCTTTAAAAGATATACTTTGAAGATATTCTAAAAATCTTTCAAAAATCCAATAAAATTATCAGTAAAAAATTTTTTTTAAACACTTACTCTTAAATTCCAAAAAACAGTCATACAAAAAATAATTTAATTCTACTGTGTTTTAAAACATACATGCTTTCCCCCCCCCACTTTCATTGGTATGTATGGAGGAATTTTGGATTACATTCGATGAGATTAGCTAATGAAGGTGGATTTAAATTTCTCCTTTCCGATGACAGTTGTTCTGAATTTCATTTCGTATCCGATGTATTAGTATGCTGTATAGATGATGTTCTTTCATACAAATGATTTTAATTCAAGTAATGTAATTTTTAAATATATTGAAAGGTGCAGAAAAGGTGTTAATAGTTTGTGAGCCTTTGGACTGCAAATTGTGAAGAAAGCACACACATGAATGTTTTACCTTTCTGTAGTCTGCTGCACTGTGTTTTGCTTCATTTAAATTTTCTTCCAAAAATACTCTTCAGAATGTAATATTGAATACATTGATATATTTGCACATCGTAAAACATAAAACAGATATTTAACAAGTCAGTGTTTTTAAATAATATGTCACTACTTATGCACTTTTTTAAAGCAATTATTTGTGAGGAAAAAATTGCTTAAAAAAAATGTTTTGTATGTTTATAATTTTTAATCATTAGGTCCAGTTCCAATTCGTTCTTTTGACTGACACTCTGTATTCACCACTGTTACCTGATATGCTAAATCATGATGACTTTGATGAAGGTATGGAGAGGCCGTATCCACGCACTATTGTTGCAGTTGAAGTTCAAGATACTAAAAATGGGGCAACTCATTATTGGACACTTAGTAAATTAAGGTATATTTTGTCTATGTTTATGCAGAATGTTTTTCTTATTAAAGTTCTTATTTATTTATTTGGAATTTACTTGTAATTTTTTTTAATTCTTTTCAAATTTCTAGTAATTTATTAAGTATATTCTTGTTTTTTATTAAGTATATTCTTTTATAATTTTTGTTATTTTTATTTATTTAATTTATTTATTTTAGAGAAATAAATAGTTTTTAATTCTTATTTGTTTTATAAGGATATCTTATATTTATAGTCTTCATTTATCAATATATATACTTTTCTGGATTTTCTATTGAGCTCATAAAATAGTATTTTCTTATTAATAAACTTTTTCAATGTGTGGTAATAATATTAATAAATGTGTCTGATATCTGTATTGGTGTAAAATTTTTTTTCAACATTTTGTAATATATTTTTTGTATTTTGTGCATAGATTTAACTTCTAAATTTAGAACTAAATAATAAGTATGTTGAGTATTTAGCCCTGAATATGTATTTTATCCAATATATTCAATGAGCAGTTGCATGAGAATATATGCTTGCAAAGTTCTTATGAAATCTTTCATTGTAACTTAAATTATGTAATTTTTAAGTATTTAGAAAGGGGCAGAATTATGAAATATATACATATATATTTAAATCTTTTATAGTTTATTATAGCATTTGCATTATATCAGCATAGCATGCATATAATTAGAAGATGCAATAATATTTTTGCAAATTTTCCGGATCAAAAAGTATACACTAAATATAGTCTCTTTCTGAATGAAACTGTCAACTTGGTTAATTACATGAAATGCTTTAATAAATTTAGTAGTTATTTCTTTTAGAAAATTTGTTGTTGTTTGTAGGGCTAATCTCTAAATTTGTGAATAGATTTTTTTTTTCTTTACTTACTTATAATTTTGAATATTTGTATGTCATAAATGTCTATAGTGTGTACAATATAAAAAATACAAAACACATACTTAGCAAACTGCATTAATTTACTGTGTTTTACCTATGCTATGTATTAGATACCCTCATGTATATTCATGCATTGTTTGAAATAAGCTAAACACTTTTCTTTAATATATATTTTAAGTTTTTAAAATATGAGCACTTTTATCCCATTGTTCAGTAAAAAAGTAAATACATCATGTGAAATTCTTTAAGCCTTGACAGCTTTCTTATATTTTTTTTAATGAAAAAAGGAAAAGTGTAATTTCATAAAATATCTAAGCTATTGGTTTTAGTTCTTCCAGATTGTATGTACACTTTTATTCCACAATTCAGGGAATTCTTAAATACATCCTGTAGAATTCTTTATGTGATAGCTTTCTCATTTATTTTAAATGAAAAAAAAAATAGAAATTATTTTCTAAAGTGAAAAGTAGTTTCATAAAATAATTAAGCTTAACGTTTTGGTAATAGACTGAAAAAGATACTCCATCCTTCTTTGTTGCATCTTTCCATTTTATATATGAATATATTCCTTTCTAATTTGATGTCTTATATGCAGAAATATTGTCTCTGTCTCTGCTGCCCAAGAAATACCCTCTGTCACAAAAAAAAATATATGCACCCAAAAAGAAACGAACTACTATCACAAAACTTAACATTTATGTAGCGTATGAGGAGCTAAACAAATGATTAATTCAGAACAAAAGATCATTTTATTGAGAAGTTATGGCCTGAAAAAGGTTACAAATCAGTAAGTGGTATAGCCACCACTGGCAGAGCTATATAAGCCAAACCCAGCATGCCATTGAATCAAGTAGGTCACCTATAACTATCACCGGAAGATCATGCCATGATCTTTGCAACTGGGCAGTTAATTCACCACTATTCCGGGATGGCTGCAATTGCCTTCCAAGCATGTCCTAAACATGGTCTATTGGTGAGAGGTCTGGTGACCTGGCAGGCCACGGGAGTATATTACTTCCTTGAAGACAATGTTGGGAGAGTTGCATAGTATATGGACAAGCATTGTCTTTCTGATAAATAGCAGCTGGGTGATATGATAGCGTAGGAGTATGATAGCAGTATAACTGCTGTTAAAATGTCGTCCACATAATTGCGAGCCATCATAGTGCCTTGTAGGACAACTAGAGGTTATCATTTGTCCCAACAAATCCACTCTGTCACACATTTTGTTATCACCGTGTGGCGCTCAATAAGAAATGCTGGTTTCGACTGCTGGCCTGATCGCTTGTGCATTAGTCATCACCACTGAGACTGAATCGGGATTCGTCGCTGAAGATCAAGCACCTCCTGATGATCACATTCCAGCTTGCCTGAGTTTGGCAAAAATCCATTTGGCACTGCCTATTATGTGGGGTCAGTAGTAGGCATCTTAATGGATGTTGGCAGCATATACCACCATTGGCAGTCATCTGTTTCCCTTGGTACTGCAAGATGCCTGAAAGGTGATAAATGGCATCAAATAGATGCTAGCAGCAATTGTTGGTCTGGAAGTGGTCGCTGTTATGATTGTGAGATCCTTGCACTCATTTGTGTTCCTGGGGCACCCTGACCTATGCGGCAGCAAAATATATCTTCCGTGATCCATTGTCCCCAGCACCGAACAACTACCATATTGCTCCAACTGGAGTGGCAGCTGATAAGCCTGTTCAACCAACCTGCTTCTCAGAAGCCTTCTATATGCCCCTTCTCAAAGTCCAACAACTGTTCGTACTGCCACCAGTTACATCTCAGAGGCATCTCTAGTCACAATAGTCTCTCGTCATCCAATCAACAGATTTGTTTGAACAGCCCTACGGTATGAGCAATCATGCTCTTAAACTCTCCCAGTTGCGCATTTCATATGTGCATAGGACATTTACCACTGTCTCATTGACGTCAAAATTTAAATCATTTGCATATCTTTTACCAGATTTATGCCTGCCGAGTTTCATGATAATGGCTTGATTTCTTCTAGGTGCATATATTTGTTTGGGACAGAGTGTATTATTTCTCATTTAAGAAAAATTCTGCTCCTTAGCATCATGATACTTTTATTTCTTAAGTTAGGAAATGAAAATTTAATATTTTCGCATTAACCCAATGTGTAATATCTGAAAGGTGTATTTATTCCTTATATCCACCCCCCTAAAATTTAAAGAATAATAGCACATTATTTTGCATTTGAAAGTGATCTGTGCTTAATGCAGTTATTATTATTTTGCATTGTGTCCAGACAAAATATTTATTTGATTATAATATTAAGTTCTCTGAAGATACTTTTTTACTCTTAAGCAAATGCAATAACCATTAGTACAAGTAAATGTAATAGCTTATTTGATTAATGTTTAATTTCTTTACATTTACAAATGTTTTAAGTAAATGTATCAAATGCTTTCATTTGTGTAATTACAGAAACATTTTTATTAGTTTAATTTAAACATAGCTAAGTGTATATTTATTCACTTTTGAAGTGAATAAGAGATGTTTTTACATGTATTGGGAATTAAGTGTAATATGTATGTTAACAAGTTTTTCTTTATAATTTTTATGCTATTAAAAAAAAAAGAAAGAGATGTAAACAAAATAATCTTTAGTAGTTATTGATAGATTTTTTATTTTTGCATATTTCTGGACCTTGCATCATACTTGGCAGCACTTTGGTGGTAAATTAATTACTTTATAAAAACCCTTTGTTGCACATTACTGATATTCATAATATGCAATTGATATTTTGGGACATTTATATCGTGTGTAAATTTTTTCTCTTCCTTATTCCTTATGCAATTTACCTAGCTATCCTGAATAGATACCCTCTGCATCACTAATTATGCATGTTCAATAGAACTTTTTATAGTACACGCTGTTACTTGCATGCTTCAAAGTAAGTAATTTTTCTAAAAATGTACTGTAATGACTTGTAGACATCGGCTGGAACTTATGCGCAGCACATATAATGAAGACACTTCCCCAGAATCCCCTGAGACTCATGATGATTTTCTGCAATGCATCTCAGCGTGTGCTAAGCAGCGCCTATCGGCCGGCCTCGCCATTAACAGCTTAATTCCTTCCAGAAACAGGTTGGTCCTGTTTTTGCCGCCCTGTCGTAAATCACACAACTTTTGTGATGCGCTATACAAGTCGGCCGAATCAGTGTCCCATTTCTGCTTTCTCTTGTAGGGTGACCACTGTTATTATTTCTTTCAGTCAAAAAAAAAAAAAAAAAAAAAAAAAACCCACATCATAATAATAATGAATTAGTATTCTTTACTTGAAATAATGTGATTATTTTCTTTGTCAATGATTAATTGATTAATGGTAATCCATATTTCATTATCATGATCAACATTAGGCTTAATGCCAGTTTTATTATGTTTCTTTATGAACTGCTTTTTTTGGGGGGAGGGGGTAGTTGGAAGTAGAAAATATTTTATGCTAAAGTTAATTCTTGCATTATACCATATGTGAAAGATAAGAATTACAGTTTTAAACAAGTAATAAAGAATGGAAAATAGATTATTTTATTTATATAAATTTTTAAAATATTTATTTAGTTTTTTCTGTAGTATATTTACTGACTTTATTGATTACTTTATTTGTTGACTCATTAATATTTAATACATAAGTAGTTAAAGAATTTATAGTTAGAACAAATAAAATAATTCCATTATCTCAAATAATGAAAGTGCATAAGTATGAAGTATTAAATTTCAATAAGTTAGTATTGAAAGGAACCAAAACATTATCTGTTTGATAAAAAGGTATAATTTTGGTTCAAGCATATTTAGTGGAATGAGAGAGTATTTAAATTCATAATGATTTATAATTGTTATAATTAAATAAATAATTATAATTAAAAATCATAATTGTAACACTTAAGATTAATAACAGATGTAATCTCTCTTATAAATTCAGAACTCTGAAAAATAATTCATTACTATTTAAGACATTTATTAAATATATTGCATCTTCCTTTACATTTTTGGTCAGTCAAATATTGAAATAACCATGTAAATTTAATAAATGATCATTTGAATATTAAATTAATGCAAATGAATAAAATCAATATTTTCCCCCTTTGTAGCAGTTTATCATACTTTTTGGGGTATATACATGTATCATTTAAAGAAATATTATGTCTTGAAAATTCTGTTTATTATTATTATTGGTGTTACTATAATGTTGATTTATTAACACTTCAGAACTATGTCTGTTATTCATAGTTACATAACATTTTGCAATAATTGCAAGTCAGGTATACTTAAAATACGTTTAAAATTTGTCAAAGATGATCTGATTAATATTAACTGAATCAAATTAGATATGCACTTGCATCTTTTGTTTAAAGGATAATATACCCCCCTACTAGTGCAGAGCACAGTTGCATTGCTCTAGTATCTGAAACAGGCATTTGCAATCTAATGCACACACGAGGCACAATTCTTAGTGGCACTTTACGCCACTCTACAAAGTTATCAGACATAGATAAATTGCACTGTCTCTTCTCTCTGTGCCGTCGGGAAAGTTTAATTACCAAAATTTTATCACAGCACTTAATTTCTGGAATGAACGCTATTTCATAATGTCTCATTCTTCATTGGTACACAGGGTTCTAAAAGAGCTATTAAAATCTCTTTTAGAAGAAATGAAAAGCGAATATGAACAAAATCAAAAACCCCATCTGATTTTTTAATTTTTGAGTGGAGGCAGGTTGATAATTTTGAAATGGAATTTATTGAACTAACATCTTCAGAATTATGGAAAGCAAAATTTATGGAATTGCGAATCAGTTTGGAAGATAATTCTAATAGTAAATCGACAGCTGTTTTAAAGGAATCAGCATTATATTTTTAAATTTTCACAGGACTAGTTTCGATGGTTTTACCGAAAACTCATCCTCAGCTGCAAAAAGCACTACTGAAGGAGATAAGATATAATGATTAGATAAGGTAAGAAAGCCTGGACTTGCAGGAAAAAAAATTAAGGCAAAAACGTTGCAGTACAAAACATCGTGGGAGAAAAGGAAACAAAGAGAAAACATCGTGGTAAAAAATAAAGTACCTACAAATCGTCGCGTGATGATAACATCGCACACATGCGGTTTTCAAATCCCATACTGACATATTACATAACTGACTTTCATCGTAACTAACAAATCGACATTCTTACATTCTATAAATGAAAAGCAATATTACACGCTATAAATTAAAACTATATCAGATTAACAAATGAAGGAAAATAATTTAATAATTAACTAAGCAGTTTTTATAGACATAACCTCCGGCAATTATTTATCATCCTTTTTATAAGCATTTTTCGACTGTATTGTTCATAGAAAAATTATCAATAAAGCTTTATAAAAAAAGTTTAATTTATTAATGACCCTTGTTACTTAACTATATAAATTTAAAATTCTATTAAGTTCTATAAGATGCATTAATTTTCTACTCATTTTCAATTTTTAAGTGCTTAAGTTTCCTTATTTTTCCAGCAAAAATTTATTAGTTCATTCAAAAATATGAAATATAGAACTAGAAGAATCCCTCTTTCCTTCTCGTGCTCCCAAATCATTATACGAACAAAAATTTATAACTTTTCAAATCACATGTATGCGATGTTATCGTCACGCGATGATTTGTAGGTACTTTATTTTTTAACACGATGTTTTTAAACTGCGAAGTTTGAACCGCTTTATTCTCGACCACAATATTTTGTACAACAATGTTTTCTCTTTGCTTTGTTTTCTCCCACGATGTTTTGTACCGCGATGTTTTCGCCTTGCGTTGTTTTCTCTGCGATGTTTTCGGCAGACACCGTTTTAAATTGCTGGATGTCAGTGCCACAGAGATTTCATTTTTGAAGAAAATTGCATGTGCTGTGGTTTTCACTTTTGGTTCCGCATAGCTATGTGAACAAATCTTTTCTCATATGAAAAATATTTTGAGTCAGCAAAGAAATTGTTTAGCAAATGAATATTCAGAAGCATCTGGGAGACTGAAAGTCACAGATTATACCCCTAATATCATGATGTAGGGCTCCACCCTTTTATTTTTCCATTCAATGTGAGGAACCCCTTACACTGATAAGCAAATAATCACTTGAGTGTGTGAACAGAGACGTAAGACTCAAGAAGGGTTAACTACCCTTAATTGCTCAAAATAAATATGTACACAGTTAGCTCCTCTCTCACAGCAGCATACAGCAAAGCCTCCACTTGGGCTTGAACTTAAATTAAACTTAACTAATGCTTAACTAAAAGATATAGCCAAAGCAATCAAGATTCTAAATAGTTTGCCCCTAAATCTCAATGAAGTCAACAAAACTAATCAAGGGTCTAAAGTACAGCCAAGCATAGTAATAGCTTAGAGAGAGACATAGCCAAAGGCAAATGTGCGCTAGTCAAGAACTCGGGCTCTCTCTAACTATATAAGTCAGTGAAACATCGACTTAAATACTACTCTTACTCATTTGCATTAACCGCATTTCTGAAAATACATTCTGGTAGGAAATTGTAAGCTGAAGCTAGAAGAGATAGGATAGGTGCATAAACTTAAAATAACTGTTATAAAATTAGGATAAACCTTACAGCGATATCAAGTAAAGCGGTACAGGGTCAAGTTTTACATAGATACTTAATGCATGACATATGTAAAATTTAAACTTTTTATTTATGTTGAACGAACAGTTATATTTTATGTTTATTTTTATGTTAATAAATACCTTTAAATGATGCATAATTAATATATAATAAAATTCGAAATCTGTATTCTTGTTCTCCGTTCTCTAACTCATGCATTGCAGTGGGAATTTAATTGTTACTGTGCGGCATACTGAATCATATTGGTAGACTGGTTTAGCACACCACAGCAACTAGGTTGCCAATTCCTGATCTGAAAGATTAAATTAAGCTGTATTTTTCTCTTTCAAAATGCAATAATTTTTAAGGCAGTAAATAGGGCTTGCATTGTACTTTCTTGAATTTTCTTTGTCTTGGGATATTTGGCTTTATTTCTTTATATGAGTTGAAGAAGAAAATAGACCTAAAATTATTTCTTAAATCTGCTTACTTTTGGGTTTGGTAAAAACAATTGAATGCTATTGATTTCATAACATGAATGAAAAATTGCAATTCCTTTGAACATTTTGCTTTATTGGCATTTCAATGTTGTCTTATTTCATAATATGACTGAAAATTCCAGTTTCTTTGAATATTTTGCTTTATTGGCATTTCAATGTTATCTTATTCCATGAAAATGAAAAATGGTCTCCAGATTGCGCTTTTTTATTTCAAAGTTTTAACATGCTTCAGTTTAATTCAGTACATTTTCTTGGTTGAGAAATGTTTATTATTTGTAATATATTCTGTATTTTTCTCATCCGTTTTTTGGATTGCATCATATCACATATGAATTAGAACTGTAGTTCTGTAGCTGTTTTTTCTGAGGCATATAGTTACTTTCCATTTTTGTTTATTTTGTTTGGATTTTATCAATTCACAATAATATCTGTAAATCATAAGCTCTCTTATAATGAATTTGAATGGACCCAAAGCTTGGTTTACTATATCCAGTTTGATGAGGAAAAAATGGTTCATCTTACAAAATAATGTAAAAATTGATTAATGAATCACAGGGGAAAAAGAAACTGATTATATTTACTCCCAAAAGGCATGAATAATAGTGCTTAATTTTTTTTTAAAATCACATTGAAGTTTAATTACAGTTATTATTATTATTACTGTAGTTATATATTTTTCATTGTTTTTTGGTTATACTATGCAGGAAAAATTACGTGGTATAAAAATCATAGTTTAGACTCATCCCTTCACATTCAGATCTCTGTCCAAAATGCACATTAATAATTGACATTTGTCTCCATGATTGCAGATTGCAGCTCCATTGACTGGTAAACCATTTTAGCAATTCTTCTGGAACAACTTTATGCTTGGCTTGTTTAAAATGTTTCTTCAAATCTAATTTTTTTTATTAGTATGAATTCATCGAATCTGGATTTTTTGGCATCATAAAAATTGTATATTTAGATAAACCATATCCCTAGTAGATATTGATTTGGCTACATACATTTTACAATTTCTGAATAATACTCATCTTCAGGGCAGAATGCTATAAATTTACCACTTGGCATGTGTATGAATTTGTGACACCAGAAATTTCTCCAGTGCAGAATGAGGAGAGTTAGGTAAATAAACATGAAAAGTTCCTGCTTTTTAGAAAATATGAAATGTGATGATAATTTCATCACTAGTCTGCCCTGTCCAGTGACCATTGAGAATGCATTTATATTCTCCAAGATATTTGTAAAGATGTAGTGGCCCTTATAAAGAATAGCCTAAATTATCTAAAGAATGTAAAACTCTTATTCAGAAGATAAAACTTTGGCAGCATTTTAAACACTGAAGCCAAACAAACCAATAAGTATTAAAAATTTCCCTTCTCTGAAAAATAACTCACCTGTAAGGTAATTCATAAGAATGTATTTCCCACTTCCTCTTTTCCTACATAGTGAAACTTCTATCATAGAACCAGCCTTGATCAGAGCCCCATTTGCAGAAATGAATTATTCAAGTTCTTTGACTCATTGGGTAGAGACACCATATAGTGTACTATGATATGCTTGTTGTATGCTGTGGTTCTCCAAGAACTAGGTGTCACATAGCCTTTGTTTATTAGACACAAAGAATGGTGAGGGTTAAGATAAAAAGATTAGTGATATAAAAGTGCTTTTCTAACATCCAAAATATAGATGATCTTAAAATTAGTAAATGTTTAGTTAAAACTTGCAAACGTTTTGAAAAAAATTATGAAAAATAGAAAATTTTTTGGTCGAAGATATTCCTGTAGTTCATTATATTCAATATTGATGTTTAAAAGGTTACTGGATAACTCGATAAAATCACAGTAAATGCAAAGGAAACTAAAGAGGACCAAAATTTTGTTCATTATATCTGGGAATTTGTTATAAATAACTTTTGCTATAGTGGGGTTTGACTGCATTTATATCTTTCAGCTTTTGCCAAAAGCCAAAAATAATTCCATTCTCATAGTTGATGTTTTCTTGAAATTACTTAATCTTTTACTGCTTTTGTAAACTCAAGAATTTAAAATCTTAGATTAGATATTTTTATGAACAACTAAAGAAAATCTTGATTGGTATATATTTTCTAAAGCTGATTTTTTCTTATTGATCTTTCACTTTCTAGTTTTATAAATTATGAGTTGAGTGAGGTCATATTTAGCATTAATGATGAAATTAACAATCATAAATCTATTTTTTATCAATATAAAAATCAAAATTTAGTGAAATGTCAATTGCCATGTAACGTAAAGCTGAAATTTCTCATTATGAAATCATTCTTATGCTTTTCAATGCTTGTTTTTGTGTAGAAATTCTTCTTTTTGACGCTTGTAAAGAATTATAAAGAAATATTTTAGTATATTTTTGGATTATTATTCGAGAATACAAAGTATTTGAAATGAGTTTTATTTTATTGTTTGCACATTCATTTTTCTGTTCCTTTTTTTTTTTTTTAAATTTTAGTTGTTCTTGTTGCATATTTACATCTATTTTTTCATACGTGATGAATTGCTTTTCTTTGTGATTACAATTTTCAACTTAAAACTGTTTCTTTTTATCAGTATTTCCTAGCAATTTCAGTTTTCAATCCTTGTAGTAATATGGTACCTTTTTTAGAATCATTCTATAGGATTATTATGTATATTTTAAATAACATTTCTTAATTTAAATTTTGTTACCTTTTTTTTAAGGGAAATATATTACTTAAGTTAACACTTAGTTTGAAATGGTAGATGTAGTATATGTGAAATTTTTTATTGTTGTAATGTCTTTGGTCTAATGTAATATGGTTTACATATAAAAAAGGGGTGGGGTAGAAGAGGGTATAGGAATGATAATTATGGCATATTTGCTAAAGTGCTCAAAATTTAAATATAACATTGTGGTCACCCTACTGTTTGCTTTTTTAATTTTTATTTATTATTTTTTTATTTTTTGCTAAAATTCATGTTTTATGATTAAAAAAATTCTGATGTTTAATTTCTTATCAGCCTAAAAAGCATTTTATAATTTTGTCAATCTGAAATTCTTTATCTGGAAAAAAGACTATAATTTAATGTTGTGCTTTATCATTTGCCAGTTTATAAAAGTTCTATATGTTAAATCACATACTTTCATTGAATATAATATACTGTTCATTTTGCATAAGAATTTGAGTACATTTTTATGCGCAGATAAGATAACGACTGAAGAATAATATTAAAAGTATAATGGAAAAAATTTATAGTTTACTGACTGCTCAAAATTTTCTATTTTATAAATTATGCCCCTTAAATAAAAAAAAAATGTTTTAAAAATAGGAAATGAATGAATGTAACTTGCAATCAAAAGAGAAGCTGGTGCTTCAGTGTCTTATTTATTTAATTAAAATTGCATTTATTTTCTTCTCCCTGGTAATTTTGCTGTGTTTGTGTATGTGTGTGTATACACATGCATAAATAAGCTTTTACTTAAAAAGTAAAACACTTTTATTTCTGGTTGATTTCTGTACATTTTAGATGTGTATTTAGTTATTTGTATCCATATGTGAGGGTATGTATGTTTTGAATGAAATAGTAAAACTTGTAATAAAAGCTTGATTTAGCACAAATAGAACCAACCAATTGTAGCAAATGAAAAAAGCTGAGATATTTCTAGAAACATCATGATGTCTTTCTAAATCTATTAGTTGTTTATATACTGCATGTAAAAATTATTGCTTCATATAAATATAATTTCTGTTAAAAAAAAGAAAAATAGCAAAAAAAATAATTTCTCTTTAATAATGTTTTATTATTTTACTCTTTATTGAATAGTTCATTTTTAATTCTTTTATTTATTTACTGTTATTTATTTTTTATATAAATCAAGTTTTTTTTTTAATAACAATGTTTTTAATGTTCTTATTTTCATTGTTTTTTGTTCATTATTCTTTAAATTTCATGATTTTATTTTCCATCATGCAGCGATATGTTTTAGAAGTTATCAGATTGTTAAAACTTTTATTGCTGTCTTTTTCTATATATATGCCTTTCTTCATTATTTTAAATATTTTGCACATTTGTACAACTGGAAAATAGTTGCTAAATTTAAGCACTGAAAAATGATGATACTGACAAAAATATGCTCTCTTCGTAGTATATCCATTCCATAAATGTTTACTAATTTTGTCACGATTTTACTATTATCAATTCATTTGTTATATTTTCCCATTATTTTTGAAGTATTTCTAATTAATATAAATTTGTTTATTACACCTCATATTGTTTTTTGTTAAATAAATAAGAAAACCATTTTTCCCCTCTCCTCCTTCCACATCCTTTTCAGATAATTAACTTCATATTACTCTTTCTATCCAAATTACTAAAATGTAATCTTTATAACTCCTAAACTTAATTTTTTTGTCGTGTATAGTACACATATAAGTTGTTTATTTATATATTTCATTTTACTCATATGCTTCTAAAATAACTAATCTCTTGGCATCAACTCCGATGTTGTGAGATATGAAACACCTCATTTCATTTTGAAACTCTTTTATTTATTTTATGGTGTATTTTGATTTATTGAGTTTTTGTTTTATTTTTAGTCCAAAGGGCATTAGCTCAGACGGGCTATTAATTTCATTTTGCCGTTTTATGTTAAAAACTTTAAGTGTCGGTTCACTTTTCAAATTGTTACCACCAAATATTATGGCCCTGTGTTAACGAGATTAAATAATGAAGAATCTTTATAAATGTATACATGTTTCTCGAATTGTGATAAACCAATGGTACCTAGAGCCATCAAATTTTGAATAACGTAATCTTCGACAGAATATGGCCATCGGAAAGCCTTAATTTGGAATTTGAAATTTGTTTTATTATCAATTTCATTTTTTGTAACACATTAATGAATTTTTGATTAACAAACTCAACAATTTAAAAGTGAGCAATGCCAACACTGTATGGGGGGGAAACATTTTTTTGTCTCTAGTATGTGAGTCTGCGTATTGGAAATTCTGGAGATATGCTGATTTAAAAATAATTTTGTGATATTGCCGTTAAACTGAATTTTATGGTTTAAATGCAAAGAACATGGTATTTAATAAATAAAGGTAACACACAAAATGTTAAAAAAAATGCCTCAAGGGGCGTAATGTAAAATTCGAATTTTTTTTTTTTTTTTACTCTGATTAATTAAGTTCTATCTTTCTGAAAGAATTACTCCCCCCCCTCCCCCGCTTATATATATATATAATTAGAAAACTACAAGGAACAGAAGTTTAATAAAACATGAATTATTATATATATGTGTAATGCAAAAAATAATATATATATATATATATCTCACAAACATGTGTGCCCTTACACGCCTTTTTTTCACAACCATTAATAACCGACATATACTTTTAATAACAAAAATGTTTGTTTCAGCTTGTTTAAATTTTAAAAAATCAATTTTGAAAAAATTGTGAAAATTCCTAAATATAACTCTAGAGATCATGGTACTGAATTTTTATACAGTGCCCTGTTCTCGATAGATATTTGGGAGAATTTTGTACTTATTGTTCAAAAAGTGTGAGTCCCATATGACAAAAATGAACAAATATTTTGAATTTTGAAATTTAAGATCATTTTCAGTGGCCTTACATGAACTGAGAAAACAGTATGCATTTGTACATAACTATTGTAAAAATAAAATATCAATTTCAAAACATTTCTCTTATAAATTGATTAAGTGATGAATATTTCTCTTCAGGTTTTCTTAAAATTGTTGGTTGATGCAATTTTTTTCAAAAAGGAAATCTTATTCATAGAATGCTGTAGATTTTTTTTAGAAAACACTATCAGGCTTCAGTATTGGCACATAGCAAACTTGCATGGCACATGCATAAATTAAAAATGTGAAATATCACTAGTTTAATTAACTTTATGTGTGAATTTCAGGTCACGGTTATAAAGTAATTATTGATAATATTAATAATGAATGAGAATCTTGATAACATTATACTGTTGGCATCCAAGAAGATGAATTACTTGTGTGAAAATTCTTTGAGCTTTCTAATTATAACAGAGTTATAAATTAAAGAATGTTACACACTAATAAATCATAAAATAAAATCACTGAATAAGATTTAGGAGGGATCATCTTCTAGTTTATTAATTGACCCCTCAATGCAAGTTAAGATTGAAAACAAAAATTGCAAATTTTGCAATTAAAATATTTCATTTAGTTCTTGTCAGAAAAGAGTCAAGCATTTTGTATTTTATTTATTATAATGAGCATAACATTTTCCTAAATGTAACTAGGGAGATTAGAGAACTGTATCTTAAATATTTAAATTTTGTAATTTTTACAAAAAGTTTTTTTTTAATTTAAAAATAACAAAATATGAAATTTTCAATATTTTATGTCCAGTGATTGAAAAACTAAAAGCCAAATAATTGCTTTTGTAGATAGTCCCATATTGTATATGTGTGTGTGTAAACCCAAATCTTAACTTTAATTTGTGTTAGTCCCTTAATTCTTCATTTTAATTTGTATGTTTTCCCTTTCCCTTTTAAAAGTGTCTAGTAACTCTTCTTTCTCTAAACTGTATCATTTCAAAATTAACAGCCACCATATAATTCTTGCATAACACTGGTGACAGATGGTTTTGGAAACTCAAATTCAAACACCCAATATCGATACTTTTATTAGCCAGTGGAAAAATTGCAAACTTTTTGAATTTTGTTTTTTTTTTTTTTTTTTTTTTTTCTTGTAAACATTGCATTTGCTTTTCCGCTTCGCTTCTGTGAACTTGCTACTGCCTGCTGTCTTAAAAAATGTGAAAGGTTTTAGAACAGGGGCACTTATTTCACCAATTTATTTGTATTGGCTTAAAAATGCTTATTAACAAAATAAAGTGGAGTAGTTAAATTTAGTCACATCTATAACTACAGCCCCACACTTCAACACTTTTCAAAATGGTTCACATATGTACAGGGTTGCCACGCTACCTGGAAAACCGGAAAAAGTCAGGGAATTCGAAAATTGTCCGAAAAAGTCAGGGAATTCAAATATTCTAGTCTAAATCTGGAAAAGTCAGGGAATTTCATACAGCGAGTTTTGCGCCAATGTTGGAAGCCGATCACTTTCTTGGCACACGTTAGCATCACTCGGGCAGCTGGCATAGAGCCAATTCTTGCAGCTCCAGATAGATTGTATTTTAGAAAGGCAAAGCAAGTTTCCAGTAACTTTGGTTCCCAGTAACCTCGAGAATCGAAATACTCGCATACGCATGTGCAGTGCATGTTGAACTAAAGAAAATACGTATTCTTGTATCAAACAAAATCGGTTTAATCCCAATATAGTGGTACCATGAAGGTTAGAATAGCCTCCGTGTACGGTACACACTGGATTTGGCGACATTATGATGAGCAGCAAACAGGCCATTTTGGTGTTAGCAGCTATTTTCAAAATCGTGCCAAGATCGTAGCGATTTTACCGCAAAATCTTTCAAATACTTTTTTTTTTCTTTTTAAGAAATGCCTTATTTGTCATTTTGCAGTAAAATAAAAAAATAGTAATCAAGTCATCTAGGCAAACCATTTAATATAACTATATTCACCAAAATATCGTTAATTATTGTAATTCGGTTTTTTAATTATTTTAATGTTATTCATATCATTTAATGTTGCTTCTTAAATTTATTTATTATTATTAAATAATACTTTCAAATTTCAGGAAATTTTCTTTGGCATAATCCTGAAACTAACTCTAGCAGTATGATGGCATAACATCATGAAATTCAATGTACATATTTTTTGCTTATGTATTCAGCTAAATAAATATAAAATACATAAATTTATTTAAAAATATCATTAAGTAGATTTCTTCCGTTTAGCTGCAAAATGTCAGGGGGGGGGAAAGACATTTTTTATTCACATTGAGCATGATTCTGATCTCAATTCTTCAGTGGAGAAAACAACTCCTATTATAGTTATAATAGTAATCTTTGAGGATAATATCTAAGTCATATCTAATTGACAAATTTTTGTGTTTTCAATTGGTACCATAATTCATTTACCTCTTAGCACAGCCAAAATGCATTATGCAGATAGACTGGAATTTTCTTAAAACACACCTGATAAACCTGGAAAAGTCAAGGAATTTCATTCTCCTGTTTGAGTGGCAACCCCTATGTATATATATATAATGCATTACCTGATTTTATTTCTATTAAAATAACGTTGTCCATTTTGTGGTTTTGTGCCACGATATATTCCAAATCAAATTTAAATCCTTGCACATATCCTGGGAATTGTGTTAGAGAATAAAGAATACCATTTTTCACAAGAATATGCTGTTGCATGTATATTGGTTCATAACAGATTGAATGCACACATAACTGATGATAATTTGATAAAATTATTTTATCAAAAGAAATACTTTATAGATCTGGAACTTTCCATGAAACCTTTTACATCTCTTCTCAGTATCACACAGTTAGTAGTTACACTTTAAATACTAAGAAAGTTAAGCACGATGTAATGCATAGCACATCTAAAGAGGAAAGCTCACATGGAGATAGGGCCCACCAGCGGCCGAGTGGTAAAGACGCTGAACACTGGTAGTTCGGTCCGAGGTTCGAATCCCGCGAACGGGCTGGCTGCATGGGCGTTTTCGTGGTTTTCCCCATGTGTAACGTGTATACGAGCCAGTTCCCCTTAGAAAGTCCTCCACGAAGACAACCCTCCCTTTAGGCATATAGCCCTCGTGTGCTTTGCCATAATTGAATAACCTCACATGGAGATATCTCAGTACTCCGAAGTCGCCTCTGAACAAAAACTTTGAACTCATATTGAGAATTGATGCTCTCTGCAGTCTTATTTAGTTTTCTCCTGGCCACCGAGAAATCTCTAACCTTCCATTCTTTGAAATTACTGGAACGCATATACAGTTTAAGTGGCACTTAAGGGTCATATATGGTTACTGTTACATGTATTTATCCAGTACAGTTATACAGGGACTAGACCAAATGATGGCTAAATTTGGCAACTTTTGATGATTTCTCATCAGATTTGGTGACCAAAATTAATTGCCAAAACCTTCATCAACTTGGCAAATATCTCACCAGTTTAACGAAGTAGCATTTTAATCAGTATCAAATAGACTTGCCCCAGTGATCTTATTTTTCTGAAAAAACTGTGTTCTTCAGCCTTTTCTTGTTACATTATACAAAATTCCTAACAATACTTTTATTTACAGATTGCATTTGCATGCAGCTTCACACTTACGATATCTTAGCTTCCACTGAAAACATACTTTCATTTCACGCAGATAGTGCATGCGCAGTGACAATGTAGAATTACAAAAGGAGCTTGTCAAGTGCTGTTGAACAAATTAGAAACCTCTTTCTGACACCAGTAAATTAACTATATTTTTCAGAATAGATAAACAACAAGAAAATGTGGTTATGTATAATTATCACCTATTTCAAATAAAAGCTTTCACTGTTTCTGGTATAATAATTATATCTCCTTGCTACTCAAGCATAAGGCATTATATAATGTCTATTGTGCTTTTTTAAGTTAAGTGTCAAGTTTGATATTTTGCAGTGCATTCAGTTTAAATTTATTAGGAAATTCAATGGTTGATAAGCAAATAGGATAAATATGCACGTAACTATCTCACAGCTATACTTTTTTTATAATTTAAAAAAATTATTTAAATAGTACTTCATGCATTGAAGGTTATATATGTATATTAAATAATAAATGTGTTGTAGTAGGAGTAATCTTCTCCTGCATAGTGTAAAGAGATTTAAGAATTTAAATATTGCTTGGATAAGATGTGTAAAAATGTCATTTTCTTAATCTCATATGCGTTTTTCAGAAGCTGTTTTGTTCAGTCCATTAAAATACACTTTTTGCATTTAAAACATAATTTATTATTAATTTAAAAAACGCAAAAAAGATGTTCATTAACTTTAAACATTATAAATAGAAAAATTCAGCTTTTGCTTTCTTAATTTCAATAAACGAAAAGATGGCACTGCATTTAAAGTGGCAGAAATTCTTCTTTTGTCATCAACAAATTTGCAATCTAAAGTGCATGAATATTGCTATGCATAATCTAGCATACTAATGTTGCATAAAAGAGATCACATATGTTTTCCATTCATTGTTCTTATTAATTCATTTAATGTCCTTAATTCAGATTCTCCTATTTGGGCCTTTCTAAGTTTTTTGCTGCTCCATATATCAGGGACTGTGCGTTATTTGTGTAACTACTGGAACTTAAAAGCCATATTTTAACTCGGCTTTCAAACAGTGTTTGCACTTTTCTGCACATGGTCTTCTCGAAAGTGCATCAACATTCCCATGCAAGATTCCTTTACTGACTTTAAGGACTGAAAATTAACTTTTCAGTGACACTTCCAAGTTTTTAGACTGTTCTGTTTTTGTTAATGGGCCTTAAGCTGCAGTCAGTGATAATGCTTAAGAAATGTTTCTCCAAACCATAGTTCTAGTAATTTAACTAAAGCATCTGCATCTGAATATTTTTTTCATGAAAGCATATATAAGGTATCACCAATCTCCCTTTGTAAAAAGACAGCCAAATTTAACACTTTAGTGATGGGTCCCTTTGATTTGCCTACAAAATCATTTCAAACTGTGCTTTGTCTACATTCCATTATGATACCTCATCATGTAATAAGAGCATCATTGCAAGAAGAGAGAACTGAACAAAGGTATTGTCCATTTGAATATGGCTGGAGCATCAGTCATGAAAGGCTAAGTTGGGACATTGTTTGCAGAAGAAGCCAACTGCAAGAAGAAATTCCTACAGTTGGCTTCTTTTGTAAACAATGTCCTGTGAAGTCTCTCATTTGCTGCGGAAATTACTTTGGAGATGTTGGTAGTTTCTTAGTTTACTGTCTTTACTTCTTTCTCAAGTTTTTCTTCTATGGAGGCTATTTTCTCGTTCACAGCATTCAGAATTTATGCTTGAACTACAGCAATACTCTCCTTCATTTCAGCTACTTTCTTCCTCATGTCAGATTCATTTGCTTTAATGGAGCTCTTCACTTCAGCAGCATTCACTGCAATGCAGCTCTTCATTTCCATTGCTTTTGCTTCAGTGAAGTTATTCATTTTCATCATCATTTCAGCGAAATTCCCTTCATTTTAGTGGCTTTAGCTGCTGCTGCTGCTTTCCAGCTGGCAGCATTTATTCCCATAATGGCTTTCAGTTGCTCTTTCATCTTCCTGGGTATCGAACATTCAAAAAAATGCGGAAAAAAAGCAGTACTATATTATTATGATTGATCTTAAATTAACAGTGTTTTCAGGATTAATCTTTATTAAATTCTCTGGTAAAATGCTTTAAATTAGGGATTCCCTGGTAATTAATTGTTTATTGGTATAAAGCTATATCATACAAAATGAAATCTTATTCAAAACACAGGGATATGCCAATTTTGGAATATAAAAGTTATTCGCGAGAAATATCCCAAAATAAAAGTTGTTACCAAACTAACATTATTGACTCCATCTTCATACCTAGTAGAACCAGGTTTTAGTCAAGTCAATAATTTACTATGGAAAGCAAGAAACTGATTGAATATTTTTTAACAATATAATTTAAGAATTGAGTTTAGAAATTGTATGCCAAATATTAAAAAAATTGCATCCATACAAAAAGCACAGCCATAATATTAATTAAAATCAAACTTTTATGCAATTAGAATTTGTGATTTTGTTCCTGAAAACATATTTATATTTGTAAAATTAAGAACAGTAAAACATAAATCTAATACACCCTTTTTTTTTCAAAACTATTTCTAAACTTAGTCTAATGGTTAAGTTATTTGTATTACAATTATATAGTATGCTGTGTATTACAGAAAAAAATGTGAGGTTATCTAATGAAGTAAACTATTCTTTTAAAGTAGGGCAGTGCAAGAAAAGGTTTGGGAGTCTCTGCTCTAAATCTTTAACGTTCGTGGTCTTTCATTATTACAAACCATAAGCTTTACAATTTAAGAAATAAACTTATAATTTTAGTTTAGGTATTACTCTTAGTATTTGGAAATTGCTGCAGGATTAACAGAAAAGTTCCCTTTGTAAGTTTTATTTGTAACTGCCATCAGTGTCATGTTAATTATTTACAACCACTGTTTAATAACCCTTATTTAGGTACAGCCGCGTGAAGTTATTATGAATGTACATATTTATTAGTTGCTTAAAACAGCATTTGAAATTTCGCATAGAGATTGCAAAACTACTTTTAATCTAATTGCCTAAATTAACAAAAGCAATTTTTTTATGGTAAAAATTTGTTGCAGGAAAGGATTAAAAAAAGACGCTGGCAGGCTTGTGATAGTGGTGGTATTTTAAAGTATTGTTAATCTTCTGTTTTATTTAAATGCATTAGGTTTTCTTTCCAAAGCAGTCATTATCTTTGCTGCATATATTTATAAAATCTTAATAAATCCTTGATTTTTTTGGGCTGTGTGTGTGTGTGTGTGTGTGTGTGTGTGTTAGTTATGCTTGTAGTGCATTTGTATAGATTTTTCAGATTATGATTATTCTATTATAAATGCGCATTTTTGCTGTATTAAAAAACTGTGCGTTTCTTGAAGATTCCTGAATGCATTTTTTTAATTAAGTAGTAATTTTTTAATAAAAACTGATTGTATAATATATTCTTTTTATATTTCCATTACATGAAGAAATTTTAGGCCATATATTTATCAGTTACAATATGTATGAACTTTAAAAAAATCAAAAAAAATCTTTGGGAGAGGGAAATGGTATTGGAAGAAGGTTATTTTATATAACTTGTGTTAACATATTTCATGATATATATAGGTATTTTCATTTTCTGTGAGTATAACTCCATATGACCAATATATATAAGTTACTTTTTTATTCTTTTCTACCAAAATTATTTTCAGCCTATTGTAAATGTATTTTGACAGCAGTCATTATTTTATAAGTTGAAAGCTGCCTTTTTCTTTCTTGCTAATGTTCTGCTATTTGCATGGCATATGCTTCTGTTTATTGTCACTTAAGAAAGTTATTAAGTTTAATTGTTTGCATTTTTATTGTGTTATATGATTAAAAAAAGTTTTAAGCAACTGATACATTTTATTTTTCAGACAACGCTTGGAGCTAATGAGAGAAATGTATCATAATGAAGCAGAACTTTCTCCAACATCACCTGAATGTAATGTTGAAAGCATAACTGGTGGAGATCCTTTTTATGATCGATTTCCATGGTTTAGACTCATAGGGAGGTAAGTTTGATTTTAGCATTTTGTTTATGTTTAACTTGCTATTTTAGCTTTTACTTATGCATATTTCTCACATTTTTCTCCCTCTGATATTTTTTATTTATGGCTGCAAGGTAAAAATTCTCAGTAGATAGTAAAATGCATTGTCTAGGTAAAAAATTATGAAAGTAATTTCATTATTGATTTCTTTGAGGTATGAACTTCAATAATATTAACAAATCTATTTGTTTCTGCTTTCTGGTTTGCTAATTCTTGCGAGAAGTAGTACATATCTTGTAATTTTTACCTGTCAGTTTTCCGGAATAAAATTAGTAAAAGAGAGGGGGAAATATGCAAGTAAATAGTGTAAGTAGCAAATGCACTTTTTTTTTTTCATAAAAGGGGGGAAAGAGAGAAAGGTCAGGTATTTTATCTGTTATTTGTGATTTTTTAATGCTTTAAGAATGTAGAATTTAATTAATATTTTTACTTAGGGCATTTGTGTATCTGAGCAATTTATTGTATCCAGTCCCTTTGATTCAAAAAGTTGCAATTGTGAATGAAAAAGGTGATGTTAAAGGATATTTGAGAGTTGCTGTGCAAGCTGTTATAGGTATGATTTGCTTTCTGTTAATTTTGATAAAATATTCATCATACATCTGCTCATATAATATTTTTTACAGATGATGAAGAATCTTCAGATGTAAATCAGAGAGGTGTGAGACAATCGGCACGGATAAGTTTTAGTGATGATTTGTTTCTGAAACAGAAAAAGGTTTTTATTCTTTTTGATTAATGCATATCAATAATTCACTTAGCATTTCTAAATTTTCCATATTGTATAAAAATCTTATCGCTCTTACACTTCTTTTCTTTTTTTAAATGGTATTGGTTGTTACTTTCCTTCCTAAACTTCTCTGTCTGTCATGCTTTGTTATTTTAATTTCTTTCCTTAAAGTTGCTTCTAAATTCCATTGATTCTTTTTCGCTAAGTTAAAACATTATAATTTGTAATGTATGCTACACTTTCTTAAATTCTATTTTTACTTTTTGCTTATTTAAGCATTAGAATATAATTACTTTCTTATATGATTATGAATCTGTTAACAAAGATTTTATTAATAAATATGAGTCTTCAAAATAAGTAAAATAAAATTTTGTTTGTATTATGAGAGATATATGTCAGTGTAACTGTGCTAACATGAGGCCTCTAAACAGTAAATATTTCATTTATTTAAAACCTCTTTTTTTTTTACCCTTGTAATTTAATTGACTGTATTTTTTTTTAATGTGTAGTAGAGGATTATTGTGTGCTGTATTAAATAAATTATCCAGATTGTGGTTTTAGCTTATCTCAAACTTCGCTGTTGAGGAGGAATAAACTACAGTAAATTCTAAAATAAAAGTTGAGCACTCTTTCATTTGCAGCTATTAGTGATAACAGTATTGTTCTATATTACCATTTACTGCTTTTTACTGCTTATGATCCCGTACTGCAAAAATACTTTATTTAACAAATCAGTTTGGGAATTTTGAACTATTTTAAATTTTATGACTTGTAACATTAAACTTTAAAAGTAAAGTGAAACAACTGAACTAAAATAACAGTTCCGTAATGTATCAAAAGTTAAAACTAGGTAATATGCTTTGAGATTATCTAATATGTATATATATATATATACACACACACATATGTATGCATCAAATAATCAAATAATAAAATAAGTGAATGATTTATGCTTTAAGATTTATCTCTGTGTAATGATAACTAAATAATCTTAAAAGCACTTTTGAGATTATACAGTTATCCTCTGAAAAAATTAAGCCAATGTATATTTATTTTAATCCTTCCTTGTACAGGGTTCAAAGAAAGAGAAAGAAAATTGTACATCTGATAAAGATTTCAGTTCTTCACAAGAGCGAATAGTCGAAGGACAAGGACCCACTCCAGAAAACTCAGGTAAAGAAAATATTTGTTATAATTTATGTAATTTTTATATAATTGAGTTTTTACTGAGTTTCTAATATGCTTTAGTTGAAGTCATTATCAAATTTTGTGGCAGGAAAAAAAAAATGCATGTCTAAGTACTGCAAAAGTGTTTTTCCTCAAAATAGATGTTTCATTATAGTGTATATGGTATTTCCTTTTAGATATCTACTGTGATGAAGATAACAATAAACACACTGATGAAAAATGCAACCTTCTTTCTGAAAACGAAGGCAAAGATTGCGATCATCCTGATCATCTTCATTTAGGGCAAGAATTTACTTTCAGAGTCACTGTTCTCCAAGCTATAAACATTTCGAAAGAATATGCTGATATCTTTTGCCAGTTTAAGTATGTATGTTATTGAAAATTTTTAAAAGAATTTATTATGCCCAATGAACTTTTAAATTTGTGTTACCAAAAATAATAAATATGAAAATAATATAAAATTCTCCTTTTCTTATTCTTTCTAGTTTTTTACATCGTCATGATGAAGCCTTTTCAACAGAACCTTTAAAAAATACTGGAAAAAGTCATTCTCCTGGATTCTTTCATGTACAAAATGTATGGATGTACTTCTTTAAATCTTTTATTGGCTTTTATTCATGCAGATTGAGTATGAAATAAATATTTTCCTTCTATTAATATGTTAAAAATTAATATGTGCATTTGGGAAATGAGGAACCACTTGTTGGTATGATCAAGGAAGAATGAGAAAATGTTTTTATGGTGATATTATGTAGCTTTATGTCATTGGTTTGTGCAAGAATATCCTTAAATTAGGAAAGAGATAAGAGAATAATAAGTACACATATATAATATTAAGGCAGTGAAAAGTTTTTGAAGAAAAATTAACTAAATGGTAAATAATTAACATTTTTGTATCCATAGTCTGCAGGTTTAATATTATAAGTACAGAGCATTATATTAAATATGTATTTAGCCAGGTGCAAAACTCATCTTATGAGTCGAACTAATTGGCAAATCATCCTGGATTTCTTTACCAGATTATGTGACAAACAATGTACGCACCATTGGCATATATGTTTAGGATATTCTAAAATTTATACTTAAATAATACAAAAATGTGCAAGATTATGTATTTATCACTAATAAAAAAGAAAGTGCTGAGAGAGAAAATTGTTTGAGCATTATTAAATATGTAATATTATTTGAGTGCACATTTTACATTGTATTTTCTAACTTGAATTTATAGATTGATTTTCACTTTTAGATAACTGTAACTGTTACAAAGTCTTTCCTTGAGTACATCAGAACCCAACCAATTGTTTTTGAAGTTTTTGGCCATTATCAGCAACATCCTTTGCACAGAGATTCGAGAGATTTTGTTACTCAACAGAAGTATGTTGAGCTTCTTTTGGTTTCCATTTATATTGTTAATTATTTAAAAGTTTTTTTTTTGATGGTTTTCATCATTTTGCTTTATTTGCAGCAATCGACAACCACCGAGACGTATGTTCCCCCAGTCTATTCCTATATCACAGCCTATACGCTCACCAAAATTTGGTGTTCTTCAGTCTTTAAGGTACGAATTTTTGGTAAATACTTTTATTAATTGTTTTCAATTTCATACTGTATTTTTTCTCTGATGCATTTTGTTCATTTAGTTTTTAAATGCTTTTTTATGTCCAGCTAGCAAATAACGTTTGAAATAGCTTAACTGTCAATGTTAAGTGTATGAATTTATTTGTGACTTTTTAACAATTTATTGTTGATTTAAAAAAGAAAATTCTAGTCTTGAAAATAACTTTTCATCTAGCAATAAAAGGATTAAATAAGTAGAAAATGATTATGAAGACTTTTTTTGGTGAAAAATGTCCCATCTCTAAGAAGCAATTACCAAGCCCTCTTTGGGGGTGGGTTTAGCACTTTTTGAATTAATAAAGCTAGCAGTGCTTTGTTCAACTTCATATGCTTTAAAAGTGCTTATTATCTGGTAATACTGGAAAAAAAATGAAATCAGCATATTATTTTAGAAAAAAAAAGGTAAAACATATAGTGATCTGACTTGTTAAGTGAATATAAGTTAGCACTGTCAGTCTAAGAAATTTGTATTTTTGTAGTTGCTTGCATCATATAGAGCAATTCTTTATCATGCAACAATATCACTCTCTTGTTCTGCCAATGTGTAGTCTCCCTATGCTACAGCATTTTGCTCTAAAGCAGAGGTCATTTTCTTGACCTCAGGTACATATATATGCATCCAGTATGCCGGATAAAATAGTGGTGTCAGATTCTACTCTGACATTGATAAAGCAGCTTTTCAAATGCTGTGTTTACTGTATTTTATTTTTATATTTAGTTTATTAGTACTTGTCAAACTCAGCCAAAGACTATTCACTTAACATACACTAAATTTACATCTTTTGTTTTGATTAGTAATTTTTAATATTTTTGCTGTAGTTTTCACTTTTCAAATTCATCAAATTGCCTGTTTTGTTATAATTTAACTTGATTTTATGTATAGATAGGTAGATAAAGTAATAAATATAAAGTAAAAAAACATTCAAAACCTAATCCAGTTGTGTGCTGATAGCTGCAACAAATGGTGATAATAGTACAAAGTATAACGAATTAAAAAATACATTTAAAATTCATCTCATATTTAATTCAGAATAAACCACAAACGTAAATAAAATAGCCTATTTCTGACCTGACAAGAATACAAATTGAATTTTTAAATTTAAAAATAATCTTAGAAAAACAGTAACCAAAGTAGTCTTTATCTTTGTCAGTCCAACCCCTCCAGGCCAATGTAAGTAAAGCAAAAATTGTAGCATCAAAAACATAGATAGATTCAAAAAAGTACAAAATAATGGACAAATTAAAAAAGTATTTTGAATAGATTGAGTCCAAAAATAAAACCTGCCAACGTAATAATCTACCATCTTGAAGAAAACAAAACTAATTTCAAAAACGTGCATTCTGGGTTAAAAAATTAAATTGTAATTCATAAACAAGCAAGAAAGCTTAATATCTAATAAGAATTTGAGTGGACCAAGTTCAAAAACATGTAAAACAGAAGTAATTCAGTGTATTCAGAAATAATAGAAAATCAAAATTTGATCTAAAAAATGTTAAAAAAAAAGGCAAGTGAAAAAAAAATTCTTAAAGGATTTGTTCTTAAAATCTGTAACACAAGAGTAACAAAAGTTTTGAAATGAAGAAGTATATATATTCCTGTGTAGAAGTAAAGTCTAAAAATGTGTTAAGATAAACTACAAATTTAAAACTGATTAAACTCAATAAAAATAATTAGAAAAACTTTTATTGTAGATATAAAAATTAATAATTTAAAAAAGAACATTTGAATCTAAGTAATTTGATGTTCTTTTTCAAATTATGCATTTAAATTTTCGTTTGTCTTTTATTTTTGTAAATGTTATATTCCTTCTGTTTTACATATTCTTGGACTTAGTTCATTCAAATTGAAAATTTTTATTAGATTTTTAAGCTTTTTTTGATTGTTTATGAATTATGCTTTAACCCAGCCTGTATGTTTTCAAAATTTGTGTTCAATTTTGTTTTTCCAATTTTTAATTAAAAATTTTGCATATGGTTTTGTTTTTTCAGGTGTTAGATTATTATGTTTGCAAGTTTTGTTTTAGGACACGATCGATTAAAAAATATTTTTTTTGTAAATCTGTCTATTATTTCATATTCTTTTTTAATTAACCTATGTTTTTGATGCTAAAATTGCTGCACTGCTTACTTTGGCCTGAAGGGTTTGATAGAGGTACAGATTACTTTGCTGTTGTTTTTCTGAGATTATTTTTAATTTTTAAATTTTGTGTCCTTGTCAATTCACAAGCAGGCTATTTTATTTATTTACTTCTTTCATTGCACCATCACCCTAATGATGATGCAACAAAAGATATAATTTATCACTTTTTAATTTTTGTATTTGACATAATTTGGCCCCTTATTTCTTGAAGTTTGCTACTGTGCTTCTATTTTTTTGGTATTTGTATGTGGTTTATTCTGAACTGAGTATGAGATAAATTTTAGTATTTTTTATTTTTGAATTACATATTATATATCTATAAGAGTGTGTACACACACACATAATCAAGATATAATAATTAAATAAAAATTTTGGTAGTTAACAGGAAGAAAATACACAAGATCAAAACAAAAACAAAACACTTCAATAATAATTTTTTAAAAAATTAAAATCTGAAAGTGTTCATTTTAATGTTTTCCCAAAAGAGTTGTTTTAAATGACGGGACAAATCTTCAGGCTGCTTTAGACCAATCATAGTACAGACAAGTGATGCAGTTTATAATGTGTAATGGCTAAAGTTCTAGGAATATTTTTTTCCTATCATTTACTGTGGACAGGTCAGTGACATAGCTAGAGCTTTTCCCTGAATTTACTGGCTTTCTTCATATACAAACAAGTAACTTAAAAGAAAAAAATTGTGAAAGTGACATATAGGAAAATAAATTTACATTTATGTCTCAAGAAAAATTTTAATTCCGACATTCTTAAATTATAACTTTATTATTTTGCTTCCCCCTTCAAAACCCTCGACGACATCATAGAAGTTTAATTTATTGCTTCTGTTTCTGTAATGTAGGCAGAAAGAAAAAAAAGTATCATAAATGCATAAACATTTATAGTTCCTCAATACTTCTTAAATGCAAAATAAACATTTATCGTTCTAAAATACTTTCTAGAGATTTTTATTTAGAAAACTTTTCTCATAACCAGCAGCACTTACAGAAATTGCGGGAAAAATTCACAATAGTATTACAGTATTTGGAACTTTTTTCCGGAGATTGTATTTTAGAATAAACTGCAAAAATTTAAAAGGACTGCACTGCTATGTAACATAAGAAACTGTTCTGCTAGCGGTAGGCTGACGGAATGGCAGACGAAATTTATTTGCTATGGACTACTCATATGATCCACATGGAAATGCTGTAAGGCACAAAGTACCTGAACTTATAACAATTATGTACAGGGGTGTTTGTGCTCCGGGGAAACCCCGGAATTCCGGGGATTTTGAACTTCGATACCCGGAAATTCCGGGGGATTGTCGTTCAAAAGGAAGTAGGAATAATAATGAATTATTTATTTTGATTTGGGTAATTTTGTTTGCTTTGAAAGCAGAAAACGCAAGGTCAGTGTGTGGTGAAAACTTTTCCTTTCTTTCTCCAAAGGCAGTGATAATGCATGAAAAGGGAGGAAAAACTTCTTTTTTGTTCTTTCCTTATTGCGAGTTATGACTCATTCCCCCAGTTCTCGGACATTCTCTTCTGGATTCTTTTCGGCTAGTAGGCGCGGCAGAAAAAAAAAGGGAGAGACTTCGTTCGACCAGATGTGCGATCACGTGATTCTGGGTTCAAAGGTCTTATCTCTCCTTTCGTGGCGCCAATAAGTAGAGAAGGGGAATTTTTCGCCGTATTAGCTATTTGTCATTGATCGCTTCACAACTTTCTTTTCTCCGCTGTGTAAAATTTTCGTTTCATTTATTGAAATATTTTTTTATTTATGTACGCAAGAGAATTTCACTATGAAATTTCTCGATATAAATAGTGATATTATACAATTAGAAGAAGGTGTCCGGAATGCATTTAGGTGGAATTGGATTGAACGGAGAGATGGTAATGGGGATACCATCGGCACATGGTGCAAGAAAATAAATGTTGCTGGACAAGCATATTGTGTTTTTTGTAACTCACTGCTGAAGTATGGTGGGGAAGGATTCAAGGCTTTCACAAATCATTCTAAAACTGTGACGCACATAAAATATTCAAAGTGCATGAGACATTCAATGACTTTAAGTAATTATGCTAATTCAAAAAATACTGATGACTTACTGGAGACTGTTGCTCGGCCATTGGATATAATGGCAAGAAAAGCACGCCAAGAGGTATTAATAACTTCGTTTTTATCGCCGAGAATTCTCTTTCTTTCAATGTAGCTCCCAATTTAATTGAACTCTGCAAACAGTTGAGCCGCGATCACACGGCACTAAACTCGTTGGAAATGTCCAGGACTACTGCATGTTATAAGATGAAATATGGGCTCGCAAAAACTATTAAGGAAAATATCATTAAAACTTTAAAGGAGACTCCATTTTCTCTAAATTTGGATGAAAGTACTAGCAATGCTCAAGAAAGTGTACTGGCAATATTGATGCAGTTTTATGACAACAATCAAAATGAAGTTGTAGTTCATCATTTTGCATTTCTAAAGATGGAATCTTGCAATTCAGAAGCTGTTTTTAAAGCAGTTGTTAATACTATTGAAGATAATAATATTCCATGGGCAAACTTAATTAGTGTATTATCGGACTCATGTAACACCATGCGTGGAAAAAAAAAGAGTGTTGAAACCAGACTACGATCAAACAAAGCACCCCACTTATTAGATATTGATGGTGACACATGTCACACAGCTAATAACTGTGCAAAAAAATTTGCTTCATGTTATGATAGCAATGCTCAAGCAATGCTCAAGAAAGTATACTGGCAATATTGGTGCAGTTTTATGACAACAATCAAAATAAAGTTGTAGTTCATCATTCTGCATCTCTAAAGATGGAATCTTGCAATTCAGAAGCTGTTTTTAAAGCAGTTGTTAATACTATTGAAGATAATAATATTCCATGGGCAAACTTAATTAGTGTATTAATGGACTCATGTAACACCATGCGTGGAAAAAAAAAGGGTGTTGAAACCAGACTACGATCAAACAAAGCACCCCACTTATTAGATATTGATGGTGACACATGTCACACAGCTAATAACTGTGCAAAAAAATTTGCTTCATGTTTTGATAGATACTTAGAAGATTTGTTTGATGACATCTATTTTGATATGAAAAGCTGCAGTAAAAGAGAAAATTTTTTCAAAATCTGTGAATCCCTTGCCATTAAAAAACTTAAGCCCTTGAAGAGACCAGACCATAGGTGGGTGTACATTTTATGTGTTTTAGAAAGAATCAAAGATCTGTGGGATGCTCTTATTGCATTTTATTTTCACTACTTGGATAAAACTGATAAAGGGGATTATTTTTCTTATGTTGAAACTGTATACAATAAAAGAAATATTTCTGCAGCTCAGAAAAAAATTGTTGAAGCGGTGTATTCTTGCTTGCATTCCCAACAACTCGCAAAGGATGCTTTAGCTCGGAAAAAAAGAATACTAAATGGGTTATTTGTTATGCAAAACAAAACTTTATTGCATATGGCATTATATTCAGCAGTATTACCAGAGTTCAACACATATATTAAATTATTTGAAACAAAAAAACCAATGCTTCATTTAATACATTCCAGTATTTATAAATTGATGGCAAAATTTTTCTCTTTTTTTATGAAGCCAGAAAATATAGAGTGCACATCTTATAATGATTTATTAAAGGTTGATGTCACAAATCCAGAATTCCATCTACCTAGCAAAGTAATATTTACTGGTGCAGAAGCTTCCACTCTCCTGAAGAAATTATCAAAAAATCATCCAATAGCAAAAGAATTCCAAATTTCTCTGATGAAAGCTTATACTAATACAGCACAGCATATGAAACAGAAATTACCCCTTAAAAATTCATATCTAATTAGTTTTACAGCATTAGATCCAGAGCTAAGAGGTAAAACCAGTACAATATAAGCTTTTGAAAAATTATCATCTTTTATGTCCCATATTTTTAGGGATAATGAAAAGTCAAAAGTAGAAGCTGAAATAAGGTTATACCACAGTGATATTGATATCACCAAAGAAATGCTCTACACATCTGATGAAAGTGGAAATCAAGTCAAGTGTACAATTGATAAATATTGGTCTAAAGTTTTTAATTTAAAAGATGATTTCACAAATGATTATAAGTATCCTACATTGGCTAAATTGGTCAAAGCCTGCCTTAGCTGCTTCCATTAGTGGAACGTGCATTCAACTTAATGGATACACTTGTCACTGACTAGAGAACCTCTCTTAAGATTGATTCCCTAGATGCAGTGCAGACTATTAAATATGATTTAATGGCTTCTAAAGAAACCTCATGTGAAAAATATGGCTCAAAAAATCCAATGACTGATCCAATTCACAAAGATCTCTTACTGAATATGAACAGAAGTTGGAAAACATATCAAGAGGACTTAAAAACATGTATTTCAGATGAGACACCTATAAAAGTCTCTCAGAAGTTGGAAAACATATCAAGAGGACTTAAAAACATGTATTTCAGATGAGTCACCTATAAAAGTCTCTGAAAAACCTTCTACATTAGCAGAAAAGCAAACTGCTTCTACCTCTGCATGTGCAGTTCTCGAGGAAATTTCTTCAACTGTAAATGAGGAAAATAAAAGTCAACCTTCCTGCAATTATGAAGTTCACCACAAAAGAAAGACAAGCCCACAAACATCAGAAAATAAAAAAAAGCAGCAGAAATTAGATAATTTTTTTTAAAGAATTAATTCAGGTAATTTAAAATATTTACATAAAATGTAGTAGTTTATATGTTTGAAAATTTATGGTTATTAATTTTGCAAAAAAAAGTAATTCATTGAACTTTTATAATTAGGTCATTCAATACTTCATAATTGTAATTTTTCATTTCTCCCCCCCCCCTCCTTCTCAAAACTCCAAAATGTCGGTAGTAAGTCCGTAAAAGTTTCAGGGGATTTTTTGGGGTCCCACAAACACCCCTGTATGTATTACTTATGGAACGGCATATAAAATTAGCAATTATGATATTAAGATATATTAATCTGGAATTGTTTGATGTATTTGTAAGAATACAGAATCTAAGAAATCCAGTGAATTCAAGTTGATAATATATGTCATTGTCTTGTTACATATGAGGTACTTCAAGGAAATTTTTTGTATGATAAATTTCATGTAATCTTATATATTAATAGTTCCAAGGAATTGTTGCGTGTCTTTATGCATGGTATGAGCAGTTATCCTATCCAGCTGGCAATTGGAAGATCCATAGTTTTAATTCCAGCATAAGCCCACTGATATCTCGTATTATGGATATGACAAAAATTACAATTTAACGTTAGCACCAAAACTAAAATTTTTCTCAGATTTGGTCGAATGGAGCTAATGGTTTTCCCAGTCACCCTTTTAAATATGGAAAATGTAAAGAATTAACAAATTTTCCCTTGCATTCTCCCATGGTGTAAATGGATAAAATTTTCAAATTGGCAACTGGATCTGTGGTTTGAGTCAAAGAAATTTTCCTGTTTGCTGTTTGAATTATTTATTATCAGATAAATATATTTACTAAAACAACATTTTTATAATTATTCATTTACATGGCCACTTACATTTTTCACTAATCTTTATGAAATTTTCAGTAGGAGAAAAATTAAACTACTTTATTTTCAAAGCAAAAATATTAGCTAACCAATAATTAACTGCAAAATTCTACTAAACATTTCTGTGGCTGTTCAAATGAATAGAAAGACATCAAAACATAAATTCTCATTTCATTTGCACATATGATTATCAAATTTTGTTAAAGCATATTAACAGTGTAGCAGCCCTTTTGTGAAACTGGATAAATGCACGATCTGCAATTTTTCATTTTGACTTATTAAAATGGAATATATGTGCATGTCTGTATGTCTACATTTAACAGTATAATAGAAAATTGTAATAACAAACAGCATCTCTTTTGCAATATAAAATTAAAGTTTAGTATATCATAAACAGTTAATTCTTGTATATATATATATATATATATATATTAGTTTTCAGGTTCTTAGATTAGCAATTATTATTTTTTTCATACTAATAGATTAAAAAATACTGGTTCATGTTATAGCCTTATACTATATAATACTGGTTCATGTTCACCCAATAGCAAACTTTGAAATTTACTGATATTTCTGTAATTCAGTACTATTAATAAGTCTCATTTATTATATGCCAAATGATCATAAGATTTTTTAAATTCATACATGTCTCACTGTTCTCACTTTCTAATAATTTACTAGTAATAAATAATGAATCAGTTTGAAAGATACAGTGACCATTTATTTCATGGTAATTCATAAAAATATATGGTCACTGTGTTTTCCAAACAGATTCATTATTTTACCCCCCCCCACACACACACACACCAAAAAAAAATTATAAAGAGCTTTTTAATTTAAATTGGTGACATCAATATCTTATTTAAAACGAAATGTATTAATTATCAATAAAAAGTTTTAAATCCTAATAAGAGTACAAGTAAAAATAATTTGTAAAAGTATCATTATAGTTACAAAAAATTATATATATATTGCATTAGTGTGAATTTTACTTAATAGTGAAAGATATTGTGTTCACTGTTTTGTTCATAAGGTATTCAACTGTTGTACTTTAAAAGTAACCTATTCTTTGTCACATATAAATTAATTTACTTTTCTCGAAAAAATATAATCTCTTACACTGTAAAGGGAAATATATATATATAAAGTACAAAGTCCGAGATGCAGACTTCTGGGATTTGGGATTTTTCTGGATATTAGATCATCAGTTTATCTAGTAAGATGGCATGTAGAAATTATAAAATTAAAAATATCAAATCAGGATTATGAAATCATGAAGCATTTATGGTCTAAAGGGTGTCAAAATTTACAAAAAAAAAATGCTTAATATTCATTTTTCATTTTATTAAACATTTCTTTCAATGTAAGTTGTTTTAGTTGCTTTTTTTTTTTTTTTTTTTTTTTTTTTTTTTTTTTTGTGCTAATATTTTCTCTTTAACTTTATAGCCATACATAGTTTCTTGTTCAGTTGCAAAGTTGCATTGTTCAAATCCTGTAATTGCTGTGTCAAGCATTCCGACTAAGTTGTCAATCAATATTTTTTCAATAACCTCTCTGTGACTTTCTTCACTATCGGTAGCAGTATTTTTTTAATCTAGAACTGTACTACAGATTTCACCATCGGTTAATTGATTGATGACTGGAGTTTCATCGCAATTAAAAATTTCTGTTATATCATCTTCATTTATTACAGCTTCTCTATATTTCTTTATGAAATCCATTAATTGGAAAATTTCACATTTGGTTTGCAATATCCGAAAACCTTCAGATTGGCAGCTATCATTTTTGGAAGACAAGTTGTTCTTAATTTGGTCTTACTTGAGGCACAGAGACCGAAAGATGCACATAGAAACTGATATTGTCCATTCTGTGTGACAAACAAAGCATTTTTAAAATTGATTGTAGTGACCATAAAAGCATCTTATGAGTTTATCCAGTAAATCTTCAAAGGTAAAGGATCTAATGGTAAAGGATTATATTTTTAGCTGTTTTCTTGTTTAATTTCCAGTAGTCTGTACATACTCTAGGCCTACCTTTTTTCTTTTTTACTGCTACAACTTCGCTAGAATATTTGGAAGAACATGCATGGTTCAGTTATGCTGTCTGCTAACCAGGTTTGTCCTTGCATATGTACAATGTTGCTTTTGATGAAAGATGATTGTCTGAGTGTGTGAAAAATAGGTGCTTAATCTTTCACTTAATAGTCATGTCAATATTCGTAGTTTTAGTTTTGAGAGCTTTATAATTGGAGACAAGATTTTCAATATTCGCTACTTGTTCTTTTATTGCAACAGTACCTATTTCTAATTCAAATTTTGATGAAGGAAAATATTTTTAATGTGCGCATCTTCCAAATAAGTTTGCTGAACAATGTTTAGAAATACAAACACCATCTTCGTTTATATTAACTTTGCCTTCTTTAAGAATATCCATGCTGATTTTCACATCGAATGGCATTATATTAATGTCTGCAACATAAATATTAGTCATAAAGAATTCCATATCTATTAAAATGTCATTTATAAAGTAACATCATTACAAATAACTGTAGCTTCACTTCTAGTATCTTCCAAAGCTGAAGTGATAAATTTTTATTGCTTTTTGGAGTAAATTTGGCATGTTACATATATTCATATGACAGTATTCATTTTTCAGTTGCTGCATTGTCCCCCTCCCAGTATTTTGCTTCTGAGTTGCTGTTTTTTTCTAACACAAGTGAAGGAATTTTTGATCGAAATGTCCACAAAATAAACATTTGCATCCATGATGTTTGTCAGGACAAAATTTGGGTAAATGACCAAGTCTGTTACAGTTATAACATTTAGATGTCTAGTAATTATTGGAATTTGTGATAAACCTTTTCTATCCTTTAAAGCTAAAAGTATTGATTCACAACATTCAATCTCACATTTTAAAAGAGTAAGATTAGAAATTGTAACATCACATTTTGAATTTGTGTTTTGCTCAAAATCTAAAACAAGATTTTCTGGCAATAAATTTAGGACAATTGAAATAAAATGCAAACAATAGTATTTTGAATCTCTCGCACTGAATCTAAATTTCATGTAGTGGTATCGAGCTCATCATATAACTTTCTCAAAGCTGGAACATTTGAAGAATTTTTAACTCTTTGCAAGTTTAAAATTTTACTCATAAAAGAATCAGTGATGGTATCCTTGTAGTCAAAACAATCTTTAAGTAACTTCATGCAGTTGTTATAATTTTTATCAGTTAACTGAAAGCCAGGTACTACTCCTCCAGTCAAGTGCGTTTTTAAATAAGCAAATTTTTCAACTTTCAAAATTGAATAATTTCGATCAATAGTGCTTTCAAATGAATTCCAAAATTCGTTCCAATATTTCAGATCTTCTGAATGTGGTTTGATTATTATCTTAGGAAGTTTATTTGAAGAGGGTAAATTTAAGCAGTCATTTTAAATACTTAACATTATTTTCCAGTGTTCATGATTTAAATTTAAAATAGCATATTTTCTTTCTGTTTCAATAACCGTTTAAATTTGTTATTATATCTGATACATTTTGTTGGTAATCAGTACTAGTGCTTTCTTCTTCCTCGATTAAGTTTACATCAATTAAATAGTCAATTTAACTATCTAAGGGTTTTAATTTACTCATTTTTTCAACTAAACTTTCTAGTTGTTCCTCTTAGATACCACATGTAATATTTTCATCTGTTAAAGCAACATCAATTTTTTTATATTAGTTTAGCAAAATTGCTTCTTTCATAACTAACTTTTTTTTAATTTTTCAAAAAGTTTTAAGAAGTTGTGTCATATTTTGATGCTTTAAAGAATATTACATTCAAAGCACAAGTTATGAAAAGTTATAAAACAGTTGCAGGTAAACACTTACATATAATCGTTTTGAAAATGGTTGAGCATTCCTAATCCATATGCAATGGTAATAACAGTCGGATCCAGATGTGTTAGTAATAAAAAGCCAACCATAATCCATGAAATTGAGAGGAACTTTGTTATGAAGCAGGAAGGTTAACACTTCTGCAACCAGAATTTTTATAGGAAAAACATCACTAATACTCATCGAGTTGTTTCTAAACCATGATTTATTTGTATAAATAAAAAAGTTTATTACATCATTCATCAAATTTAGTCATCATTAATGTCTCATCTGCATGCTTATCTAGTGTTCCTTCATTTTAAAGACTCCTATTCAAAACCATATTCTGCAATTAAAAGATCTAGTTTCACTTTAAATTGCAAATTAATTTTTACTCCTCGTAGTAATAGCTGACTTAGTGTATTTGTGTATGATATCTTTCCTTGAGCTTGTTCCAACTAGAAACAGTAGTTTTAGAAATGGGAAAATATAATTTTATATAAATAAGTAAATTAATTTGTAAGTTTTTTCTAAGTTGTTTTCTTGTTTTCAAATTTTAAAGTAAGAATCTCATTCAAATAAATGAAATTATGACATTTTCATCAACTGTATATGCTTGAATAACTAAACAGTTACTTTTTCAGCACTACTCATGTACATGCTAGGCATGATCTTTTAGTGTGGTTTGAAATTTGTGAATTGGAACCCAATGGAGAGTAAGTATCCATTGCATAATTAATGAATAAATTATTTCGTAAACTATCTTTTTTTTTTATTTTTTTTCATTCTTATATATTAATTTTATAATTTCTAGATATGTTCCAGCTGTTGTTGATCACAATGATGATAGCCCTTGCAGAGGAACATTTTTATTGCACCAAGGCATTCAAAGACGAATCCGTATTACATTAGTCCATGAACCAATGATAGATTTTCAGTGGAAGGAAGTTCGAGAGATTGTTGTAGGTATGTAGACGTATACTGCTATATGATAAAAATCATCAAAAAGATCTGAAAATTTTTGGAAAAATTAAAATTGAAAAATGCTGTAAGAGAGGGGCTTGTATTATATTCATGCTTATAGCTTATTTTTTAAATCATTCTCCTATGAAATTATTCAAATTGGATTTCAATTGTGCGCTAGTATTTATATTATTTGGAAATGTATTTCTTTAGCTATTTTTCACTGTAGTAATACTAGTTATATTCATACCATGCATGGAGAAAGAGAATCATTTAAGTAATCTTTTTTCCCTTTAAAATGTATATATTTATGTGATGATTTATTTCATTTTAGATAACTTAATAAGAAGAAAGTTTGATTAGGAAGTGCACCAATTCACTTTTTAGTTATGGGCAAGAAAACTGCTGCATAGATCTGACTGAAGCAAAAATCCCAGTTGCCTAGATGGTTAAAATATCATTTTTATTTTTGAATGGGAACAATTCTTCAGAAACACATAATTGGTACAACACTAGGATCACTAAATGAGCCCCATAATTTTGAATGTGCAGTTAGCAAGAGCAAGCAAGCTGAGGCAACAAAAATGAGAGTGAATAGTTGGATTGCAGCAATATTTATAGTAAAAGGTTTCGTTAATGTAATTGTCTAAGAAATCTATGCAGTGCAGAAGGTTAAGATGATATAATATATTGTCTTCAGTTATGACGCAGTTTCGGAAAAGTTATTACTATTTTTAGAATACAGAGGAGGAAGTGCCAAAATTTTAAAGAGGAATTAAGGGGCTGTATCTTATAAAAGAATAAATAAAAAGTTAAAACCTAATTGAGTCGCATGCCGATAGCAGCAACAAGGTAATAGCACAAAATAAAAAAAAATGCATTTAAAATTAAACATGCAGACAGTTTGAAATAAAAAGTATGCAAAAACCAGAATAACAGTCACAAACTGTAAGAAACAGGGAGGCAAAATATGCCAAAACCAAAAATGAAATATGTTTTAAAAACACCACTTTTGTATTCAGCATTGGCCACTGCTAAGGCCAGAAGTTTGGCCATTTTATTGTGGAGGCACCTAATAAGTTACCACCGTTACATCTTATGAAGGGGTGGACAGTTACGACCTTGCTTTCTCCAGAATTTGAACCTGTTGTAGCGTGTGATGTTCTTTTTTTATAACAATTTAAATGGCAAAACAAAAGCAAGAATCAATTCTTCGTATTATTGCATTTTATTATTCTTTCTAGCATTCGGTAATTCCCCTTGTTGATTTTAGTCATAACAACACTTCAGCTGAGCGATGGGTGAAGTGAAAGGTAGTAGTTATTTGCTAATAGAAATAGTTGTAGTTATTATGGCCAATAATAATTGTTGCCTACATCACTCCCCTACCAGTAACGAAGTTATGTTACTCTGAAAACATGGTAGGAGAGGAAATGCAAATATATAAATTGAAGTTATGCACATAAACTATAGTTTTAAATGAATCTGAAAGAGTTATAATTTCAAGAAGAGTCAATAACGTCATTGAAACGAACAGGATGTTTTACGTGTCTTCCACAGCGTGTTGATTTTTTAGGCTGTTCTAGTTGCTGACTTGGCACAGATGTATAAGAATTTTTTGGAGACAAAAGTTCATTAGGTTGTAACACATAAGCTGGTTTGTTTATTTTTAATTGATAGAAGAAAATATTTTGGGGTTCTTTACCAAAAAGGGTCCTTCATGTGGGGGCTCCAAAGTTTTTTTTATTATTCTGTCAACCCACAGAAAGACATGTGAGCATGTGTACAAATGTTTTGTTTACATTTGAATTTGGATTGGTAGGGCTTTAAGAGAGCCATCTGATTGCGAAAATTATTTACAAAATTATCATTAGGTATTGGCAAGTTTGATTCTTGAAAAAATTCGCTAGGTAATTTAATAGTTTTGCCATAAACCCTTTCAGCTATTGTATATTCACAGTCCTAATGTAGAGCAGCTCACAAACCCATAAGAATTGTTGGCAATGTTTCTGTCCAATGAAGAGGATTATGACATCTAATAGCTGTTTTTAAAGTAAAGTGTAGACGTTCAATTTTTCTATTACTCTAAGGATGGTAAGAAGTTGTATGGTTTACTTTTACACCACACAACAAGGCCAAATTTCGAAATAGTTCTGAAATAAACAGATTTCCTCTGTCAGTAATAACACAAGAAGGTACACCAAACTGGGTTATCCACTGTTCATAAAAAGCTCTTGCTATACTTTCAGCAGTGATATTTGGTAACGGTACCACTTCCATCCAAGAGGTAAACCGATCAATATACGTCAAACAATATGCGTATCCATTAGAAGGTAAATAAGGCCCAATTAAATCAATGTGCATGACACTAAATCTTTCATCTGGTGCTTGATATTGAAAATATTCTGATTTTGTATGTTTAGTTAGTTTATTTTTCTGACAGTCGATACAAGTTTGGGTCTACTGTTTAACATCTTTTTTAATATCTGGCCAAATGAACCTTTTAGTAATTTCTTTTACAGTACTTCAAATTCCAGGGTGAGCTAAACAATGAATTACATTAAATATTTTCATCCGAAAGTTTTGAGGTATGAATGGTCTGATATTGGAAGTAGAGGTATCACAATATAAGAGTTTTCCTGGTGGTAATTGGTGCTGTTTAATGTGCAATGACTTGGAATGTAATTTCAACTGTAGCAGTTCATCATCATTAATTTGTGCATTTGCTATCAGGTCAAAATCAATTACAGGTGAGTTGATGTCTTCAATTCTAGATAGCCTGTCTGCAAGCACATTGTTTTCAGCACTTACATGGCGTAGGTTAGTAGAGAATTATGAGATATATTGTAGCTGTCTTAGTTGCCTGGGAGAGGTTTTGTTATTATTTTGCTTAAAAGCAAATGTTAAGGGCTTATAATCCGTATGAATAGTAAAATCATGGCCTTCAAGTAAATGCTTGAAATGTTTAATGGATATACCCAAAAGCTCGCGATGATAAGCACTACAATTTTTCTGGACATCATTAAGCTTGTTTGAAAAAAAGGGTAATTGGCTTCCATCCATTTGGTTCTTTTTGTTGAATAGCTGATCCAATAGCCAAATCAGATGCATCTGTGAGAAGTGCCAGAGAGTAATCCGAATTGGGGTAGGCCATCAATGCTACTTGAGCAGTATCTTGTTTACATTTTTCAAAACTTTTCCTGGTTTCATTGGTCCATGGTATTTTGCATCAGTCTTTTTTTGTAGATCTTTTCAAAAGTTCATGAAGAGGGGCTTGAGTTTCTGCAGCATTTTTTATGTAATTACGATAGAAATTGATCATTCCTAAGAAGGAACGAAATTCACATATAGTTTCTGGCAATGGATATTCTATGATAGCTTTAATTTTTTGAGGTAGAGGTTTTGAGCCTTCAGCAGATATTTGATAGCCCAAAAAGTCTATTACAGGTATTCCCAAAACTGATTTGCTAATATTAATTCAGAGACCATATTTATCTAAATGCTGGAAAACTGTTTTAAGATGTATACGATGTTGGTCCTTGCAAGAAGAGGCAATCAGCACATCATCCAAATATGGAAACACAAAGTCTAGGCCATAAAAAACTTCGTTGATGAACCTCTGAAAGGTTGTGGGGGCATTTTTGAAACCAAAACTCAGGACATTGAATTGGTATGTTACTCTGAAAACATGGTAGGAGAGGAAATGCAAATATATAAATTGAAGTCATGCACATAAACAACAACATAGTTTTAAATGAATCTGAAAGAGTTATAATTTCAAGAAGAGTCAATAACGTCATTGAAATGAACAGGATGTTTTACGTGTCTTCCACAGCGTGTTGATTTTTTAGGCTGTTCTAGTTGCTGACTTGGCACAGATGTATGATAATTTTTTGGAGACAAAAGTTCATTAAGTTGTAACACATAAGCTGGTTTGTTTATTTGTAATTGATAGAAGAAAATATTTTGGGGTTCTTTACCAAAAAGGGTCCTTCATGTGGGGGCTCCAAAGTTTTTTTTATTATTCTGTCAACCCACAGAAAGACATGTGAGCATGTGTGCAAATGTTTTGTTTACATTTGTTTACATTTGTGATGATGGCAGTTTTTTCTTTATCTTCGTCTGCTACTGGAATGTGAAAATATGCTTTAAAAGGGGCAGTTTTAGAAAATATTGTTTTATGGTTTAAGATATGTTGAAAATCATGAATTCGAGGGATGGGATAACGATCAGGTATAGTTAAATCATTCAGTCTTCTGTAATTGCCACATGAGCGGAAAGAACCGTCTTTCTTTGTCACTATGTGTAGGGGACTTGCCCATTCTGAACTAGAAGGACTAATGATGTTACTGTCTAACATATATTTGAATTCTCTTTTAGCTATTTCCAACTATTTAGGGTCTAACTGTCTTGCTTTACAATTTACTGGTTCTCCTTTATTTACAATATGATGTTTCACATTAGAAATAAGAAAATTTAGTTTTGTTATACTGGGATACATAGCAAATAAATCAGAATTTACATAAACTGCTCGTTGTATTTTCACTTTCATTAATAGAGATGGGTGCGATGTCACTATAAACTGCTAGGTTCGTCACACTATCAATTAACCTTTTATGCTTTATATCAATCAATAAATTGAACGTATTAAAAAAATCTGCACCTAATATGGGTTTTCTAATTTTTGCGACAATATATGGGAATTGAAATTCTCGTCGCAAACCAAGATCAAGCATTAAAACTTCTGTACCAAAAATATCGATTTCTGTATTATTTGCAGCATATAATTTATAGTCACTAATAAGTTTATGTTTAAAAGTAAGAGGAATAAGGCTTACTTCTGCTCCACTGTCAACCAGAAAATGTAATCCCCTTTTTTTGTCTTTTTAAGCAGAATCTATGGCAATTTTCTTTATTTACAGCAGCAGAGCCTGCCGCTAATTCTACTGCTGATTTTGGTTTCCCGGCGAGTTGGTTTTCCATGCAGAATGGGCTTTGCATCTATCAGAAAAACACTTTTCCCGAAAACAGAAATGGAAATAACAGTATAATCCATTAGGATTATAATGATTGTGAGACCTACTTCAATCATTAGAAGATCGACCACTATTTCTTGAGCAAGGGCGAGAATTCCTTGTGTCACTCAGTTTTTCGAGTTTATTATCCAAAGCTGCAATTTGTTGTCGTAACTCAGTAATGGCATCTGCTCCTGGAGAAACAATACTGCTGGTACAGTATAGTTCTTGTTTCAGTTGCATTTCAATGATAGGATCGAACATTAGTGCCAGTTTTTCGATATCTTCATCACTAAAGATTAAAATATTGCGTACAGAATCTGGCATTTTCTGCAGAAATAGTGTTTTAAGAACTTTATTCGAAATGCCATCAGGAGCAAGATTTCACATTTTTTGTAAAAGTTGACTAAGTTTACTATCTCCCAGGTTTGTGCCTGTAAGCAGTCTCTGTAGACGTTTATTTTCACTTTCTTTAACAGTATTCAAGAGACTTTCTTCAGCAGCAGTATATTTGGTTTTCTTATTGTCACTTATAATATCCCACAAATTTTGCTTCCAATTGTGAAACTAAGAAGTTGAATTTAGTTTCCTCGTCAATTATTCCGCGAATGGAAAGCTGTGCTTCCACTTGGTAAAACCATATTTCTGGCTTTTCAGCCCAAAAAAGGAAGTATTTTCACACTTACCTGTGCTATTTCTTCTTTTGTTGCCGATTCTTCAGTTTCTGACATCTTTATTAATAATTCCGAAATCACCAGTATGTTATCGCTTGCAATGTTCTTTTTTTATAATACACTCACTTCCAAAAGTTAAGCACGGAGAGGAAAATGCTAATTTTCGGAACCCAATCAGAATTGAAGAGGATGCAATTCGCTGCAGAGGTAGATGGAAGTATGCAAATATGTTAGGTAACAGCCAATCGCACTTTCATGTCAAGAAATATGCAAAAAAGGCAGTCTTATTAGAAGCCAGCTTTATGAAGGGTTACAGAAGTTGATTGTAAATGCTGATAGAAGGGTGTTAAAAACTTTCATACAATTTGTTTTCAAGACATGCGTGTTTCTATGACTTCCAGAAGACGAATGGAAGATTCTGAGCGCTGACGTGCTGTGGGGCTAATTGAAGCAGGACAGTCGATCACAAATGTTGCTCTTTTCTTTGGCGTTCATCATTCTCTAATTTCACGTTTATGGAAACAATTCCAAACCACACAGACAGTTGTCCAAAGGCCCATAGCTGGTCGCCCAAGGGTTACAACCCCCGCGGAAGATCGATATATTGCTATTGTAACCAAGTGGAATCACAGAGCGACCTCCACATGTGTGACATCTATAGTTGCACAGGGTTCGTACGGTCCTTAAGAGTCCTTAAAAGTCCTTAGGTTTTCGGGAATCGATTTTTGGTCCTTAAAAGTCCTTAATTTCGGCCAAAATTATCAGAAGGTCCTTAATTTTAATCATCCGAAATTTTTGTCTGTTTTTACGACTGCCGTTTTGAGTGTGAATTAGCATTTTGGAGAAATATTTTTGGCGATTAACTGACAAGTATGGTTATCTTTTGAATGGGTTATAATTTGTTCCAATTACTAATATAAATGGTGGAATACTTGGAATTTCAGAGTGAAAAAAGTGCAACATAATCATTTCGAAATTATTTCATTTTTTTAATGAAGAACTTTTAAACAACTTTACACTTTTGGGGATGAGAATTCTGTTATTAAACAGTTTTAAATTTGGCGACTGATCAACATTTTGGCGATTTTAAGATCACTATATATAGAAAATTTTTAACTTCGAGATCTAGGAAATTTTGGACGATTTTTTTAATGCATTGTGACGTTGATGTATTTCATTAAAATAATGATAATATATTGAAATTATATGTAAAAAATAACATTAAAATAAAACATTTAAAATTCTTTCTCTCATATAAAGTTTCAGTTTGGCCACTTATTATACAATATTTTGAATCTGAAAAATAAACAAGGTGTAATGCTACAAAGCACAATTTACGAAACAGTTGTTAGCAAAAGGAAAATAGCTACCTAATTAATTAAAAATGTCTTTTTAAATTTTTTCATGGTAAGAGTTTTCCTATGTGTCTGAAATATTCAGAATTCTCATAATATGCGTCAGTTTTCTTTTTCAAAATTAAATTTACACTTTTTCCCTCTTTTTTTTTTTTCAAAATATTTCTGGCTTTTTGCTGTTTCAGAATTGGCAGGGGTAATGTTTCTGTAAGGATTTTCATTGCAGCTTGCAAAGTTTAAAAACATTTGAAGGAAAGATTTACAGACCTATGTTTCTAAGGTTCCAATTTTTTATATTCATTTCTAGAAAAATAAGACAAAATAAAAAAAAATGTCTCCATGGTGTTAACACGTAATGGACATATTTTACAGAAAGTTTGTGATGAATTTCTTACTTTTTGGAGAACGTCTGGAAGAACAGTGAAAACATAATATTTGAATGTTTTACTTCTGATATTAGAACATGTTTATCTTCCCTTTATTTTCACTACTTTTCAGTAGACACAAGCATGGAAAACACCAAAAATGTTTCTAATCTTATCACATAGATAGGTATTATAGAAAGGAATATTTTTATTAATAAAGAAATTGAAAACTGACAATTTAAAAGATTAATCTAATATGTCTTAATGCATCACACACAGGGCTGGTGCTAGGCATTCTCCCACCTGATGCAATCTCTGTGGATCCTAAATTCTGCTGCCTAGTGCCTTTCTAAATTCTGCTTTCAGTACCTGCTCTAAATTCTTAAAGTTTTCCAATTTTTAGATTTTTGTTGCTTAAATACATTCTACCACACCAGCTCTGTAACTGGCTCTTACTGTTCTGAATGTTCATGTTACTAAAGACATAAAATTAGCAGCTTTTTCTATACATTCTAAATGCATTTAGTTTTTTTAGAATAACAGAACTCTTTAATTAATTCCAAAAATTCTAAAAGGAAAAGGAAATGTGTTGAAGATAAAAACTGAATAGATATAGAGAAAGAAAAGTATTCTTCAAAGATATGTACGATTAATTATTATGTAAATTACCCAGTTGTTTATAATTTCCTATTTCTATTTTCTCACCAGAATGCAAATCACATAGACAGTTTTTAAACTGAGATTTTTGGAATGTAAGGCACAGTGTGTTTCTGACCACCTGGCTGCGTTAGTTCTTGTCAGCTCTGATAATATGTAGTTATTCATCATTGCATTATCGCTTGCGACATTTGAATTTGTTATGACGATAGAGTTACTGAGTTAGCTTCAATTAAAATCAAATTGTATAGTCTTTGACCACTAGTCCACTATTTTAGTTTGAGTTTGAGTCTTCTTGTTTAATTACATCACCACGAGCTGTAATTGATTTTGTTAGAATAAAAACATATCTTTATGTTCTAAGCCCTTTTTAAATAAGAGGCTTATTTAAACCGTTGTCTGACCTTTGCAGTTACTTTTAGACATAGCGATAAATTTGCTTCACGTCTGTCGGGGACTATTTAACTTTAACCAGATCAAGTAAACCCTCAACAGGTACATTGTGGAGAGGTTGACAAGTTAGGAGATAACGCATGCAGAAAATAGTGAGAACATTGGTTTGCGTATTGAGACAAATTTCTAATTGTTAGAAAATATGCTTAAAGAGAAGGAAATCAATATAAATTAGCCAAAATATCTGGGAAAGCTTCAAATTAAAAAGTCGCATATTGTATTATGTGTTGTTGCTACAAAACGTGAATGTTTTTACCTTTTAATGTGTAATTATCCTAATCTCGTTTAAAACACAATGTCATCAATTGCATGTATTTTAAACTGTAAAATTTTTTTAGATTGCGATTTTAATAGAGCTCTTCTAACAAATGTTGTTAAAAAATAAATAAAATTTAATAATGGCTATGTAAACCAATAATGACTAAGGATCTACCTACCTAATTTAATTATTTATAACTAACTGCTTACCCTTAAAAATTATCTCTGCATATTAAAGCGAGTTATTGCCTTTCATTAATTTTTACCGTGGTCATAAGATAAAACACAAAAAATGTAGAAATGCAGGTAAAACTTATTCTTCGCATCTAGTGAGACTTAATACAAAACAACTTATCGCCTCTAGTACTTTAGTGGCTTATTGCAACCTTAAAGTTTATTAACTGGGTTACAAACTCTGGAACTCTACACGAAGCTATGGGCTTTGTCTAACTGTGTCTAAAATCTACCTGCTATGTACTAAACCTCTAGACTGAGCAACTATGGGACAAAATGATTAAAAAAAATAAACATAAAGGTAACTGTTAGTAAAACATAAATAAAATGCCACTTATCTTCTTTCAACTTGTAAGGATTTTAAGTTTTACTAACCTTTATTTTGTTTTCAACCTTTACCATCTTCTCTTAGTTTCCATTTCCGGCCAGAATAAGCTCGAATAGATTTAGTCTATGCAAATGAGATTGCAAACTGTAGAAGTATTTAAGACATGGCTTTTAGCCAAAAGAGAAGTGAAAGATAGCTTTCTGACGGCCTTTACCACGCATGTGATTTTCCTTGTCTGCCTTTAAAGCCAGAACTTAGTTCTTGTTGATATTTGAAGACGTATTGTAGTTTTTGCATTCTGCTCACTACATACGTAGTAGTAAAGGGCCAATCTTCGCGTTACTATTCTCTGTAAAGCATCTTAGTTCTTATTTAGTTAAGTTAGTTTATTTTCTTATTTCCTACGTTTTAGATCAAAAGTATTGGTCTTTGTATCCCAAAGCGCGGGAGCGCCTAAACTCTGTGAGAATAAAGGTTAAAATTTAACCCTCCTCATATTTGTTTTATTTTTTATACACGCACGAACATAGCTTTGAGTAAGCTCCCTGTTCTTATTAAGGACTCCAGTTATGTTTGCAAAATCAACTAGAAGGAACAGTAGTCCTGGCAAACTATGTCCAACAATTATAAGAGCAAAATATTTAGTGCTACTAGTTTGTTCTCAAACATATTAATAATTATTTTAATCAAGTTATTTTTAATAATAATCCATCCTACTTATGGATCTATTTGTTTTTAGGATGGTATTACAAAGGGAATTTCAGGTATAGATAAGGTTTTTAATTGAATTTATTCAGTTCCCATTTGCTCATAGGTCCTTAATTTTTTTCATTAGTGGTCCTTAAAAGTCCTTAAAAGTACTTAATTTCTCTGTGCAGAAATGGGTACGAACCCTGTTGCAGCATCCATTGGTATGGCAATACCTGCAGCTACTGTACACCGAAGATTACATATGAGTGGACTGTACACTTGGGTACCTGGAGTTTGTGTTCCTCTATCCGTCCAATCGAGAGGGGCATGATTACAGTGGTGTCGGGAACATGTGAATTGGAATGTGTCTGACTGGGGCAATATCATGTTTACTGATGAGTTGCTCTGAAGTCAGATGACAAGCATATAAGAATATGGCGTGACCAACGAACACGCGGAACAACAGGTGGAAGCATTATGGTGTGGACAGGGATTCATTAGGATACTGCACTGACCTGCACATCTTTAAACGGGGTTCTTTGATGGCTGTCCGGTATCGAGATGAAGTCCTAGAACCCATTGTAAAATTGTACGCTGCAGCAGTTGGCCCTAATTTTGTTTTAATTGACGATAATGCACGTCCCCATAGAGCTGACATCTTCGATGACTACCTGGAGAGTGAAGGGATTGTCCATATGGCGTGGCCAGCATATTCCCCCGACCTTAATCCCATCGAAAATCTTTGGGATGCTCTTGGCCGTGCTGTATCTTCACATTTTCATCTCCAGCCACTCTTATTGAGCTGGAAACTGCTCTACAAGAAGAATGGCAATTGCTTAATTCTGCGATTAAACCACCTAATTGAGAGCATGGTCACAAGGTGTAAACTTTGTATACAGATGAGGGGGGGGGTCACATACCCTATTAATGTCCTTTTTT